>OZ038480.1:12347304-12399804 GCA_964036315.1 Acanthosepion esculentum
TGCTGACCACCGACGTGAAGACTTGGAAATTAAAAATACTTTGAGCATTGCACCAAAGGTCCTAGTCAGGAGATCGAATGAAATGTGGGACATTCTTCTGGTGAGCGAACAAGAAGCTAAGAAACTGACTGGGAGTATACTAATAGCCAAGACAGTGAGGCTGCAGACGGACTACACGGGGACACGTAAGACTTGGGTAACGGTCCATGGAATGCTGGCGTATATTAGTGAAGACCGAATGGGGGCCTTTTTTGTCAAGTACAGACAGGTGGACGAGGTCGGTGCTGTCATTAGTAAATCCTCCATCACCACTGGGGATATCGTTCTGCAGATAACTTTCACCCGAAAGTGTTTTTGTGAGATCCCCAGTATGCTGTTGTGCCGTGAAAAACGAATGCTAGTTGTGGTAGAAGGTCGGCGACCCATTTGTTGGACGTGTGGTGCCTCGAGACACATTGCAAAGGCGTGCTCCGGGAAGAAGGTGGCAGCACAATTACAACCAACGAAGATAGCAGCAACAACAGCAACAGTATCAGCATTAGCATCAACAGAAGCTGAAAAGGCCTCCAACGGTGTCTGGACGGATGTGAAGAGGGGAAAGAGGCGACAAATCCATTCTCTCTGCAACAGCGGGATGTTCCACCTCCGAAACGACGTTAACCACCACCGCAGAAGAGGCGCGAGGAGGTGGTGCAGCAGAAACGACAACAAACATAGAAAACGCTGCAACAAGACACAAAGCAACATAAAAAACAGCAACAGATTCAACAATAGAATCGGCAAAATATGCACTACCAAAAACAGCAACAGATTCAACAATAGAATCAGCAAAATATGCACTAACAAAAACAGCAACAGATTCAGCAATAGAATCAGCAAAATATGCACTAACAAAAACAGCAACAGATTCAACAATAGAATCAGTAAAATATGCACTAACAAAAACAGCAACAGATTCAGCAATAGAATCAGCAAAATATGCACTAACAAAAACAGCAACAGATTCAACAATAGAATCAGTAAAATATGCACTAACAAAAACAGCAACAGATTCAGCAATAGAATCAGCAAAATATGCACTAACAAAAACAGCAACAGATTCAGCAATAGAATCAGCAAAATATGCACTAACAAAAGCAGCAACAATCTAAAAAGTATCAACGGCCCGAAACGGAGATGGAGGTGACGGAAATGCCTCCGCCTCGCTCGTCGTCTTTGAAGAGGACTAGGGAAGGGGAAGACGAAGTAGATAAACCAGTGGAAAAGCGTGCTGGGCGATGTACGGCGGAGAGGAACATGGAGAAAGCCAGGTCCCTATTCGTCCCTGCTTCGCCAAAAGAAGTTTCCGAAATTCTCCTACCTAAAGCAAGGAGCCTTCCCCTTCAACTACCTGAGTTCCGTCCCCCTCTCCATCCACCTCTTCTGCCAGTTCAATGTCTACTCCTACTCATTCATCCACATCTTCCCTGCCGCACCCCGCCAGGGAAAAGAAAAAGAAAAAAATATTTCTTCGGCCCAGATGCTATTTGCGAAGTAGACAGAAAAGAGCTAGAAAAGAGCTTGCCTAACCAGAAAAATCCTTATTAGACACTTTATTTAAAATGACAATGGTTGATCGGAAGTCTACAGAGAACGCACGCAATTTTCTCAAAGCCGCGGGGTATATCACTTGTGTGAGAGTCACTGGGGGCTACTTAAAAGTGTGGAATCACCTCTTTGAGACCCATTCCCTGAGATAAGTATGTTCGAGTTGGCTTCGCCCCACTTGAAGAAATTAATGAGACTTTGTGCAGGGACGGTCCCGGCTCCATCACTCCTTATATAGTAAAACTAACATAGCCTATGAGCGTTGGTGGAATTATCCTGGATGGACGTATGACGCCGGTGCTGGGCAAGGGGAGCTTGAGACAATCCGTCGAGGTCCTTTCTGATATAGATTTCCAACCCGTATGTGAATAGGTTAATTGTTGTTTTTTCCCTTTTCAGGCCTAAAATTTGTCAAGATAGCCACTCTGAAAGTGAATGGCCTAAGGGATCGGAGTAAAGCTGCCACCTGCTTCGTAGCCTCTTGTCGTTCGGAGTGGATGTTGCCGCGATCCAAGAGACTCACTGTTTGCAACGTCGATGCGTGTGTGCTGTCTAACGACTTTGTTGTCTATCCAACATATGGGGAGCGACAGACGAGAGAGGTTTCTTTGCTGGTGAAGCGTACTCTGGACGCGAGAGTAGACCTTGTCCGGGCGAATGCCGAGGGCCGGTTGATCGTGGCCGATATGTGCTGTGAAATGTAGCTCGTTTCGAATGGTTGCGGTTTATGTGTCCAACCACCGGGAGAAGCGCGTCTCGTTTTTTCGGCAGTTGGTGCCGTTCCTGGTGGATTCAACGCGCCTAATTGTAGTGGAAGACTGGAATCCCGTCCTGGGCCCCAAGATAGACAGGGACGAGGAGATAGCGGGAAGGCGGGAGATCGCAGCTTGGTTAATCTGATCGGCGAGTTTGGTCTCGTCGATAGATACCGGGTCGATCACTCAGAGGGGGAGATGTAGACGTGGGCACTCAAGTGACCGTCTACCTGAGTGTCTAGTTAACTGGGTAGAATGATAATCAGAAGGGTCTACATAGATCTACTAGATTGTCCCACGTTTCACTTATTAGTCTATTCGGACCACAGACTCGTCTGTATCCAGGCGGTGTTAGATCGTAAGCCTAGAATGGCTGGGTACTGTAAATTCAATGTGTCTTTACTGGACAGTCGGGACTTCCAGGAACAGCTAACTAGTGTACTGCAGCGGGATCTAGTCGGGGCGGTTATTGGGAATAGATGGTAGGAAGGCTTAAGGCTAGGATTAGGTACTTCACCGATTTTAGCAAACAGCTCTCTCTAGGTGAAGGTGAAGGCGCTTAAGGATAGTTTTTCCCGGGTGGAGGCATCCTCTAAAGACAGCCGTAGCTAGGGAGGCTCTGGAGCGTCTGGCTAGCAAGCGCTACATTGGTCAGTTAGGCATGCTAAGCAAATGTCTTCGGAAGCTGTGAACATATGCGCAGAATTGCGTAGAGAAGAGATTCTACATTCGGGTAGTCAAGACACCGGAGGAGCGTACTCTGAGGTCGACTGACGAGGTGTGTTTGGCGTTTCGGCGGCATTTCTAGAACCGCTTTACCAAGGAGCCTGATCACTGGGACGAGGATTTTCGTAGCTATTTGGCTGACTTTCCTCGGCTTTCGCCGACTGAAACGGCTAGTTGCAAGGGAGAGATCATGGAGGGCGAGATGTACGCGGCATTGAAGAAGGTCTGCAGAGGCAAGTTCCCGGGCCTGGATAGTTTGCCATATGAACTGTACTTGAGGCTGTCTTTGTCCCGATTTTACCTGTCGTGTTCAACAACTGGTTCCGCCGGGGGATCGTCCCCGACCGGATCTCCAGGGGTGTGATCAAGCTACTGAAAAAGGGTAAGGTGTTGGGCGGGATTTGGACAAACACAGAATTAAAGATTTTGGCCAAGATTCTGAGGGAGCGTTTGTAGTCATTGCCGAAATTCTGTTGGGACCAAAAGAAACTTGTCTGTGAGGAGCCGAACAATTCAGAGCAACCTGCATCTGATCCGCACGATCCTAGAGGGTGTAAAAGACTGTGAGGAAGGCGCGCTGATTAATTTGGATCAATCTAAGGCATTTGATACGGTTGACCATCGCTACTTGGCTGCTGTTCTGCAGGCCGCCGGATTCAAAACCGACTTCTGCAAGTGGATTAGCTTCCTGTATCGCTCCCCCAATGCTGTGGTACAGGTAAACAGAATGCGATCGCGCCCTTTTACGCTGTCTCGGTCGGTTCGTCAGGGCTTCCCACTGTCGCCCCGACTTTACGCTTTGGCGTTGGAACATCTCCTTCGCCGGCTGAGGGACGGGGCGAGAAGTTCGATCCTACGTGGAATCGCTGTCCCTGATGGAGTTCGAGCCGTTTCAGCGTACGCCGATGACGTATCGCAGCGACATTGAGGTGGTACAGAAGGCGCTTGAACGACAGGAAGAGGTCACGACAACAAGTCTAGCGGTTATGTTCTTGGAAAGGAGTCGCTCTTCCGGGGTCCTTTGATTGGACGGACGGTCCTTTCCACATTCTTGGAGTATGGTTTGAATCCGATCTCCAACTGCAGAAAAATTGGTCAGATGTACAGGTAAAGGTTGGAACATCGGTTGGGACTTGGCTCCAAAGGAGGTTGTCCTTGAAAAGTAGAGTTGAGGCGTATGCCACTGACCTCTTTCCTCTCATCCTTTATCGCCTGGCTGTACTTCCTCTTTGCAAGGACCATAGGAAGGCATTCGAGCGCTTGTTGTCCACCCTCTTGTAGAGTGGGCGCAAGCAGGAGCGCTGTAAAGAAGCCTGTGTTCAACGTCCATGACATGGCGGGTGCGGGGGTATAGGATTCCCACACTTGATGAGTCATCCACGCGCCTCGAGTTTGGTTTTCTTACGCTTCATTTTGACAGAGGACTCGATTTTGGAGTGGATCGTTAGGGACGCCTTCTCTAGCCTTACTATCACTCCCCCCATATCCTGGGCTAAGCGCCGTCGTAGGTCCGGGAAACTGTCGACTTTCTCAGAGATTGTCACGCGGCTTTGAGGTCTTTCCTCGGTCCAGTGACCTTTTACGGCCTCGAAAGGTCTTGTATCGTGAATTAGTGGAGTGGATCGCGAAGGATCCTCTCTGTGAGCGGTTCGGCTTTTCGTTGACCGAGTTGCGCTTTTTCTGGTCTAGGGCGCCAGCAGCGAATTACTTCAGTAACCTTGAGTTTTCGCTTACCTGGCAATTGATTCGGAACGTGCTATCTCTCAATAACATGATTTTCAGATGGGACTGGGCGGATTTGCCCGACTGTCATCGGTATGACCTTGGATTAGAAGAAACGGTTTCGTACGCCTTCTACCATTGTCCCCAGGTGCACCATTTCTCGTATCGCTCCCGATGTTCTCGTGCTCATCGATCTGGTATGTGTGAAAGGGGCTAACATTGGTTTGTGTGAAAGGGGCTATCAGTGAGTTCCTTTTTTTTAAGTCCACTTGGTCGCAACGGGGCGGTTTCCTGTGTTGCCTCCCCCGGGTTAAGCTAGACACTATTTGTTTTGTTAGTTAATATGAAAAAAATTTGCTCAGGGCCTGTTCCCGGCACTCTCTTTTGTTATTGTTATGGTCCAGGTTAGGACCAACGAAGAACAACACGAACACAAGAGTAGAAATAACGAAGATATATTACACGAAATGATAATATAAAATGTGAAATTTGTTTGGAGTGAACTACTATCGGACCGACTCGATTCGTCCCTCTCTCTTGAGAGGCGTAGTATACATAGTGTTAGGAAGAGTTCATTCTGTATTTCTAGGTAAGGACCCTTAACACCCCCCTCCCAAGCTTTTACCTCGCAGGGGTCTTTAATATTTTTTCCTCTTCGGATTAATCATCAAAGGCTCTGTAAATTTTCTTTTTCTGCTTGATTTTCGCGGTTCTGAAATTGCTTGAGGCATTTGCATATTGAATGTGTCAAATATTGTGTCCATCACTTCCTCCTCTTCCTGAGGTAGACCGTTAGAATCCTCTAACAGCCTCTTTCTGATCCGATTTAAGTGCCTTTTATGCGAGAACTTCGGACCCTGAATTATGTAAATCACGTTCTCGATTCGTCCCTCTATCTTGAGAGGCGTAGTATACATAGTGTTAGGAAGAGTTCATTCTGTAGTATATAGGTAAGGACCCATAACAGTTATGACCCATATCGATATTCCCAACCTGCCCAGTTTGTTTTTGGTCTCCTTTTTTTATCTCGTCTGGGTCAGACTTTGATTTTCCCATTCCGTCATTTATTCTTACTTTTCCCACTACAGTTGTGAGTGTGCCATTTGATTCTGTCTGTCGACAGAATACAACGGCCTATCTTATTATTCTAAGGGGTGGTCGGGCCCTACTAACATCTGTTTTTTTTTAGTTTGTTTTGTTACAATCTTTTGTTAGTTTTATTGGTTCAACCCCCCTCATTTCAAGATTCATGAATTTTTAAAATATTTTTGTAATTAAACATTTTGAGATTTTTATATAATGGGGTGTTTTTGTAGTTTTCCCCTGTGAATATGAAGTATTGTGCTATATGTAGGATTGAATGGTGAAGGACGAGTTCTTGTGGTAAATGAATTAATTCTATTAGATGAATAGATCGTGATCGTGATTAACTAGGACTAGGATAGTTAGCGAAGACCAGCCTCTCCCCAATTCAACTTTGGTCGTGTGTCACAATTATTGTATAAATACAATAATAAATATATTATTCGAAGGCATTACTGTTATTGTATCTGTGATTTACAAAGTCTCTCCTACAAACGCGAATTACAAAAGTGGCGACGAGAGTTCGTTGAACTTACACGAGGAAAAAAATAAAATCTACGTATCCCACATGTCGTAATAAGATATTCAGTAATATTTTCCACTTCACCAAAGAAACGTCATATTTGCAGAACTACAGAGAAATAACCAGGCGAAGTTATTCAAAAATTAATTTACAAAATATTCAGTGGAGTACAGGAAAATGAAAGAATTAAAAGTTATCATGATCCAAATGCTGACGCTAAAAAAGCAACAACAAGAATATCAGTTGCAGCAACAAAAACTACAACAAGGACAACAGTCGCAGCAACAAAAACTACAAGAACAGCAATTGCAGCAACAAAAATAACAACATGAACAGCAATTACAATTACAAAAACAGAAGTTTTTTTTAATTATTTACTAAGACTACGGAAGAAAAGACTTCAGATTCATTCATTTCAGATGCTGTTGCTAATTCAATCAGTGAATTTGTATATAATCCAGACGAAGGGATAACTTTTCCAGCTTATTATAGAAGATACAAAGGGATCTTCAAAAGGGATTGTTCGCATTGGAATGATGAAAAAAAAAGTTCATTTATTATTAAGGAAATTGTCCCCTGCTGAACATGAAAAATATGTGAATTATATTTTGCCAAAAAATAACAGGTGAGATAAATTTTGATGAATCTTGTAATACTATCAATTTTCTTTGGGTGATAGGAGCTCATTATTTAATACACTTAGTAAAGTGCGACGATGAAGATTTTGCCACTTATGCAGGAGTCGTGAATCGAGAATGTGAGAAGTTCAAGTTAAATGAATTAACTCCGCATTTATTTAAATGCCTGATATTCGTACAGGGATTAACGTCTAATAATGACGCGGAAATAAGATCCACGATACTTGCTAAATTAGTATTGGATCCCAAATTAACTCTCCAGAAAATAGCGGAAGTGTGTGAACGTATTATAAATCTAAATCTTAATACTGCAAGGATTGAGGAGAGAGACATTTTCACAAGTACATAGCGTCCGACCATCTAAGAGAAAAGATTGTAGACGTTTTTCAACTCGTAACAGAACAGTAAAAAAAGACGATAACCCCCCTCAATATCTAATACTTGCCTCGGTTGTGGGGGTAAGCATGTCAAAAGTAATTGTTTTTTCAAGAACAAAAAATGCTACGAATGTGGGAGGATAGGACACAAAAGTACGTGTTGCAGATACAAAAATGGAGGAAAAATAAAATGTGTGTGAACATGATAAATACATGGAGTTAAGATAAGTATAAAAGGAAAATAAACAAGACTTCAAACGTGTCTTTAACTGACTTAGAAACATCTCAAAAGATGTTTTTGTGGAAATTAATAATGTAAAAATAAAATTACAACTGGATACATGATCTGATATCACTATCATAAATGAACAAACATGGAAAAAAATGGTTAAACCCAGTTTATTGATTTCTAATAAAGTTGCGCACGGAGTATCAGGAAAGAGATTGAACTTTTTGGGTGAATTCACCTGTAACATTTCTTTTGTTGGAAAACCCAAGAAAGCGTTGGTGTCTGTATTAAAGAATACTGGTAATTTATTTGGAACAGCCTGGATTGCATTATTTGTTCTGTGGGATCTTCCAATTAACTCTTTTTACAACAAAATAAATATTGTCACTTCCGGTGCTAATACTCAATGGAAAAAAATAAAGAATGAATGAGTTTTACAGAAGTTTTCTCAGAAGGTCTAGAGACATGTACAAAAACTAAAGCTAAATTTGAATTAAAAGAGAATGTAACACCGACATTTAAGCCAAGAAGGAGTGTACCTTTTGCAGCTTTAGAACAAATTAATAAGGAATTAGACAGATTAGAAAAATGAGACGTGATCTCAGAAATAGACTCTTCCAAATGGACATCACCAAGAGTTTATGTTAAAAAAAAAGAAATAATAAAATCTGCATATCTGCTGATTTTTCAACGGGTTTAAATGAAAGTTTAAAAAAATATAACTACTCTTTACCAAGTCCAGAGGAAATTTTTGCCAAATTAAATGATGGTAATTCTTTTCTAAATTAGACCAGTCCGACGCTTACCTACAAGTACTAGGAGACGAAGAGTGCTCAAAACTATTAACAGTTAACACTAATAGACGATTATACAAATTTAACCGACTTCCTTTTGGCATAAAGGTATCACCATGCATATTCCAACAGATTATGGATACCATACTTGCCAGTTTGGATTGTGCACAAGCATATATAGGTGATATACTTATTAAAAGTAAGAGCCGAAAGCAACTTACGGAAGATGTAAAAAGTATTCTAGAGAATTAAAGAACATGGTTTTAAGATCAGTGAAGAAAAATGCAAATTGTTTCGTGTTCAGACTTAAATATCTAGGAAAAATTATCGATGAAAACGGTAGACGACCGGATCCTTCAAGGGCGATCGCAATAAATGACATGCCCGCTCTAACAAATGTAACAGAGTTACAAGTATTTTTAAGGTTTTCTAATTACTATCATATATATATATATATATTATATATATATATATATATATATATATATACTAAACATACACGAATTAAGAGCAAACTTGAATAATCTGCTAAAGAAAGATGTGAAATGGAATTGGTCAGATAAATGTCAAAGTGCTTTCGAAGAGATAAAGAAAGTCTTAACGTCGGATTTGACACTAGCTCATTTTGACCCTAAATTAAAGATTGTGGATGCAAGTGATTCGGGTATTGGAGTGGTGATACTACACAAATACGAGGATGAAGAAACTAAACCAATAGCTTATGCTTCAAGATCATTAATTGCAGCTGAGAAAAGCTACAGCCAAATGGAAAGGAAGCATTGGCGATCATATTTGCTGTGAAAAAGTTTCATGAATTCATATGTGAAAGAGAATTCATACTGCAGACAGACCATCGTCCATTATTGTCCTTATATGAATAAGAAAAGGATGTCACCAAACATACAGCAAATAGACTGCAACGCTGGGGAACAATCCTGTTGAAGTATAATTATAAAATGGAGTTTCTACCATCCAAAAAATCTAGACTAATACCAAAATTCTGCGAACCACTTGAGGACACAGTAATTGCGGCGATAAGGGCCGAAAATAAAATTAATAATGTATTATACAAGACTGTAAGAGAACTGCCCACAACATTGGAGAAAATAATAATTAAATAAAAAAAACGATTTTATAATGAAAATGAAGAAGCAGTTAAGATTTAAAAGACAAATATTACTGGAAATAATACATTTTCATTATGTAATAAAGCATTTATATAAGCTGAAAGAATTGGGATACCAGCATCGTTGCAAAAACGTATGCTAAAAGAATTTTACATAGGCCATCCAGGAAATTCTAGAATGAAATCCTTAATGAGGTGTTATACTTATTGGCCAAAAATGGACCAGGATATCAAAAATTTAGTGAAATCATACAGAGGTTGTGCATTGGGAACGAAGTCACCGCCTATCAAAATAGCAACCTTGGCCGAAATCCGATTGGGTCCAAAATAAATATAGGCTTTGCAGGACCGTTAAACTGAGCATACTATCTAGTGGTCATCGATAGTTACACTAAATGGTCAAAAATTATTTAAATGTAGAAAACCGACTACCGCGGTAACGATAAACGACCTACACGAGATTTTTGAAAGATTCGGTGTTTCTGACCCTATCGTTTAAGACAACGGGACACAATTCACGTCTACTGAATTTAAGCTTTTTTTTGTAAATCATTAGCAATAGAACATATTACAACTCCTCCTTATCACTCAAAATCAAGTGGACAAGCGGAACGGTTTATCGATACATTTAACAGGGCAGTAAAAATGTCGGATGGAGAAGAGTCAGATGAAGAAATGCTACAACGATTTCTGAGTGTTTTCAGAATAACACCAAATCCAAATACTGTGTCTGGAATGTCGTCTGCAGAGTTCGTGTTCGCCAGGAAAATTAAGTCCGCTGTTAATAAATTATTACCAGAACGTAAGGTGAGAGCGTCAAGAAATATTCAATATAAGTAAATATTTCAAAACAGAAGATAAGGTATTTTTTAAAATGTATCAACGTGGAAAAGAAATCTGGGAAGATGACGTTATAAAAAAAAAGAATCGGCAAAATAACATGCATATACAGGGACAAAGATGGGAACATAAGCGACACCTTAATCAGTTAAAAGGCAGATTCAATGATTTAAAAAAATCTTCGAAAAGAGGTACCTATGGATATTTGACGTACCCACGCCATCAGAAATTGTTGAACCAAGGTTTTATGGTAAGAGAAAAAGAATAGCAACAGAATTTCTAAATATTGAACAGAACCTGAAGAAATATATAACCAAGAGGAAGTCATCTCAAAGGGAAGGGTACATATAGAAATAAAGTGTCTCTGCGGATATTTGGAGTTGAACACGGATCTCCAGAGAGCAAGAACAGTCGACCTCATTTTGAAATAATTAGATCACTTGAAGGGTAAAGGAAAGATTATATACGCCAATTCAGTCGGGTTTCGATCCTACCTAGAGGCAACCGGACGTCTAGCCACACTGATGAGCTGTGAAACAGCGAAACAGTCTGTCTGTGGATGACAAAAATATTGGCTCCTGAAAAAATTAATTTCGGTTGAGCTCTTTGGTTTGAGGTGTGAGTTTGTAAACAGTGACTATTTAAGCTAATATATCATGACTCTTCGGCAGAATTGAGTCACTGTCAGTCACTGTGTGTTTATCTAAATCTAAAAATAAACACGCTAAAATTCACTTTCATCCATGCTGTGAGCCGACGGCTTAGTGGTAGAAGTTCCGACTGACTCCAATTTAGTCGGGTTTCGATCCAAGCTAGAGGCAACCGGACGTCTAGCCACACTGATGAGATGTGAAACAGCGAAAAAGTATGTCTGTGGATGACAAAAATATCTATATATATATATGAATTAGCGGCGTCTGAGTGGAGTATTGTTCGAAGGGGTTACTATTATTTTAACTGTGACATGCAGAGTCTCTCCTATAAACGGGCATTGCAAAAAGGGGTCACTCATATTTTTGCGGGGCGGATGGGTCTTATTAACATCATTTTTTTTCGGGGTCATCATTACATTAATAAAATTTTTACACATACATATATATTTTAAGACATTTTTATGTTTATACATTCTTTTTTATAGATACAAATATTGAAGTAAAAGCAATCCAAATGTAAACACATTATTGTTTACATTTGGATACGCATCGAGCAGATATGAATGTATGAGAGAAAATCATGGAGAATTGTAGTTTAAAAACACTAAAATCGACTGTGCTAACCGAAACGCTTCTCTGTGGCTGAATCAGTAAAGCACGTCAGGTTATATGACGGTTCCGTGTATGATACAGGTTCGATTCCTGTCGGAGGACGCGTATTTTTAATTGATAATTTCTCGGATATTCAGGCTGGTAAATGTTGTTAATACTGTTTATTATAAAAAGAGCATTTACTTAAATATCTGTATCTCTAAAAAAAGAATGTATAAACATAAAAAATGTCTTCCAATAATTGTCGGACTTTGTCCATTTCATTAATATATATATATATATATATATATATATATATATATATATCATACACAATTGTAAATATTGGTATTTTTAATTCATGACGTGTTTTTCCCAGTAGGTGCCCAGTGTGAGGTACTTTGGTATATGAAGGAGCGAATGGTGACGGATAAATTCTTACGGTGAAAGAGTATTTTGTAAAGAATGAATGCGTCTCAGACTCTAGTTCTGTTGTATTTTTTAGATTATTTCTTTTCGCTTAGTTTACTTATTTTTGTGGGGTGGACGGATCCTAGTAATATCATTCGTTCTTTTTCGGGGTCATCATCCCCCAAATCGTTTCACTGATAAAATGTTGACACGCACACACACACACAAACACACACACACACACACACACACACACACACACACACACATATATATATATATATATATATATATATATATATATATATTAGACACAATTATAGATAACTAACTGTATGTAACTTTATCAACATCATTTATTCAGTGCATTTTGCGCTGCTGTGGACAACACTCCCCTCTGTTGTAATTGTGGTTCATGGTGACATTTATCGGTAAAATAGTGCAATGGCTTTCCGGTTCCTTTTAGACTGGGGATGTTGAAGTTACTCTGTCTCTCCTCTAAGAAGTTCCTCCTCCCACTGGTTAAGTCGTTGGCCTCTGAGGCTTGCAACTGTCGCATGGCCTCTTGCCACAAGTGAATTGAGGAGAGGCATACGCATTCACCGGTCGGGTCGGGTCGAGTCGGGTCGCGTCGGGAAAGCCTTCTGACTATCCTCATTCATTTTAGGTAATAAAATAAAGTTTTTTTTTCCTTATATTTATGTTTATTTTAAATACAAAAGAAAGTTGTTTTCTTTTAACAAAAAAACCTGTAGAAAATATGAATCACCCCACCGTTATGATAACCCGAGATATTTCACATATTTGAATCATGTAATCAGGTCAATCTCAATTCAGCATGTGAAGATTGAGTTTTGAACGAAAATCAGAGTCGTGCAACTGATGAGGAGAAAAAGTATATTACTAATATATATATATATATATATATATATATATATATATATATATATATATATATATATATATATATATATTTACGAGGGTCATTCAATAAATAAGGTGAATTTTTCGGTATAAGAACTAATACAGATAGAAGCTTACTCTTTTTTATTTTTTTTGTTTTACTTCTTTTTCACATGGATTTAATTTCTTTTGCAGATTACAAAAAAACTTTGAAAGTTTTGGCGAACCAAGAAGCATGCTCCAGAATTGAACAGCGGTCAGTTATCAAGTTTTTGGTTGCTGAAGGGTGCAAACCAGTTGAAATTCATAGGAGAATGTCAACTGTGTATGGTGCCACATGTTTCAGCAAAAAAATGTCTACAAGTGGGCTAAATTGTTTAATGAAGCCCGGAGCAGTGTTGAGGATGAAGACATGCCTGGGAGGACGACAGAAGTGAGGTCTCCTGAGGTGATCGAATCAGTCAATGACCTCATTCAGTCTGACAGAAGAGTGACAGTGGATGATATTGCAAGGACTTTGAGCTTATCTGTTGGGACAGCACACAAAATTGTCCATGATGACCTTGGCTACTCGAAGGTCAGGTGCTGGTGGGTGCCAAAGATGCTTACTGCAGAGCACAAACAGAGGAAGGTCGAGTTGTCCCAGCAGTCTCTCTCCCGCTATGAGAAGGATGGTGGTGAGTTTCTGAAGAAGGTGGTCACATGTGATGAGATATGGGTTTGGCACTATGAGCCTGAGTCCAAACGGCAGTCCATGGAGTGGAAGCACGTAGGCTCTCCAGTGAAGAAGAAGTTCAAGTCCCAGCGGTCCACGAGGAGGGTGATGCTCACTGTTTGTTGGGATATGCAAGGCCCAATCACCATTTCATTCCTTGAGAAAGGAAGCACTGCGAACAGTGCCAACTACTGTGAACTGCTGAGGCAGGTCAAGAAAGACATAAAGAACAAACGCAGGGGTCATCAGTCAGAAGGAGACATCTTGCATCATGACAACGCAAGGCCTCACACAGCAGCCCAAACGGTGCAGACCATCAACGAGCTGGACTGGGAACTGCTCCCTCATCCCCCTTACAGCCTAGACCTTGCCCCTTCAGACTTTCACCTGTTTGGTCCCTTGAAAGCGTTCACGAGAGGCACGAAGTTTAAAAGTGACGCTGAAGTCAAAAGTGTTGTGAGCGACTGGCTGAGACATCAGTCCAAAGATTTTTATGCTGAGGGAATACGGAAGCTTGTGCACAGATGGGAAAAGTGTGTGACAGTGCTGGGAGACTACGTTAAAAAAAAAGGAAGCTTCTATCTGTATTAGCTTATATCGAAAAATTCACCTTATTTATTGAATGACCCTCGTATATATATATATATATATATATATATATATATATATATATATATATATATATATATATATATATGAAGAAATATAGTCTTAAGATGTGCTATATTTATGGGATAAAGTGCTCAATATCAGAGATAGAGCGTGTGTAAATATAAAATATAAAAGTGAACATAGAAGTCAACACTAAGAGGCGAGAGTCTGTTTCATGCTAGATGCAATCGCCAGTCCACGAGTGCTGTTATTATTCTCGGGTATGTATATATACGGGTCAGTGGTGCATTGTGGGTAGTCTATTTTGGCGGTTATTTCACCGGAAGTCGTTTATTTATTTATTTGGGTTAAATTATTTTGCTTGATTTTATTTATTTTTTATTTTTATCTCATATCTTATATATTTATTTATTTTATTTTAATCGGTGTTTTTAATAACGTAGTAAAAATTTGTTTATATCGCTTATTTAATAGTTTTGTTTTGGTTTGGGAAAATAATTAAAGCTATTTATTCAATTTTGGGGTTGATTTCTGTAGTTTATTCTAACTATTATTTTGGCGGTAGCAGTTTTTAATTTGTTTATTACTTCGTGTATTTATTTGGATTGATTATCGGGATCGGTTTTTAGTTTATTTATTTATTTGGATGAATTTAGATCAATTTATTTTACTTGTTATTATTTATTTGTTATATCGTATGTTTTGTCTTTTCGGTTTTCGATTTTTAAGTAACGTAGTATTTTTTTATCTTTATATAACAGTTATAGCTATTTTTCTCGTCCGATTTTTGGTTCGATTTTTATAGTCTAACTAATATTTTGGTCATAATGATTTGCTAATTTGTTTATTATTTACTTTATTTATTTGGCTTCATTGATTTTATTTCTTATTTTTATTCTATTTCGTCTATTCTAACAAGTGTGGTTTGGTAATTTGTTTGGGTTAATTTATTTTGCTTATTTTATTTTCATTTTCTAGATGTTACCTTCAACCTATGTTCATGTCTATCCAACTCAATGTGTTCATATCTATCTATCTATCTATCTATCTATCTATCTATCTATCTATCTATCTATCTAACAGTGACATCCTTGCCTCCAGAGTAAGAAAATTATGTTTCTCAATGTTTTACATACAGATTTTCAAACTATGCTGTTCAAATCAAGCTTATGCGAGACTGAAGTCGATTTACAATTTTTCTCCTTTAAAAAATTTAAATACAATTATATATATATATATATGTATGTATATATATATATATATATATATGTATATATATATATGTATGTATATATATATATATATGTATGTATATATATATATATATATATATATATATATATATATATATATATATATATATAATTGCATAATTTAAATTATACAAATATATGTAATTAAATTAAGATTATATTTGTTGTTATAATTGTACTGTTATTTCCATAACATAAAGAGATAGCACAGCTATTAATGAAAATATTCCACAATTTCCATTTTCACATCAATCCCATAAACGTTACACTCTGAGACCCATCTTTAACTACTGTCCTTGTCAGCATAAGAACAATCTTAGCTGCACACATTCTGGTAAGTCATGTTCCAGTCAATCTGGACTGGCCAAACACTTGAAAATACATAACCAACAAATTAAGGAGGCAAAAACTCCCCAAAAGATGATTTGCCTACATTTGCTCCGTGAGCTACAAGCCATGCAAATTGCTTGCCGCCTTCAAGGGCCATTGTCGGTCTCATGTACGGTTCATGCTTGTCAGTGATGGTAACATTTATTTAATAAATCGGCAATGAGATGTCAAACCTAAGCGCTCAGTAAGATATCGATGAGTTCGCCTCCAGTGTTACTGGTTGTTGATTGAATCAGAATTTCGAACGCTGATTTTCAAAGACCTAAATCAAAAGATTAAGGGAGAGTCTCTCTTTCTCTCTTTGTTTCTTCATTCGAGGTATTTCCAAACCTTTAATGCGAACAGACACGATGGCCTACATTGGGTAATGTCGCCCTGAGTTCATTTCAAATTATTTCAGCTATGCCATCACACACGTATTTTAGAGTCCCTTCCAATTTTGAAAATTACGCCATCAGGTGCCACGTCGAGTTCACCTTCATCTCAACAGCTACGATTTTATCTTAGGGAAATAAGATAGATAGATAGATAGATAGATAGATAGATAATGAACAGACTGAGATAAATAGATAGATAAATAGATAGGGAGAGATAAAGAGATAGAGAGAGAGAGAGAAAGAGAGAGAGAAAATCAGGATGTGTAGATGGAATAAAACCGACCTGTGTCATGCGGTGATTGCCAAAAAAAAAAAGCCTGCGCCAGATGTCAACAATCTACACGTTATTGCAATTGGATCAGTAACACAATACTACTCTCATTCAATGGAGCTTCATTTCCGACTGAGAGACTCAACAGAAGAGTTTCCGTTTTGTTTGTTGCTAAATAACGTGCATATATATATATATATATATATATATATATATATATATATATATATATATATATATATATATATAATTTCCATTCATTTATATCACTTACCAGTCAAAAACTTGTCTTTCTCTCTCTCTCTCTCTCTCTCTCTCTATATATATATATATATATATATATGGACTCATTTCTATGTTTGGTTGGCTCAGGAGATTTTTGTGGCCTAGTATATGTACTGATTGTGATAAATATGGCAACAAAGATGAGGACAATAATCCGAATAATGTAAATAGTGTATATAAACTAAGATATCTATAAGTCTACTATTCGTCCGTGCTTAGAATATTGCTGCCACATATGGTCCGGTGCCCCTGCTATTTCCCTTGAGCTCTTTCATAAACTCCAAAGAACACTCAGCAATATTATTAGTCCTGATCTGGCATCTCGACTTCCCCACCGCCGTAACGTTGCCCCTCTGGGTTTTTTCTCTAGAAATACTTTCATGGTAATTGTTCGGGTGAGCTTTTCGCAATGGTAGCCAGAGATTTTGAATTTAAGCGCAGTGCGTCGAGATTTTATCAATTTACAGTTGAGTTGGCTAGGTTCCTTTTGTCGCTTGTGGAAATCTACTCTTGAAGTAGAACAGGCGGTTGCATTTAACTGTTTTGAGAATGACACAGTGGGATCGTGATGCCAACCGAGTAGCACGCTTAAATTCATGAAGTTGGGGTACCAGCGAAAGTAGCTCGTCGGAGCAGTTGCGATGAAAATATTTCTAGAAAAGACAGAGGGAAGCCACATCAGGCCCGTGAGAAAGTGACTGTAGACGATACAGTCACTTTCTCACAAATTTAATGTAGCTTCTTATCTATGATACCAGATAAAGACCTATCACATTGCATATCCATCTCTGGAATTTGTCAAGGGTTTCGAGATGAACAGCGGGGGCACCACACAATATATGGCAACAGTATGCAATGCAAGAAAGAATGATAGATTTGTAGATTTGAGAGATGGACTCAGACGAGAAAAACCTTCACCAATGCTTTCTTTCAGCGATCGAAAATTTTAATAATCGATTATCATGCATGTTTTCTTACTGACGAGGGCACTTTTCAACCAAACATGTATGGACATGTTGCAGCTGCTGAATATATAAATGTGCATTTAGTTTTTGATTTCTTTTTTTATAATTCTAAATGAATGATACCACAACATTCTCACCACACGCCCAAATTTTTTTCCATGGCGCTCAGCTTTGGGTGTCGGTTGTAAAAATTTATGTTTGTTAATCCATTGATATCTGCTTTGAATATTCTCATATGTAATCCGTTTTCATCGCCTATGATATATTTGTCGCTATGGATAAGTTATTTGTTTGTTTGTTTTTTTTCCTATAGGCGTGCGGAACCCAAACATCCACCTTACTTACTTTCCTTATCTTTTTCTGTGTTGATCTGTTTCCTATTTTGTGAACGAATTTTCTATTTAACCATATCGGTCGATGGTAGATTATTAATTCACGAGAACTTTTCCTTGTGTTACTTTCCACTGGTGACTTTAGAGATTCATCCGCAAAGTTTGATGGACTTTACGGCCTTTGCTCATCTTCCAACGAATTTTTTTCCAGAACAAAACTTAGTGAACCAATTTCCTACTTGCCGATCAGTAATGACTCCGAATCATAAACACTTTTTCTTGAATTGTTCATGGCATTCCCTTGCTTAAATTGCCATAACATTATGTGATATAGATTCACTGTTAGACTGTTCATTAGTAAAGCGAAGAAATTTATTCTTTAATCAACTGCGTACGCTGCCATTTACGTGAAAAAAAGTATCTTCCTCAACTTCATGTTTATTCTTATCTGCAACAATTAGTAATTTGGAAGACCAATTTATCTTTACGATTGGTTCCAAAAAATCGGAAATTAACATAATATTTCAAGAACATCTGAGCACAAATAAAATGTCACGCAGATCTGTACTATTTCAAAGAAAATTTACACAGTAAAATAATCATTATTTTTCTTCCTTTCTCTAACACTGATACATACGATCCATTGCTAAGGATGGTAAAATGGCTGACTCCCTCCCCCCCTGTAAGTACATGACCCCCGCCTGCTATCCTCTATCATTATAAGAGGCAGATCAAGCCAAAAATTGAGTACTGTTGTCATATCTGGGCAGAAGCTGTCCAGAGCTCACTCCCCAGCCTTGCTAGAGTTCAAAAGCGTCTTCGAGCTCTTGTGGATGGCAAACTATTCTTCACCCTTCAACCTCTTTCCTACAAGCGGGGTGTGGCAAGCCTCTCGCTGCTTTCCCGCTACTTCGACGGAAAGTGCTCGGATGAACTACATTCCGTGGTCCCGCCAGGGAAAACATTCATGGCTAGAACACGCTATGCCACTTACCTAATAGCAAACCACCCACATTCCATACATATTCCATCGGTGAGAAGTTCCACTCGAACAGCTTCTTCCCGCGAACCACTGCCCTGTGGGACCGACTCCCAAGAGGATGTTTCCCCGATCACTACCATCTTAACTTGTTCAAGACAGGGGTAAACTGTTCTCTTACACTCTTATGCCTCCCAAACGGCCTCCAAATGTAACTCTCTACCTCGAGTGGCTCCCGGGCCTTGTAAAGATCGAACCTCGCTGTAAAAAAAAGAAGGTAATACGTTTGAACATTATCCTGTTAGCTTGCTAACTGGGTAATAATGGGATGTCTGAATCTATCTATCTATATATAAAATTATGCGACTTCCGTTAGTCCGTCCTTTTATCCGTCCGTCTGTCTGTCCGTCCGTCACACCCTCTAAAATAGCCATTATATTGACTGATCGAAAACAAATTTTGGTGAGAAGTGCAAACAAGTAAGGGAGTACAAAGTACAAAAGTACAGTTGGTTTTACTAGGGGATGTAGCTTAGTACAATAATTTTTATTTATTTATTTGTTTTTTGGAAAGAGTCAGAGTTCAGAAGCATCTGTATGGTCATGTGGGTGATGAATTGTTTTCTACCCTACAACTCGTTTCCCACACAATCTTTGTATTTGAACCAACCCAATCTTCGCGTCTTAATATCCTTTCATGGCCTTGAGCCAGACTAAGTTATCAGGAAACCTATTTATTTAGTTCAGCTGGGTCCATTAGCATATTGAATGTATTGTATTTGAATTTCTATTCTATGGTCTTTAGGCAATGCGATTATAACAAGATCTAAAAGTTTCCAATATTTGTGAGAAAAAAAAAACATCTTTAGATACATTAAAGACATTACAAGTACGCGAGATATATAATTATCTGATCTCCTTAAGATGTTAAACGCATTAAAACTTTTTAAAAAACATTTAAAAGCATTAAAATTTAAAAAGATTTTAAGTCGACAATTTTGTCGAATCGGCAAATCCATCGCAGATGTAAACAACTAATTTTGAAGATGTTAAGTAGCTTTAAAATCGTCAGCCTATCAAAATATTGCGATTTCAAAGGTTTCCTTTGCTATATGGTCGCTGATTTTATTTTTTCGAAAAGGCGGAATTATCTCTGTGAAAATAATTCTCATGTTTTCCTCCTGAAGGAAGTTCTGGGAATTTCAACAGACGGATTGATCTCTGACATTCTTCTTGAAAAAGTGACGAATTTAATCGGACATCGGAAGTGATACTGACAGAAAGAGATTCGTGGAATGAAATGGAATTCCAACAAAAACCATTCTTCGGAGAGATCGCTAATCAAAGATATATTATCACCGACATATTGAAATTTTCTTAACGTTAAGTCTCGTCACAACATTCATTGAACTCACCACTCTAATGTATGGCAGGAATAATTTTGGGCCTTGTGCCAGATTAGAAAAGGTTTAGTAACTTAAGTGATTAAGAGTAATGAAGACAAAATTGAACATTTTTACACATTTCATTTTATAAAGGTAATAATTTTGTGAACTGTATAAAATGTTCGGGATACTATTTGATATTGCTTTTTCTATAGAAAAGAATTCTTGCATTTTGTGCGATGAAATGTGGTAATAATCATAGACAGAGAATATTCGATTATAGACGTACTACATTGCTATGGTTACATAGTTTGTTTTACAGACCAATGAACTAAGGCAGTGGTTTCGATCGACGCATAATATTCTAGCCTGATACACAGAGGACTCGATTCTAGCATACTATTTTAGGCTTATGCGCAGTGGGTTCGACATATGCATAACATAGTTGTCTTATGTCCAGTGGCTCCAATTCACATACACTATTGCAGTCTTATGCCCAGTAGGCTCGATTCTAACATACTATTTTACCCTAAACCTCAGTGGATTCAATCCACATATACTATTGGAGCCTAATCCCAGTGGGCCCGATTCTAAAAGACTATTTTAGACGTATGCCCAGTGGGCTTGATTCTAACTTACTATTTGGGGACTTATACCCAGTGGACTCAATTCTCAAATACTATTTGGGTCCTTATGCGGAGTGTGTTAAACCAACACAAGATATTGTAGCCTTATGTCCAATTGATTCAATCTGCACGTACTATTTTAGCCCTATGCCGAGTGGGCTTGATTTTTTAACATACTATTTTAGCCTTATGCCCAGTAGGTTTGTCCCACACATAATATTATAGTCTTATGCCCAATAGATTCAATCCGCATGTACCCTTTGTTTAGCCTTTTGCCAAACGGGCTCGATTCTAACATATTATTTTAGCCTTATGGCCAGTGGATTCAATCCACATTTCATATTGCATCCCAGACTAAGCCATCAAAGAAAGAAAGTATGCTCTCGCCTGATAGTTGTGCTTAGAACACTAGTTTCATAGGTCACTAAAGCTCTGCTGAATTTAGATTTAATGGGTGCTCTACACTTCTGCTCTTGTGCCAGACGCGACTAAGCCTAATAAATATACAAGTAGAATGATATATATATATATATATATATATATATATATATATATATATATATATATATATATATATATATATATGTATATATATGCATTTGCCTACCTATCGATATAAACTAGAATAACGTACGTCGCATCGGAGCAGTGATTATCAGGTTATTCTTATCTGGTACTCATCCCTACTAGCCTTATGTCAGACTTGTTATGATTTTGATCTGTACCGAGTGCTTCTACAGGCTTTTCGATAGATCACGAAGCTAGTCCCACTGATCACTACTGCTGTAGAAATTCCAATCAGGCGCTCCATTCTTATAACCTTGTGCCAGACCAAACGAAGCTTAGTATATAAGTGAATCTCGGTCATAAGTGAAGTTGAGTAATGTTGTCGGTTATAAAAGTAAATGTACATCGATTTTCCTTCAATATTTATTTTATTTAAGTCTAGGTAAAATCAAGTCCTGCATAGATTTTTTTTTATAACCACGTAGGTAAGTACCAGAGTTTTAGTATCGGGATTTAGTAATTATAACTGCTGTAGAGTAGCTGTCACCCATTCGTCACTCTACCAGATAGCCTGGCTCATAGCATTAAATAGTCTACGATTAAGGTCTTCAACGGTTGATTAATAAATTGACACTAAGCTGATTAATATTCGGACTGATCTTACTTTGTTTGACTATACAGCATTTGACCCTCCTCTATTCCTTGTAAGTTGTCTTGTTAATTGTTTTGTAACTTATTGTTCTGTGTTTTTTGTATGTATCTGTTAGCACCGGATGCTGGTGCACCCATTCTTCTCTGTGTATCATTCACCTCGACGATAAAACAATAACTAAATGTCTTCTCTTACGTTCATAAAATCGAATCGATTTCATTTATATATTTAATTATAACTGCTTATGGTCGTATCTCGATCGAGCAGAAAAGATTATTTCAAACATGTTTTTCGACATATGACTGCTTGTCCAATATTCAGTATTTTCGATTAACTTTCTACGTCCTTCTGTCGTCTCAAATTACTTGATATTTATAAAGTACAAATTAGTTCACTCAAAGTCTAACTGATAGGTTGTAAGGGCAGAACATTTTGGTTAGTCAATCTTCCACAAAGGGAAGGCTTGCTTACTTTCGAACACCAACATTGTAAATTCTGATTTTTATCTGAACTCTGTGAACAAGTGCTGGTACCTGTCAGAAATTTGCAGAAATCTCGTCTACGTGGGGCGTAGGGGGATCAGGACTCTCTACAGTTTCCTTTTCTTTAACATACAGCCTTGTGCAAATTAATTGAAACAAAACGAATAATTCCATTATTATTTACTTCTTTTCCAAAGGAACACGACCCAGTGCACATGTTAATACTTCGTATGTCCATTCCATGAAGTCGTTCCTTGCAGGCTGACCACAGATTCTCGATCCGATTTAAATCAAGAGCGTTTCAGAGCCAGTCTATAGTACTTTGATTTGCTCACTGGTAAGTCTTGCCAGTGTGATCGTGCGGCGTTACAATTTACGTACGCCTCCTTGGAGTAACGTCTATCGCAGACAACGGCTGTAGGACAACTAATCGACAGTCGAGACAATAGTGTCTGGGCGTAATGAAAATCTGATGCAATCACGGATGATGCAATATATTTTAAGGCCAAACAAATTTCATCATACTCCCCGAAAATAGATTCATATTACTGCACACCACTGCAAATAACCTAATATGAGGATGAAAAAATAGAAATCGATTACACTCTAGTGGGTCTAAAATTAACTGTATGGTGAAAGAAAGAAAACTAAAGCGGTTGTTTCAATAATTTGCATAAGGGTGTACGTGAATTGTCATGATTTCTTTGGGAAAGAGGAGGGTGTGGTTTCCCCGTTGTCCTCACGGTTTTGAATTTAGAATAGTTCTTCTATTAGACTGGTTGGCAAACAAGGCTAACGACCAAAATTTACCCTGGTATTTACCTCATAGTTTTTGTTTTATTTTATTTTAATGTCATGTCCCTTCATGGAGTACATGATCATGTCTCTTCACAGAGTTCTTTTTTATTATCTGTGTATTGCCATGTGGAGAGGAGTCACGGTGGAGTAATGGATAGCGGATCGGATTGATAAATCGGAGAGCCGAGTTCGAATTCCAGTCAGATCCATTGCATTCACTTACATATGAATCCTTGGGAAAGGTATGAATCCTCTTCTTCTCCCCCAGCTTTTGGTAAATAGCAGGAAAGACCGGTTTCTATAGCCTTGGATAGCAACCGGTCTATCGCAAAAAGAAATGGCAACCTACTGCGGGAAAAAATCTACCTCGTCAGTAATGTATCGAAGGATACATGATCGCCTAAGCGTGTATCACGCATGGCACATAACTGACTGATTTGTCATATGAAAGAGAGTGGATAGATTTCCAGTCGTTTTTTCTGTAGTTTTGAATTCAGAATTACGCTTTTCCTAGGGGAGTTGCCTGCTAGAAATCTCAGTTTACCGTGTTATTTAAACCATAGATAGTTTCCAATGGTGTTAGTTTGATGCGAACGCAAATGACGGGACCAGAACTACAATTGGCCTGAAGTTAATATGCAAATCGCATAAACCTCAATAGATCAAAGGTTCATTGACGAATTTTTATCAAATTTCAAACGATTGATTTAGACGTCAAAACAGAGCATGGGGGTTCATTCAACATCTATACTGGAACAAATAACAAATAGTGATGATAAGTCTTTGAAGATTTGGTTTGCTTTGGTTTACGGTAGCTCAACCTCAATGGGTTATTTAATGCCGACAAAATCTTTAGGTTAGGTTCGTATGAATAGAATATGTATTCTTTGGTTTTAGATTGGTTTCATTTATTTTGTTTTTCGGCATATCAACCTCATTGGGTTATTTAATGCCAACAAAATTTTTAGGATAGATTCGAATGGATAGAATATGTATTCTTTGGTTTAGATTGATTTGGTTTATTTTGTTTTACGGTATATCAACCTCAATGGGTTATTTAATGCCGACAACATTTTTAGGATAGATTCGTACGAATAAAATATGTATTCTTTTGGATTAGATTGGTTTGGTTTATTTTGTTTTACGTCATATCAACATCAATGGGTTATTTAATGCCGACAACATTTTTAGGATGGATTCGTATGAATAAAATATGTATTCTTTGGTTTAGATTGGTTTGGTTTATTTTGTTTAACGGCATATCAACAACAATGGGTTATTTAATGCAGACATTTTTTAGGATAGATTCGTATGAATAGAATATGTATTCTTTGGTTTAGATTGGTTTGGTTTATTTTGTTTTACGGTATATCAACCTCAATGGGTTATTTAATACCAATAAGATTTTTATTGCAGGTAATATTTTTCCAAAAAGTATTTCTGGTATTATTCTTTCAACAAATGTGTTGCTGGCAAATCTTCTTTTTCAAGAATCTGTTCCTGTCAATGATCTCTTGCTGGTAATAATTTATTTTACAAAAATATATTCCTGGTATTAAAACTTATTTTTACTCTTTCATTTTGACCCCAGTTTGGGGGTTAATTATTTGCCCATAGCTGGGACCCTAAGTGTGTGCTACCACTCCGGGTCAGAGTGGACCTGGGAACACCAACAATTAAGAGGTGGGTCCATCCTCCTCAAAACCTCCTGATCAGAGGCCTTGCTGTCAGATGTAGTTTATCGTCATACCCAGGACGCGGATGTCGTTGATCGTCATACCCAGGAGGGGGTCTTTGAAGCATTTACATCTTAATATAGTGGCTCTGATTCTCAACAGCTAGCACTCTCTTATGCATTCGTTTTGTTAATTTTTTTACTTCAGAAGGTTCAATTTTCAAGATGGTGGTTTTAATGGCTTTCCATATCTCTGCTTTCCTGTCATATTGTTTGCCACCTTTATATAATTTCATCTTGACAATAGACCATAGATTTACGATCGAATTCAGATCAGGATTTGATGGTGGTCACTACGTTCTCTTCTCTTGTCTTCTATAAACCTTTTACGCACAAAACATTCACGGGTCAGCTTAGATACTCAAGAAAGTGCGTAGTCGTTCATCAATACGCCTTAACTTTGAAATTGTGAGACTATGTTTTGTACCATTCAAATAAAGTCTTGTCAACAGTTAGTACTGTTCAGTTCAATTTAATCTTAAGCTTCAATAATAAATTAGTCCATAGTTCCAGCCCATATCGGTACACTTCCGACTCTTTGCTGACTTGTTTCAGCCATAGTTACATCTGCATCAGATAAAACCCATCATTTGGCCCGTCAAGCAGCTCCATATACTGTCACTTGAGACTCACTCGTGAAAATTACTTTAGAAAAGCCAATTTTTATGTATTTTCAAGTCCAATGTTGCAGTTTCAATTATTTGCATTGTTGAGAGGAGTTTGCCTAGGAGATTTCCAAATTTGTGAAGTATTCTACGCCTTTTGTGCTTTTTGACTCCATCAATTCCAATGATATGAACACTGGTCAAGTAGTTGTATTACAATAACTCGCTTTAGTCTACGATCCCCTCGAGGAGACAAGATCTTAAAGTCTTTATACTTTGCTCCTAGTTCTCAATATAGTTTTATTTTCAACAGCCCTCTTTAAGGTTGGATGACTTTTCTAAAGATACTTTCATAACTTCAACGTGAACATTACGTCACTTAATAACTTTATCTTCGGTTTGCCAGCATTTCTTAGATCCTTTCCATTACCCATGTTTCAAAATATATTATGGAAAAAAAAGAAATAGTTTTATTAGATTTCAGAGGCCTTAAAGTAATATTCGTTTAATCTGGATAATAATTTCAGTTTTTATAAGCACAATAACTTTAATAAAACATGTTGCAGCTATCTAAACATTTTCAACTTTGTTTTTAAATTAAGCGTTTAAAATTTGGCAAAGATTGTACAAAGCAAATTAGAGTTATCGAGGTTTAACAAAATCAATGCATAATAGAATGCTAGCTGTTATTGAGAAGTAGGGCCAATATATTAAGATGGAAATGTTTCAAAAACCCCTCCTGGGTATCGAGGTTTAAACTTCAAACGGACCGTAGAACTCGATTCGCTTATTCCAAGTTCCGAACTGGTAATAAAAATTTCCTTAATCTGTAGCAAGGCCAAATGACGACAGATGATAGATTAGCTTGGTTTATTTTGTTTTGCAGCATATCAATGACAATGGGTTATTTAATGCTGACGAGATTTTTATTGCTGCTAATATATTTTTCCTTCAAAAATGTATTGCCGGTAATATTTTTTCCTTCAAAAGTGTATTACCGGTAATAATTTTTCCTCCAAAAATGTATTGCCGGTAATATTTTTTCCTCCAAAAATCTATTACTGGTAATATTTTTTCCTCCAAGAATGCATTGCCGGTAATAATTTTTCCTCCAAAAAATTTATTAACGGTTATATTTTACCTTGCTTTTATTAAGACCTATTTTTACACTTTCATACTGTTTTGATTCCTGATTGGGGTATACCTATTTCTCACAGCTGGGACCCTAACAAGTGCTCCCTCCCCAGGACAGCGTGGACCTGTTAACACCAGTGGTTCCACACTCCTCAAAACCTCCTGCTCGGAGGCCTTGCTGTTGGATGTAGTTTATTGGCTTACCCAGGACGCGGATGTAGTTTATCGTCATACCCAAGACGCTCCACTTTTCGGTCTGATATGCCTCTTGTAAAAGAGCAGGATAAGAAGAGCCGAGTACTTTCAGCGGCGATGCAAATAACCGACGTTTTACCAGCAGCATTTGCGACGCATCGTCGATATGAGTTCCACGAAGTCTGGGATTGAGGAGTTGCAATAGGCATTCAAGGCCACGAGAAAATCCAGGGTTTGTTCGGTTATGATCAAACGTTACTTACTTGGTCAGTCCTGGATATGACGATAAACTACAGCCGGCAGCAAGGACACTGATCGGAAGATTAGAGGTTTTAAGGAGTGTAGAACAACCTCTTAATTGTTGTTGGTATAATGTCAACACTGACCCAAGGTTGTAGCAACTGGTAGGTCCAGTAATGGGCAAATAGTAATAAAAAAAAACTATGACAGAATAAAAATCGAATTGTATAGAATGACAAACAATACATTTTATCTGTGGTTGAACGCATAAAATTGAATTCCAAATATTTAGATTTTCGCATAAATAATCCTTAAATATTCTACTAAACAAAATCAAACAATCTCTTTCTTTCTTTCTTTTTTCTTTCTTTGTATCTCTCTCTGACTGCTTCTGTCTATCTATCTATCTATCTATCTATCTATCTATCTATCTATCTATCTATCTATCTATCTGTCTGTCTCTTTATTTCTTTTTATCTATCATTGACGGCTTCTATCTATCTATCTGTTTCTTTTTTTTTCTATCTATCTCTGACTGTTTCTATCTATCTATCTATCTATCTATCTATCTATCTATCTATCTATCTATCTATCTCAGTCTATTCATAACTATATATGTCTATTTCTTATCTATCTATCTATCTATCTATCTATCTATCTATCACAGCTTGTTCATATGTATTTACATCTATCTATCTATCTATCTATCTATCTATCTATCTATCTATCTATCTATCTCAGTCTGTTCATTATCTATCTATCTATCTATCTATTTCTGTCTGTTTATTATCTATCTATCTATCTATCTATCTATCTATCTATCTATCTATCTTTCTATCTATCTCAGTCTGTTCATTATCTATCTATCTATCTATCTATCTATCTATCTATCTATCTATCTATCTATCTATCTATCTATCTCAGTCTGTTCATTATCTATCTATCTATCTATCTATCTATCTATCTATCTATCTATCTATCTATCTATCTATCTCCACCCTGACGATAATCTACATGCGGCAGTAAGGCCATTGATAGGAAGATTGGAGGTTTTGAGGAGCACCGAAGCACCTCTCAGTATAAGGTCCGCCCTCATCTGAGGTGGTTACAACTGCTAGCGTCCCAGCTATAGACAAATAGTGAAAGAAAAAAAACCCACAATGAAAGCAGAAAAATACATTTTATCTGTAGCTGAAGGCATACAATTTCATTTAAAATGTATTTAGTTGAAGCCATAAAATTGTGTTAAATATATTTCCGTTCAGCATTAAATAACCCGTAGAGGTTGACAAGTCACTAAACAAAATCAAGCAAATCAGCAACCTTGGTTTTGGATGTATCGAATGTTTATACGCCAATGAAGCTGTTATAAGCTAGGTTAGGAGAGAGATCGGCTATCAGGCTTTGCTTTTCTAGATTCTTGTAAGTTCATCTCTACACTGTTGTATCCTCTGCACAGATATTTAATAAAGATCTGAGTATCTTTCTATATCTCGGTGATGAGTTGCATTATTTACATTATTCGGACTGCTATTCTCATCTTCATTGCCATATACACAACGTTTCGGCCTCTATATCTCTGAGATGAGATATTAAGATGACTTGCATTATTTACATTATTCGGAGTGTTATCCTCATCTCCATTGCCATATTCACAACGTTTCACTCTCTATATCTCTGAAATAAGGTATTATGATTACTTGCAGTATTTACATTATTCGGACTGCTATTCTCATCGTCATTGCCATATGCACAACGTTTCGGCCCCTATATCTCTGAGATGAGGTATTAAGATGACTTGCATTATTTACATAATTCGGAGTGTTATCCTCATCTTCATTGCCATATTCACAACGTTTCGGCCTCTATATCTCTGAGATGAGGTATTATGATGACTTGCAGTATTTACATTATCCACATCTTCAGTGCCAGTGACTAGACCCAAAGAGTTGTGAGTTCATTACCAGTCCACAGCAATGATAGCCCCAAAACATGGAGAGTTGAGTTAAAGGGAAATAACTGGGACATCCGGAAGAGGCATGGCGTGTGGAACTAGAACAATCTACCAAGGTGATCGAAATAAAGGGTTCGTTTCGAAATTCCAATCACCTGAAGAAGGCCGGAGCGTTGTTAATATAGCAATGAAGATGAGTATAACTGTCCGAATAATGTAAATGCTGCAAGCCATTTGAGTATCTTAGGTAAATACTTAATATAGAGAAACAAAAGAGTCGGACCGAGAGACATCTTAATCCTCTTATTATGAAAATCGTATTTTTGTAATGCCATATCACTTCAGGATGTAAGCGATCATCCATGACTTTCATTTCTTTAATATGCGTGAATTGTCGTTATATCTTGTGAAAGATAGTAAAGTGGTTCCCCCTGCCTTCTTCTCCGCAGATTTGAATTCAGAGTCTTCCTACCAAATTGGCTGCCACCATTGTTTAAAGAGTCCAGTTCATCCTGCTATTTAACCCATACCCCGGGGAGAAGGATACCTTTCCCAAGGCTTTAGTTAAAAAATAAACATGGGTGGAATTTGAACTCGACCCGCTGGTTCAACTTTTTGTCTCGGTTACTGTTACTCCTACCCTCATAAAATCTGCCCTGTTTTTAAAAACCACCCATGATATAAAATAAAAACACTTGAAAAAATCTGTGAAGATAACGAAATGACATTCATTTAATTCTATCGAATGCGATAAAATTCCTGGAATTCCTTAAAGATAGCAGTTTAGGACCTTAAACGATAGTTTATACAGCTTTCTGTTCATGTGGGTGTGTTATGGTCGAACTTGACGCTTTCCATACAGGGAAATAGGTTACCTGGCGTCACCTGCAGAGGCGTTCGTGTGTTCTGATTAAGAATTTATCGCGGAGATAGGAGAAACACAATGGAGAATCCAGGTGTTGATCAGTTACTGTGATTTATTAAATCCGTCACAGACGAATAAACTTGGAGCTTTAACTATTAATGTTGATGATAGACAGGGCATAGAATGGATCGCGTCTTCCTGATTGAAAGCGAGGGAAACGGTAACGTACAAAGTGATTTGGAGGATATGGATGCAAAAACAGTAGTAGAAATCACAAATATATTAACTGCTTCCATCTGCAAAAAACGATTAAAAATAATGGAAGCTTTAATAATAAAAAAGAAAAAGCCAACTCTTAACAATATTAACTACGAACAAAGCCACAATGTGCTAACCGTATTCGGATATTAAAAACATCCCTACCACTCACTAAGACATACACATAACGCACACACTCAATTAAGCTGAAAAATCGAATCATCCTTGATAATGGCTAAAGGTATAGCCGAAAGCGCTCGGAAGTATAAAACATTTGGACAGTTTTTACACACTCTTTGTCCAGAAAAATTAAACAAAGGATTTCTGCCTAAATATACAACTATATATATATATATATATATATATATATATATATATATATATATATATATATACTGTACAGGAAATAAATTTGTTGGTATATAATTCAAGTGGATCTTAGTAATATAAAATATTAAAACTTATCCACAAAAAGTGCTCAAAGTTTTTGTGGATAAGTTTTAATAACAGAGCATATAAATCTCAAATTACCTCATATGGGGGTGGCGGTATAAATCTATTTTAACCAACGAGAAATACGTTAGTCTTATTCAACCCCGGTGTATAGACAGTGTTCGTGTCAGAATTAGAAATTTAAAAGTTAACTTTGACAGCAGTCGAAAAATTGATACAGAATTTATCCTTTTATCTGCTGTCAAAGATAAATTTAAAATTTCTAATTCCAACACGGACACTGTCTATACACCGGGGTTGAATAAGACGTACGTATTTCTCGTTGGCAGAAATAGATCTATATCCCCCCATATGAGGTAATTTGTGATTTTGTTGAGCAATTTATATATATATATATATATATATATATATATATATATATATATATATATATATATATATATATATATATATATATATAGTTGTTCCAAGTTGAAGTAAACTGTAAAATGTATACATTTTTGTCTGGAGCAATAAACATCCTTTTTAACATAATTTCAATGAAAAAATAAATTAAATAGCATATGTATTTTTCATTTTCTCCTCCGTAATTCTACAATTTTAAACTTAATAGAGATTAGATTTAGATTTCTAAATAGGTAATTTTTTACTTTTAATTTTAATTTCAAATTTTATAAATCTTTTAATATCTATGATAACCTTGCTTCGTTGTCAAATTTTTTGAATTACCATATACTTGTATTTTGATTGGTCATTCTAGCTTATGTAACAGCGTTTACCCCTAGCGAAGGATCGTTAATTAATTTGAAACTTTTAAAACCATTTATTCTACATTCTACATCATCACTTGATAAGACACCAGAAGTGTTGAAACAAATGGCTATTTTTGTAGTGATTTTATAACATATTTATGTTTTAATATTTAAATATATATATATATATATATATGTATATATATGTATATATATATATATATATATATATATATATATATATATATATATATATATATATATATATATATATAACTAATTTAAAATATGTTTTTTTTGCTCCACAGTAATAACCATGTTTCATTAAATTTACATTGAGCACTGTTTTGTAAAAATAAAAAAATATTAATAAGAACACCTGATTATATATCTTACTGTTCTTTCTTTTTATTATAATATATATATATATATATATATATATATATATATATATATATATATATATATATATATATATATATGTATATATATATGAGATCAGAAAATAGGAATTCGTTTATGACAGAGGAGATTTTCAAACAATTCCGCAAATCTCAAAGTGTTATCAAATAAATGAAATCTAAGCAGTCTGGGTTTTCAATTTCAGAAAGACACTTGAAGACCAATTCGAGGAAAATAAACTGCGATAATTTTTAATTTTGTTTGGACAAACTGTAAAGCGTTTCTAAGAAAACATTTTTTTTAGAATCTAATATCTGCATTGATGGAGTTCAGGTCATATGTTATCTCTGGAATCGGTCGGCTGGGAATTCCTGCTAAAGACTCTCACGATTCTTGGCTTTGTTCTTAAATGTTGGACGCGTTTTGTCTTTACTTTTTAGTAAAGTACGTTTTTGCCCGCATTTTTATCCAACTGCCAAACATGCATCATTTATAAGATATCATTAAAACACATGTTATTCCTTCCTTCCTTCCTTCCTTCCTTCCTTCCTTCCTTCCTTCCTTCCTTCCTTCCTTCCTTCCTTCCTTCCTTCCTTCCTTCCATTCAGGCTCAGTGTCTTCATATATGTCACAATCTATCTATCTATCTATCTATCTATCTATCTATCTATCTATCTCAGTCTGTCTGTCTGTCTGTCTGTCTGTCTGTCTATCTATCTATCTATCTATCTATCTATCTATCTATCTAACTAATTCAGTCTGTTCGTATCTGTCTGTCTATCTATCTATCTATCTATCTATCTATCTATCTATCTATCTATCTATCTATTTCAGTCTGTTCGTATCTATCTGTCTATTTCAGTCTGTTCGTATGTATGTATGTATGTATGTATGTATCTATCTATCTATCTATCTATCTATCTATCTATCTATCTATCTATTTCAGTCTTTCTATCTATCTCAATCTATTTATTGTCCAATTCTATCTATCTATTTATCTATCTATCTCATTTTATTCATTATCTATCTATCTATCTATCTATCTATCTATCTATCTATCTATCTATCTATCTATCTCAGTCTGTTCATTATCTATCTATCTATGTATCTATCTATCTATCTATCTATCTATCTATCTCAGTCTGTTCATTATCTATCTATCTATCTATCTATCTATCTATGTATGTATGTATGTATGTATGTATGTATGTATGTATGTATCTATCTATCTATCTGCTTTATATCTATCCGTCTTCGTTGCTTCTTATCTATTCACCCATCTATCACAAATGCGCATTTATTATATATACAGTGTTATTGGATGAATTTTCTCTCTTTTCTACTTGTCTCTCTCTTATTCTCTCTTAAAAGAAAATATAGATACAATACTACACATATTCATATCAGACAACTGTTTACTCGATGTCAGATCTTTTCACAAGTAGTGCTTGTAAAATGTTCATCATATATTTATATCTTAAATATACCATATGGCTCTCCACTTATAGATCATTTCGGTTAAAATGATTTATTTTAACTCTGCGTATTTGTAATGAAGTTTTGATAGAAATGACTTGCAGGTATTCTTTTTTTCTTTTATATCCAACTGATATTCGCGAATTTGAGAAGTTTTGAATAATTACTCACTCTACATTGAGCGCCTGGAAGATTTGCCATTTTAGTGAGTAAACTGGTAGTTAATCTCGCGGTTAGACTTCTACTTTTACGCGCCAAATTCTGGTTTTTCTTGCTCTCTTTGTTCTACAATCCATCCACTCATATTTTCGCAATTTCTCTTTTATTACAGAATTTTCAAAGCCTTTTTCAGCCTTTGGTTTTCTCTAAAATTCAACAGTCTCTTTCTAATTGTAACTTTTCCTGTTGGTTCTTTTCTTCCTCGTCGCTCATCGTCATTGGTCGGCGGAACAACCACCAGGCTCAAGTCTCTTTTTAATCAGCGGGGACATTGTACAGACAACATTGCCATATCAAAAATTTGACATGACAATCTTATTTTCTGTTCCTAACCGCAAGTTCCTATGTCTTAATACATTGCTTAGTTTCTGCAAGGCAGTTTTCTATTCCTATGCGCCTTTGGAGTTCCGTGTTACGATATGCGTCATTAATTACCACACTACCCAGAGAGTTCAATTTCTGTACCAGCTTGATTTTTGAGATCGCTCATACAGAGGTCACGCTGTGAGCGTTCTCTTTCGTTGGTTGCTATGCATTATGCCTTCTTAGACTGAATATATATATATATATATATATATATATATATATATATATATATATATATATATATATATATATATTAAAAAGAAGAGAGGTACCGCAAACTTTTTGGGTTGTAATGTGGATTTAAAAAAAAAATATTATTCTTTTTTTTATTATGAAAAATAAAGAATAATATTTTTTTTAAAAAATCCACATTACAACCCAAAAAGTTTCCGGTACCTCTCTTCTTTTTAATATACACACTTTTCTCTCGTTGGAACCATTATAACCTCTTCATTATTATATATATATATATATATATATATATATATATATATATATATATATATATATATATATATTACCTCTACTATATATAAATATCTATGTATGTATGTATGTATGTATGTATATATATATATATATATATATATATATATATATATATATATATATATATATATATATATATATATATATATATATAACATATAATTATTTACATTATTCGGACTATTGTCTTCATCTTTTTCGATATATTTATTACAACGTTTCGGACGCTTCACGCTCCGGCCTTCTTCAGGTGGTTGGAATGTCGAACTGAACCCTTTATTTCGCTCACTGGGGTAAACTGTTCTAGTTCCACGTGCCATGTCTAATGGATGTCAGTTATCAGTTATCTCCTGTTAATTCCCCTCTCCAAGTTCTCCACTGCCTTAACCGGGTATTGAACTCACACTCTTTGGGTGCCAGTGTGCCATGTGTTCACAAGGACACATGGCACAGTGGATAAAGGCGTTAGTTAGATCCAGTGAGAGGACCCAACGAGTGTGAGTTCAATACCCGGTTAAGGCAGTGGAGAACTTTCAGAGGGGAATTAACAGGAGATAACTGACATCCATTAGACATGGCACGTGGAACTAGAACAGTTTACCCCAGTGAGCGAAACAAAGGGTTCAGTTCGACATTCCAACCATCTGAAGAAGGCCGGAGCGTACAACGACCGAAACGTTGTAATAAATATGGCAACAAAGATGACGAGAATAATCTGAATAATGTAAATAATGTACATAATACCTCATCTCAGATGAGGTATTATGAGGTACTATAGACAGATAATAAAATATAATATATATGAAGCCTGACAGAGATAATCTTCAGTTATTACATATTTCAACCAGTTAAACTTGAACTAGAGCCTTGTATTGGGTGAAATTTAGAATTTACTAGGAAGTAAAGAAATGAATGGGAAGAATCAATGGATGTTTTTTGAAGAATTATGAATTTCGAAGAAAAAACTGGATTTGATAGGGGAAAAAGAGGAATAAAATTTGGGAATGATTAACTTTGATAACAGAAAGAGGAATTAACGGTGAGAATGGAACCGGTTGTAAAAGGGGAAAAAAACAGAATATAAAAGAGACAGAATCTCGAGATTGTAACGATCACGTTAAAGACGAGAAGATTAGAAAAATCTGTGTAGAAGAAAAGGGAGATAATTCATAAAATTGCTCAGTTTTACGATTGTGGTTTTAAAAAGTGAAACTAGGAATGAGGAAATATGGAAGCATTGATTTGAAACGAAAAAAATGAGAAAGCAAGCAAAAACGGGTTTAGAATTCTAAAAAAAAAGAAAAAAAAGGGGTAAGTTGAGATGAATTTTCGAGATATTTGGTGCAAAAAAGAGAATTGGTAGAGATTAAATTGAAATTTATCAGATACACACTGAGAAAGAAAAGGATTAAATTAATTGCCAGATTTTTTTACCAAATTCCCAATTTACTTTAGAATTTACGGTTATATTTTTTTTACTTTATTTACTAGCAAGATTTTTTTCTCTCGGGATATTTTGTAAGCTTACACAGATACACAAACCTGCATATATATATATATATATATATATATATATATATATATATATATATATATATATATATATATATATATATATATATATATATATATACGAAACAGTAGAGACATAGATCTTGATTATTAATTTGATGCGAAAACTGATCTTCAAACGGATCTTATTCTCAGGGTAAAATCTGTGTGTCTTCATTCCGGATTATCTTTCCAAACGTTCTGGGATTGAATATATATATATTTTTTTATTTCTAGTGTAGAATATTGGGTATTAGGCAATTTCGGCTTTTGCTTATACGGGGGGGGGGTCCGGTTTTTATTTACTTTTTGTAGTCGGGTGATATTCTCGCTAATTCTTTTCATTTATCCTCTCTCCCTGTCTCTTTCTCTCTCTCTCTCTCACACACACACACACACACACACACACACACACACACACACACTATATATATATATATATATATATATATATATATATATATATATATGTATGTAACTATGAACGTAAAGAGCCAGGCAAACCTAACAAGGTTTCACCTACGCGGATTGTCAGGGTACGCCGACCTACTTACGTGAATCGTCAGGGTACTCCGGTGTACCCTGACGATCCGCGTAGGTGAAACCTAGTTAGGTTTGCCTGGCTCTTTAGGTTCATAGTTATATATATATATATATATATATATATATATATATATTATATATATATACCCTGATGATCCGCATAGGTGAAACCTAGGTAGGCTTGCCTGCCTCTCAGGTTCATAGTTAGATTTGCTCTACTTAGCGTATTGAGCACTTTGCTTAGTTATTTTTATTTTACTCGTGTCGGGTTTTTTTTTCTTTGGACTCTGGGCTTGGATTCTGGACGATTGTTTTCGCCTCAATTACATGTTCTTAGTTCTTTCTTTTTTTATTCCTTATTTTTCCTTGGGTATTGGTTTGTTCATTTACAAGCCCAAACACCTAATGTTTTTCCTGACTAGTATAACTACTTATACATACATATATATATATATATCTATATATATATATATATATATATATATATATATATAGTAACTCATTATGCCATGAAACTACGCACACTTGTACAATTAATTACTCGTGATTGCTTCAACTTTTATGCTGCCATGGTGGAGCTAAATCATATTGCAATCACAGCATTTCTTTGCGCAAAATATACTTTATGATGCTTTAAGATGTCTCATAGACATTTAAAAGGTTAAATTACTTTATTATTTCACAGCTTACGATGTACGAGCTTACTGAGGGCGAGAAAAAGAAAACATTATTAAGGAGAGAGTAGAAAAAAGAACAAGAATTAAGAAGACAGAAGATAACGATTGGCATTGCATTTTAATTTTTGAAGATCAAAGTTGACTGGTTAGTAAGAACTGCAAAAAAAGAAACTGTTAGCAGAGAACTTACGGTTACCTCTAGACATTTCAATAATTAAATCGTGGGACCTTGCCACCAATCTAGTACTGCACTTAAATTCATAAAGTCTACGTATCAAAGAGGAAAGCTCATCATATTAAATGGAAACTTCGGTGCGATGTAATGGTTAACACACATGTCGCTCAGTATCTGCCTATATTTCTATATTTCTGAGATGAGGTATTATGTACACTATTTACATTATTTGGACTATTGTCCTCATCTTTGTCGCCATATTTATTACAACGTTTCAGTATCTGTCTATATTTCTGAGATGAGGTATTATGTACACTATTTATATTATTCGGACTATTGTCCTCATCTTTGTCACCATATTTATTACAACGTTTCGGCCCGTTAGTATCTGTCTATATTTCTGAGATGAGGTATTATGTACACTATTTACATTATTTGGATTATTGTCCTCATCTTTGTCGCCATGTTTATCACAACGTTTCGGCTATTGTACGCTCCGGCCTTCTTCAGGTGGTTGGATTTAACAGGAGATAACTGACATCCATTAGCCATGAGACGTGGAACTAGAACAGTCTACCCCAGTGAGCGAAATAAAGGGTTCAGTTCGACATTCCAACCACCTGAAGAAGGCTGGAGCGTACAATGGCCGAAACGTTGTGATAAACATGGCCACAAAGATGAGGACAATAGTCCGAATAATGTAAATAGTAACCATGTCTCTCTATCAATTACGACTGAATAGTGAGTTCGATCCTTACTAGCTGCTCCATAATTTCGGCCTTGTGCCACATCTAATCTATGCTTAGAAAATAATTTAGTGCACCTCAATGTAGTATAATGGTTAGCAAGCTTGTCTCACTAGAACAGTTGCAACTGGTAGTGAGTTTGATCCTCACTGGGTGCTCCATACTTTCGGCCTTGTGCCACATCTAAGCTACGCTTGGAAAATCACTATAGGGAAATAAAACCATTTTAGACAGGCAGTGGTAACTTTCAATATTTATATTTATTTACGAGAAAATATATTAAAGGAAACGCTTATCTTAAGTTTGCAAGAAAACATTGTTCACTTCTAAAATTAATGTTTGATTTTATAAGGACTACTTAAGTCTAAGGTTTAATTAACAGGAAATAAAATATTATATAGCCATGTAGCTAATAAAATATTATATAGCCATGTATTTAATAACATATTATATAGCCATGTAGTTAATAAAATATTATATAGCCATGTAGTTAATAAAATATTATATAGCCATGTATTTAATAAAATATTATATAGCCATGTAGTTAATATATAATATATGTAATATTATAAGACATAGACTAGGTTTCGAGGGGAGCAGTAAAAAATGCAATTTCTTTGGAAACGAAAATGGTAATGATAATAACAACCTTAGTTGTTTCCTTATAAGGAGACATTCGGCATTCACTGACCGAGCAGCCAGTGCTACTTTCCGTTGAAATCTATTAAATCTTTCTATTAAAACCATTTTAAGTCCCGAAAACGCTTCTTGTATCAAACTGTAGAACGATTACAAAATAGAGGTAATAGAACAGATACTACACACTGATCCCAGTTTGTAGACTGGGGAGTATCTTTTTCAATAATAATGATTATTTCAGAATATTGTGAAACTTGAAAATCATTTAAGTAAGATTTGGTTTGGTTTGATTTGTTTTACGGCATATCGACCTCAATGGGTTATTTAATGCCGGCAAGATTTTATTGCTGGTAATATTTTTCCTTCAAAAAATGTATTTCTGGTACTAATTTTTCTTCAAAAAATGTATTTCTGTTACTAATTTTTCTTCAAAAAATGTATTTCTGTTACTAATTTTTCTTCAAAAAATGTATTTCTGGTACTAATTTTTCTTCAAAAAATGTATTTCTGTTACTAATTTTTCTTCAAAAAATGTATTTCTGGTACTAATTTTTCTTCATAAAGATACTGATAGTAATATTTTTTCCTTCAAAAATGTATTTCTGGTATTAAAACCTATTTTAGACCTTCATAGTGTTTTGACTCCAGTTTGGAGGTTAACAATTTGTCCATAGTTGGGACCCTAACAGGTGCTACCACCCCCGGTTCAGGGTGGACCTGGGAACACCAGCAAATAAGAGATGGTTACATGCTCCTCAAAACCTCCTGATCAGAGGCCTTGCTATTGGATGTGGTTTATCGTCTTACCAGGACGCGGATGTGGTTTACCGTCTTACCAAGGACGCCTCAATTAGCGGGGGTGGGGTTTAACCCTCTGCAGAGATGCAATCGTCGTATTCTGAAGCCCCAGCCGACAGGGCGACAATAAAATAAGAATAATACCTAGATATTAAGATCGATAAATATATCGACGAAACATTCGGAATATTTAGGGATCCAGAGCGTTGTGTAGTTATCGCATGTGTGGAAATGGTTTGAGTTTGAGACCCGAGTGAAATCCTGATTCTGAATGCCTCCCTACCCTGCCTTGAAGTGACTTCCCTATATTTTCTATAAATATTTTCATCACAGTTGTTCTAATGAGGTCTCCTTGGTACATCGACCGTATGAATATAATTGTACTACTAGATTGGCAATTAGGTCTCATAATTTTACTGTAGAACTAACTAGATGTAACCATGAGTTCTATTCTAATTGCCTCACCTGTAGAAATCTAATCTTTTCCTGCTTCCCTGTTATATACAATCGTCAAAAGTTTAAATGTAACGTCAATCGTCATCATTTTTGTCATTATTGTTTGAATTTATAAAAAAAAACTTTGCAGTAGATAAAACAATTTTTATCTCAACATTTCAGCTGCATCCTTTCGATTTCAGAAGTGCATCTAGTTTAATTGTTTCTCACACCGAAAATGGAATTAATTCTTTGTTAATTTCATACTTAAAGATTACAGCTTTATTCATAACTAGCTGTATTACTCGCGCCTTGCTTCGTGTCAAACATTTTTAGTAAGAAAATGATGATTGATTTTAAATCATTGCTATAATTTGTGGAGAAAAATGCTGCATTTCAATATTACTCAATGATCATGTCAATGTGACCTCCATCTTCTGGCTTTCTCCTTCTATCTTTTGATAGGATTCATTCCTTTGTTTAAATTTAAATTTAATTTAAATCAAAGGGAAAAAAATCAGTGTGAAGTTTGGGGAAAAAAAGGTTGATCTGACCTCTTTTTTCCTCAATGATGTCTTCCCTTTCACTTTCAGTAACTCCTTGCAACTTAGTGGCTTTATCGCCTTGTTTGGATTGAGATGATTAAAAAAAATGTATGTTTAGGCTTAAAAAATGTAGTTCTTTTATTGCTAAGATTTTTAAATTTCGAAATATGTTAGACATAATAAGGATAAAAACGTGAAAAGTCGCGGGGTGTTTACTGCTCCCCCCGCCCCATACACGATTGATTTACTTATCATCTATATAAGTATTCTTGCATAAAATTCTTAACAGAAAAAAAAAACTCTTTAAGGAACATGAACCCAGAAACCTCGGAAAAACTCAATCCCAAACCCGAATTCCACTGCATGCCATCACAGTTAACACCGACCATCACCCCGGTAGTCTTACTCCAGTTGCTTCTCTATTATGACGCCCCTTTTCTTTGTACCCCTTGCCTTAGACCCAGTCAGTGCGTCAATATTCGGTGATTAATAAGTAATGATGAGTCCATTTTGTCGCCAGCTAACATCGCCCCAGTCACTATCACCAGCTGGACACTGTCCGTTCTCCGTTCCCAGACGCAGCTTCTACGGACAAAAAAAACAACAACAACAAAAAAAAAACAACAACAAAAAAACAAAAAACGACTCTCTCTAGCGAAACAGACAATAATAAATACACTAATACTATGGGCAACTGCGTGTACATCTGTAGCGTAGAGTCGTCTTTTAAGATAAGCGGTAAATTTTCACTTTAACAGCCGAGCGTCATTCACTGCTGCACTATTTTCTTTCAGAAATTAGTACACGCTTCCGGAAAGCGATTTTTTTTGTACTTAATTTAAGAAGAAAGTTAACTTTCATTAAAAAATATGTAAACATCGACAAATAAAAGAATAACAAAGTAATTTTTTTAAAGAAGAAAGTTAACTTTCAAATATATAAAAATAATACAAAAATTAAAGCACAAACTTGGTAAAATAGAAGGGTTGATTCTATTATTTCATTAGTTTTTAAAAACAGAAAGAAAACCCCTACCCTAACCTTTACTCCTAAACCTAAAGAAAAATAAAAAACATTAAATTAAACAGAAAGAAAACCCCTCCCCTAACCTTTACTCCTAACCCTAAAGAAAAATAAAAAACAGTAAGAAAACCCCTCCTCCAACCTTTACTCCTAACCCTAAAGAAAAATAAAAAAAAAACATTAAGAAAACCCCCTCCCCTAAGCGCGTACTAATTTCTTGAAGGATTTCCTGTTTAGGGAAGTAATAGGGTCAAATTTTATAACTACGCAGGAAATTGTCAGCACTGAATTACTTATCAATAATTCGGTAATGGCTGACGAAAGACCAGGAAAAAGTCCGATTTTTTCGGGTCGTTAAGATCCAAAAAGGTAGCTTTCTTCAATATCTAATTGTTGATTTGAGTTCAGCATATACATTTCCACGGAAATAAGACTATTTTTGAAAAATTTGAAGGGATATTAGCGCTCGGGTGTTAAAATGAACATTTACCAGATTATCAATATCAATGTGAAAGAGGCGGATATTTTCCGATTATTTGTTGGCTCACCAATACGCGTGTATATACTTTCATATACTTCCATATATTTAACCATGCCCGAATAAGAGCCTTTGCACCTTACGCCAATGTTTTGAACTAGTAGTGTATTAAAATGTCGATGTGTTTGCACCTATCTAGAAGAAAAGACGCGGGTGATTTCTGAATATAGTTTCCTGATACTAAATTTCTGGGAAGGCGTGTAAAAATTCGGTCAATCATTTCTCGCCTAACGTCATTCCCCTCTCAAAACCCACAGACTTGCACGCACGCACATTATATATATATATATATATATATATATATATATATATATATATATATATATATATATTTTTTTTTTAATGCATGTTTCATTAAATAATATAGACAAGTTTTTACTTTGCCCATTTTTGTTATATATTTTATTTAATTTATTGTAATGTCCTTGTAATCTCTGATGATGGCTTATGTAAGCCGAAAGCTTAGACAGGATTAACAATAAAAACATGTATCAACATCGTGATTTTCCTTCGCGTTTCAGTCATAATGCTAAAAAGCTTATTCGACAATATGAAAGGGATTTACTTAAAATAAATAGATAAAACTTGTCTATAGTATTAAATGAAACATGCATTAATAAAAAAATGTTACCTAAATACACACACAATATATATATATATATATATATATATATATATATATATATATATATATATACATATACGCATATATATATTTAGTATAGAACTAATGAAAAATAGAACGAAAATAGAATGAACTCTTCCTAACACTATGTATACTACGCCTCTCAAGAGAGAGAGAGAGAGAGAGAGAGAGAGAGAGAGAGAGACGAATCGAGTCGAGCCGATAGTAGTCCACTCCAAACCAGACTGACAGTCATACTAACACCTTCCACATCTTGTATTATTATTCCGTGTAATATATCTTCGTTATTTCTACTCTTATGTTTGACCATAACACACACACACAGACACACACAGACACACACAGACACACACATATATATATATATATATATATATATATATATATATATATATATATATATATATATATATATATATATATGAATTACATATAAATGAAATTTAAAAATAATCCATCTGTATGGACATTTCAACCCGCAAGAAATTAATCTTTCGAAGTTTATCATCACCAAAGTGTTTCCAGATAAAATAAAAAGGAAGCTTAAAATTTTTTAAACTTTAAAGAGACGGGAAGGAAGAGGAAGAGAAAGACGTCAAAGTAAGAGAAAAAATAAAAGGGAAGAAAGAAAAAAAAACGAGAGAGAAAGAAGAGAAAAAAAAACACAGTGGAAAAAGTAGGGGGAGAAAAATGCAGGAACCCGTCTAGAGAAAAATTTAATTCATTTATATATGCTCTGTAATAATTAACTGAGTTCTCTTTGTGGATCAATTTTAATATTTGATATTATTAGGATTCACCTGGATTACTTACCCACAGATTTTTACCCCCATATATATATATATATATATATATATATATATATATATATATATATATATATATATATAATGGATTCACCCGTCGGTTTCGACGTATGAGGATCTGACAATTTGTTTTTTTAGTTATGAAAGTTTGTGCGATATTCTTAAGATCCGCTAGTGATTTACAAAGGAGGCCACATATGGAGCAAGAGTGATGATTGTGGGTTGAGATCACTGTTAGATTGGCTGACCTTTTAGATCTTGCTGAAAACTGCTGAGTGCACTAAAACACTCCATTCTCCAAGGTTAAGCGCTCAACGGTGTTATGTGGTATATTCACAGCTAACCTATATACATATATATATATATATATATATATATATATATATATATATATATATATGTGTATATATATAAAAATATGTGTGTGTATGTGTGTGTGTGTGTGTGTTTGTCTGTGTGTGTTTAAAAATTCAGTTATAAATATAACTGGAAAAATAAAATATAACTGTAAAAACGATATTAATGAATTAAATGAGGATCTTTATCCAGGCAAGTTTAGAAATTTTGTTTAGTAGCTTGTAATTCAGTGTAGAAATAGAATCGAATCAAAACTTTTGCAATGCGAGTAACGTTATTAAACTTGCAATACGAGTGGTGCTGAAAATTCAAGGCGTCCAAATCGACATCCGAAGGGACGATCCACTTTCTTTAAATAACTAAGAAAAAAAAGGAATATAACTTCCATATGAGGGCCGGAAGTACCTAGTCCTCACTTAACTGTCTTGATTGAGCTCAAAAGCGTCCTCGTGGGCGTGTTGGTAATGGATTATTTCCCAACCTACAACCCCTTTCGCACGAACAAAATCCTCTCGCAGTTCTATCGCTATTTCCACAGTAAGTGTATTTATTAGCTACATTCCTTGGTTCCACAAATCCTAACCTGCACCGTCCTGGGTATGACGGTAAACTTCATCCGCGTCCTGGGTAAAACAATAAAGTACATCCGACAGCAAGGCTTCTGATCAGAAGGATTTGAGGAGCATGGAACCACCTCTTAATTGCTGGTGTTCCCAGGTCCACTCTGATCCGCTGTGGTTCCACCTGTCAGGGTCCCAGCTATGGGCAAATAGTTAACCCCCACCCAAAAGGTCAAAACACTATGAAAGTATAAAAATAGGTTTTAATACCGGCAATATTTTATTGGGAAAATTTATTACCAGCAATACATTTTTGAAAAAAAATTATTACCAGCAATAAATATTTGGAAAAAAGTATTACCAGCAATACATTTTTGAAAAAATATTACCAATGATACATTTTTGGAAAAAAGTATTACCAGCAATATATTTTTGAAAAAATATTACCAATGATACATTTTTGGAAAAAAGTATTACCAGCAATACATTTTTGGAGAAATATTACCAATGATACATTTTTGGAAAAAATATTACCAGCAATAAAAATCTTGTCAGCATTAATAACCCATTAAGTAGGGTATGCCGTAAACCAAACCAAACCAAACCTGGCCTGTAGCAGAGGGGACATGCTGTAAAACGGACACATGAATAAATTTTCCATATTCTTTTCGGATTTCATTAGTAAGAAGTAATTTTAAGAGCGGTTGCTTTGTGGAACAGACTCATGTCTGGATGTGTTTCCCGATTGCTCTAATCTTAACAACTTCAAGTCAAGAGTCAACATTCATCTTTTCTACATATTGACATAACACTTTTGGCCTCATCTTACGATCATACAACATGACACATTAACCTTGAGCCTTGTTCAGAATGAACATTAGTAAGAAATATTTTTCTTAAAATCAGTTCGTATAAAAGGCGAGGGGATTAAGAATATTCACAGAAATATAATTTAGCTACCAGACTTATTTCCTTGTCATTTTTAATTCAACATTTCAGCTGTATCCCTTCGACCTCTGAAGTGCATATAGCTTAACAGTCATACAGAAAATAGAATCGACAGACTGAGTTCAAATTTTGTCTAAAACAGTTTGTGTTCACTGTTTACATTATTCAGACTATTGTCCTCATCTTTGTCGCTATATATATTACAACATTTCGGCCGTTGTACGCTCCGGCCTTCTACATGCTTGGAGAGAGGAATTAACAAGAGATAACTGACAACTGACATCCATTAAACATGGCACGTGGAACTAGAACAGTCTACCCCAGTGAGCGAAATAAAGGGTTCAGTTTGACATTCCATCCACCTGAAAAAGGCCGGAGCGTACAGCGGCCGAAACGTTGTAATAAATATGGCGACAGAGATGAGGACAATAGTCCGAATAATGTAAATAGTGTACATAATACCTCATCTCACAAGTATATACAGTTTGCGTTCACTTCATATTATTGCGATTGAAAAAGGCATGAACTCAAGTCTTACGCTCTCAGACCTGATTAAAATAGCAAAGTAGACTCGGCTATCTAACCTTGGCTGGCAACCATTCTAGTAGAAAAAAGAACGTTGATATAAAAATTCCTCCAATATTTTTCTATTTCATTTCAATTGCCAGTAGTGGGGAGAAGTTGGAAATCCACTCTATAAAATATTGTCAAAACATGACCTATCAAAGAACATTCGGGCCTAAGATCCAGAGTCCACAGATTTCCTCAAGTGCCCGTTGTTTTCTGGAATGCCGAATTTTGTTCTGAGCGAGGAATTTGCCCCCCCTACCGAACTCCTCGCATATCGTGTCTTCGCCAGGAAGAGATTGGGGATTGTCGCTTTTTATTTTGTCTGAAAGAGAGTTAAGATTTTTGGGTTCTTTAAAACTGGTTGACGTAGGAAGATAGCAGAAAGTGATTAACATGTGACAGATTTATAGTTGACTTTAACTGGCATTTAAATTGCAATTTATTGGACGGGCTTTCAATATTGAGTGGAAATTTGATCGCCGAAATGAACCCAAAAGAGTAGAGAAATTGTGTGTGTGTGTGTGTGTGTGTGTGTGTGTGTGTGAGAGAGAGAGAGAGAGAGAGAGAGAGAGAGAGAGAGAGAAACACAGAGTGGAAGAGTAGGGAAACAGAGAGAGAGAGAGAGAAACAGTAGGGAAACAGAGAGAGAGAAAAAAACAGATAGAAAGATAGAGAGAGAACGAGTAGGGAAAATGAGAGAAAAAGTAGGGAAATAGAAAGAGAGAGAGAAAGAGTAGGGAAATAAAGAGAGAGAAAGAGAGATGGAAACAGAGAGAGGAAGAGTAGGGAATTAGAAAGAGAGAGAGAAAGAGTAGGGAAATAGAAAGAGAGAGAGGTAGAGAGAGAAAGAGAAACACAGAGAGGAAGAGTAAGAAAACAGAAAGAGAGAGAGAAAGAGGAGTGAAATAGAGAGAGAGATAAAGAGAAACAGAGAGGAAGAGTAGGACAACAGAAAGAGAGAGTGAGAAAGAGTAGGGAAATAGAGAAAGAGAAAGATAGATAGAAAGATAGAGAGAGAAAGAATAAGGGAAAGAGAGAAAAAGTAGGGAAATAGAAAGAGAGAGAGAGAGAGAAACACAGAGAGTAAGAGTAGGGAAAGAGAAAGAGAGAGAGAAAGAGTAGAGAAATAGAGAGAGCGCGAGAGAGAAACAGAGAGGAAGAGTAGGACAACAGAAAAAGAGAGAGAGAAAGAGTAGGGAAATAGAGAGAGAGATAGAAAGATAGAGAGAGAAAGAGTAGGGAAAAGAGAGAAAAAGTAGGGAAATACAAAGAGAGAGAGAAAGAGTAGCGAAATAAAGAGAGAGAAAGAGAGGTGGAAACAGAGAGAGGAAGAGTAGGGAAATAGAAAGAGAGAGGGAAAGAGTAGGGAAATAGAAAGAGAGAGAGAAAGAAAGAAATAGAAAGAGAGAGAAAGAACAGGAAAATAGAAAGAGAGAGGGTAAAAGTAGGGAAAGAGAAAGAGAGAGAGAAAGAGTAAGGAAAGAGAAAGAGACAGAGAAAGAGGGTGATAGAATGAAATAGATAGACAGTGAAAGAGAGAGATAGAAAGAGAGAGAGAAAGAGTAGGGACAAAGAAAGAAAAAGTAGGGAAATAGAAAGAGACAGAGAAAGAACGAAATAGACAGAGAGAGAAAGAGTAGGAAAATAGAAAGAGAGAGGGTAAGAGTAGGTAAAGAGAGAGAAAGAATAGGGAAATAGAAAGAGAGTGGGTAAGAGTAGGGAAAGAGAGAGAAAGAGTAGGGAAATAGAAAGAGAGAGGGTAAGAGTAGAGAAAGAGAGAGAAAGAGTAGGGAAATAGAAAGAGAGTGATAGAAAGAGAGAGAAAGAGAGAGAGAGAGAGAGAAATGGAGAGCGCTAATCAAGAAAATGCAGAAGAAACGAGAGGCAGAAGATAAACCAGAATTTAAATAGATATAAAAATCTGTAGTAATGTTAAACGAGATTGATAGATAGATAAAAAGAGACGGAGAGACGGAAGAAGAACGAGAGAGAATAAAAAGAGACACAAGGGAATGGAGAGAGGGAGAGAGAGAGAGAGAGGGATGGGGAGGGAGAGAGAGGGAGAGAGAGAGGGAGAGAGAGAGAGAGAGAGCTATTTATTAAGCGTAGCTGAGATGTGGTACAGATTCAGAAGTATGGAACACTCAGGGCGGATCGAATTCCCTTCACAGCCGTAACTGAGCTAGCGAGACAAGCTCGCCAACCATTGTACCACATGCAAGAGAGATAAAAGAGAATGGTAAGGTAAAGGAGTGGTACACGACATACCATATATATATTTTATATATATATATATATATATATATATATATATATATATATATATATATATATATATATATATATATATATATATATATATATATGAATTCCAAGTGGATAGAATCCAGGTAGAACTCAATGTCCAGGACAGAGTAAGAATATAATATAAAATATAATATTAGTGTTTGAACATTTTATATTATATATATATATATATATATATATATATATATATATATATATATATATATATATATATATATATATATATATATGCAAGCTATGCAATTAAGTAGAAGGGGAATATATATATATATATATATATATATATATATATATATAGAGAGAGAGAGAGAGAAAGAGAGAGAGAGGGAGTAGGGGAAATCAAATGTGTGAGGAACGTGAGTAAGAACCAGACAAAGAGAAAGGGGATGCGTAGTTAAATGTGTATGTGTGTGTGTGTGTGTGTGTGTGTGAGAGAGAGAGAGAGAGAGAGAGAGAGACATAGAGAGAGAGAGAGATAGTGAGTGAGAGCGAGCAAGAAATAGTGAGAGATAGAAAGAGGGTTTGTCGGATATGTAAAAAAAACTTCTGTTATACAAAGCACTCTCTTCATTTTTTACGTTGCGTGTCTCTAAAGGAGATGGGCGAGCATAAGTCTCCAAAACTTCCTAATCATTGTAACTAAAGAAATGTCCTCTCCTTACTCTCCTTAATATGTGAGTATCAAATTACAAATGCCCTTCTTTGTATCCCAATAATTTCAACTGTCATTATATATATCAGGAATTTCAACTGTCTCTTTGCGATACTAAATATAAGTGACATTTTGTTTTCATTTCCTTAAAACTCCTTCATTGCTCACAAGTTCTATCCATGGTATTCTCAGCATCCTTCTGTAGAATGATGCCTCTTCCTTGTTCTTTATCTGTGAGGAGATTATCCGGTATTCACTGGCATATCACGATCACGAGATTTGTAACCGTGGGGGCCCATCATGTACTGCGGTACATGTGGTCTGTTTTAGGAAAGATAACCTGACGGAACCCAACCCTCTCTGGGCTGGTTTGAATTCAGCTTGAGACCGAGTTTTTGCCGATTGCATTTTACGAAAATCATATTTAATTAATAATAAAAGGAGTCCATCGAGATTGTACAGAATTATTAAATGCTTTCGGATTACTCCCTCCTGATTTTCTTTTATGTTACGTGTCTCTAAAAGAGATGGGCGACAATAACTCTCCCAAACACCCTAATCATTGTAACTAAAGAAATACTTTCTCCTTACTCTCCTTACTCTCCTTAATATGTGAGTTTCAAATTCCAAAAGGCCTTCTTTGTATCACAGTAATTTAAACTAATTTTTCTTTGCGTTTCTAAGAAGAATTTTGTTTCCATTTTCCATAAAACTTCCTTGTTGCTCTCATTTTTTTGTCTATGGTATTCTCAGCATGATTCTGTAGAGCTATATCTATGTTGCCACAATTCTGCTCTTTCTGCTATGAGGAGATTGTCCAGCATATCACGATCACATGTCTCGTAACTAGGGGCACCATATATACTGCAGCCGCAGTAGAAGTGGTGTGTCATGTGTAAGACCGCCCGACGGAGCCTATCCCTCTCCTTCACCTAGACTGGATTCCACCCAAGGCAATAGGGCCCAGTCTTCCTTGCTATTTTCCATAGTTCTAGAGCTGGATTCATATCTTTATCAAGGGTATCAGCACATAAGTGAATGTAATAAACTTGACAAGAATTCGAACTCGGCTTCCTGATTCCTCAGTCCGAGTCGCAATCTATTCCTCTACCATATAGGAGGATTGATATTCCCTAATAGTTGAGCATTCTTCTCTTTGTTTCCAAAAAATTTCCTGATTCTTAATATTATGTTTAGTAATTGGAAGACACATTTACTATTCCAATGTGTGTTCAGATTTAGCTTCACACATAGTTCTTTCTTTAAATTTAAGGCAATAAAGCGACTAAGATGCAAGAGCTTACTGACTGTGAAAGAACAAGAGAGGTAAACTTCTTTACGACGCATATATTGATAGAAAAAGATAATGTGCAGACCAAGAGTTAAAATATACAAAGAAGTAACTGCAGTGTTAATGGACAGCGAGACAAGACTGCTTACCATTAGTCGACGATAAAGAACACGAAGTGTGTGGTACTAGTGGGGAACCCATTAGGATTCGAAAAACCCACAGGAGCGAATGATCGAAAATACGAATATATTAATCAGAGAGACTTATCTGGTGGTCCTTCATATATATATATATATATATATATATATATATATATATATATATATATATATATATATGAGGCAGGATGTGTTTGTGTGTGTAACGAATGCACGGACGCAATTTTCGACGGATTTGCACCAAAATTTGCATGCACATGCTCCAAGTTAGCGGGAAGGCCAAGACCGACTTTGCCATTTCCAAACTCCCATCGATAGTGGAAATAATCCATTTTTTCATGCTTCTACGGCAGTTTTTATGTAGTTTGCAACCATTTTCTACTGGCCAGAGTGGGAGCCTATAGCTGGCTGCCACGAATAGGCAGGAATATTTTATTGGCCAGCGTCAGAGCCAACAGCTGACTGACACGAGTGTTAACTAGCATGCTAGCATGCAAAAAAATGGATAGCTGCATTCGTCACAAGTGGGAAAAATTTAAATCTGCAATTGGCTCATTCGCTTGCTTAAACTCAACGTTGATTCTGATTTCGCAGAACTGGCTTGGGTGTGAAAAGTGTTTTTTGTTAATATTCTTTTTTCATTCGGTTTTTCCAGTTACGAGTCCTTTTTTAAAGCTGCTCGTTTTGTGTTCATGCTGTTTAGTTCTTCTTTCGTAACAGATTTAATGTTTAGTATAGAGCTTAGAAGAAATTCGCAGTGTGTGAGGCAAGAAGTAAGGCATGTAGCAACATCAGCACGGCAAAGGGCACTCCTTTAAAGGCCAGGAAGAGCAAAAATATTTTAAGTCAAGTGATAGCGATTGCTGTATGAGTCGTACGATTTTTGAATCAAGCATGGGCAACGCCGGGCCATGCTGCTAGTATATATATATATATATATATATATATATATATATATATATATATATATATATATATAAGTGAACATTGAAGTCAACATTGCGATTGCGCCTAGCATGAAACAGCCTGTTGCCTCCGAGTGTTGACTTCAATGTCACTTTTATATTTATATTTACATACGCTCTATCTCTGATATTGAGCAATTTATCCCATAAATATAGCACACCTTAAAACTATAATTCTTCATATATATATATATATATATATATATATATATATATATATATATATATATATATATATATATATATATATATTTATACTGGGGTTGGACAAAATAATTGAAACAATTGTTAAATTCAAAGAAGATTTATTTAATAAGGAGTTGGTTCCCCTTTAGCTTCACACACAGCTTTAATATCTGTAGGAATGGAATCATAAAGCTTCCTGACTTCATCCAGAGGAATTTTCAGCCATTCTTCCATTAACACCTGCTCCAGGTCTTTATGACACAATGGTAGAGGATAGCGGCTCCTAACTTGTCGCTCCAAAATGCACCACAAATGTTCAATAATATTAGTAGTCCGATGATTTTTTTGCCACCTTCCGTTTCAATGCACGTCGGCCCCTGTCAGTAAATTTGCAAGTCTGGTTCGAATTGCTACAGTTGCTAGAGGTTTAGACCTTTTTCTCGAATTGCGTCATAGTTCTTGATATGGTAGCTCTTGAAAAACCAAACGGTTCAGCAACCTTAGTGATCGAGGTTCCTGCCATGCGAGCTCCAATAATTTGCCCATTTTCGAACTCGGGGAGGTCACGCATTTAGCTTAAATTTTACTAAATTCTGAAAATAAATAACGAAAATACAGTAAATTAGATAAATAAACGTATTTACAATTGATATAA
>OZ038480.1:12404804-12504804 GCA_964036315.1 Acanthosepion esculentum
AGAATAATGCAAATTTTAACGTTCACAGCATTAATTCAAAAGAGTGCTCATACCAAGTTTAGAGCAATAATTATTTATTATAGATTTTTACATGTGGACAGAAACAATATCTCACTACAAAGATGCATTCTTGTTTCGATGCCTTGCTTGCATCTAAACTGGTGGGAACTAAAAATGTTTATGGACAATTCTATTAAAAAAAAAGCCGCCTATGGTAAGTCATTTCCTTAAAAAAAACTAGGGATATATAGAGAGAGTTACCAGTTTTTGTTCCCGCCAGTCGAGATGAAATAAGGCACCGAAACAAGAATGCATCTTTGTAGTGGGTAACTGTTTTTGTCCACATGTAAAAATCAATAATATATATATATATATATATATATATATATATATATATATATATATATATATATGTAAATAAAAAAAAGACAATAAGATATATAAGCCGGTGTTCTTATAGATATTTTTTATTTTTATTTTTACCAAACAGTGCTCAATGTAAATTTACAGGGCATAAATATTATAAATTAACTGATTTAAAATATGGTTTATCGCTACACAGTAATAACCATGTTTCAAAAATGTAAGCTAAAAACTTCAAATTTAATTATATAATTAAATTAAAAGCATTAGTTCTGTTTCATCCTCAAGCGAATTTTGGAATAACTTATTTTTAAATTTACTGAGTTTTAAACGTACATATAAATTCATAATTTCTTGTTTCCAAGGATACAGAGAAATCCAAACATTCAGACAGGAGCGGTAGCGTGTTCATTTTTATTAACTATTGTTGTATCAATTATGAGTTACGTTCTAAAAAGAAAATTTCGCTTGATGATAAAACAGAACAAACACCCCACATTAAATTCTGCCCCATGCCAAATCTGATCGCGTGGGGAGGTTAATAAATATACTAGCTGCAAAGTTTCCAGCAGTGTTGGTCGAACTCTCTGCCTCCGGACAGGGAGGATCCCAACATGAGGCTATGTCAAAGAGCAGACTCTAGTCATAGAAAACAGCTACCTGAGCCCGTTTTATACGGTCTCTATTGGGAATTTTTGGCCGAGCCTTATGGGCTCGGATTAGCCCACATAAAACTCGGCTTTGTGCCACATCCTTCCTCGTGGGGAGGCTGGAAAATATGCAATGTCTTCCAGCTGTGTTGGTCAAACTCTCTGTCTCTGGTCAGGGAGGATCTCCAAACGAGGCTATGTCGAAGGGTAGAGTCTCGTCTCGAAAACAGCTAGCGGACCCCATTTTATAAGGGGTCTACAGGAATTTTTTGCCCGAGACTACGGGCTCGGTTACTTCGCATTAAACGCTGCCTTGTGCCACATACTACCTCTTGGGGAGGCTGGTAAATAACATGTTACTCAGCTCTTAGCTGTTGTCGACCTCTCTGTCTTCGGGCAGAGAGGAACCCGGACAAGAGTATGCAGAGTCTCGTCCGTGGAGTTAGACGTACCCGAACCCATTCATGCAGGGTTACGGGGAAGTTTTGGCCTAGCCTACGGGCTCGGATTGCCCCACATTAAATTCGGTCATGTGCCACATCGTAACTTGTGGGGGAGGCTGGTAAATATTGTCTAGCTGGGATCTGTTGAGTACGACTCACACTTACACGAGAAACTTCCAATAGTAGCACTCACTACTCGATTGACTTGCGACGACCGTGCGCATAACTGTTACCTTATTTCTTATTCTACTTCTTCTTTCTTCTTTATCCATCGTGTTGTTCAAGTATGTATTCCTATTAGCATGAAAATAACGCATACGTAGAAAGGTCTTCCCCATTTGGCAAAAAATGGCATAATACAATCTTCCTAATTCCAATTTAAATTGACGAGTTAAATCAAAATATTCTATGAAGTTTTACGTGTAAAGTCTCCTAGTATCTACCCCTATATCGCATAAATCAGTCTACCCAGCGGTAACGTCTATGGGATGAGCCTGTCTAATGGCTACGAATGGTATTTCCGCTGAAATGGGTCAGCTTTTCAGGTCAAGTTGGTGCGATTTTATGATGATTCAGATTGATATACATCTGTATAAACACACATTTGACTTATATATATGTGTGAAATTTAGTCGGGGGTAAGGTTGAGGAATTATATTACTTTTGTAAGTTCCATGCGATTAAATTTTAAAATTTGGTATGTGAGAATAGAATATTCGTGTTGCGTATCAAATTCCAGCTTCTGACAAAAGACATGACTTACCTCAGAATTCGAAACGAGTGCGAACGTGTCTTGCTTGCAAAGTGATGACAAACAAGAAATATGGCCGCTATTGAAGAAGCAATTAATGCGCGCCTATCTCGTCCAAAACGAGACGATATTTGCACACATGCAAACTTTGGCCCTCTTGGGAAAAAAAAGAAGCTGGGTGCCAGCAGCACGACAGGACGTAAGTCATTCGGCGGACTGCGTGCAGTAGAGCTGGACGTACGGATTGACAAACGGACAAAGAGGAAGTCGAAGTAGGCGCGGCTGAGTTGGTGTCTGTTTCACACCTGCCCAGTGTAACCGCTGAGAAAGAGTCACTCAATCCATTTCCTTGAGGCGAACGAAGAAGAAGAAAGAATAGCTGGCCTGCCGCTGCACTTTTTTACCCCCCCTCTAATCATCATTTTTTTCTACACAGCTCCAAATGAGAAATCGGAGTATTTAGTTCGAATTCCAACCAAGTCCATTACACCACATCTCTTCCCCCACAGCTATGGATTAAATAGTAGGACAGTCTCGATTTTATAGCTTTAGGGGGTAACCATTCTAGAGATTATGACTCGATAAAATTACCCAACTCCCAGCAAGCCTAGGCCATCCTTGGCATGCATGGCCCCTGAAAAGGGACACTGATTGAAATTCTCCCAAAGTGTGTTTCGCATTCTTCCATAGGCAGGGAATGTATTTATTTATTATTTGAGATTTGGACGTGTGTGAGATGCGGGTATTTTAAAAAAAAAATAAGCTACTCATCTGAAGAAAGTGCATTCAAATTAAGTCCTTCTCGGCTTTCAAAACGCAGCCTCATTCAAGATTTATAGCTCAACATCGCAACACGAGCCGAGAGTCGGCTTTTAGTTAGAGAGGTCTTACAGGAGCTTGATAAGATACTAATTCAATTAAATTCTTTAAAAAGAATTATGTACCATCAGACTAAAGGACATGTATAGTATAGCTGGCCAATCGTATTCGAGGATAACCGTCTACTAGGGTGGTTAGCCAATCCCTATTGCAGACACTTGCTCAGGCTCATTTGTGATTATTCGACACCCACAGAGCCCACCTGTGGTTTATACTGCAACTATGATGAGCAGATGTCAGTTACAGTTTCTGAGAGAGAGCGTGTTATCTAGCGTGATCAACAATTTGAACAAGGCCCTCGGCCACGATGACTTGTGACTTCGTGCTAGCTATCGACAGCAACTAAGGGTTCTGTCTACCCAATTTCACCCACAAGGCTTGGGTTCACACGAGGTATGGTTTTCAGGCACTTTCCGAAGTCTTCTTCCTAACAAATCGACGGGTCTCATGTTCAGAATGTGAACTTTCTAACCATGTTTCCATATAAAGCGCATGTAGATGTTTAGAAATTACTTTGTTTTCGGTAAGACCACCGCCTACCTTTTTCCCGTAAAAAGAGTTAAAAATATGCCTTTGAGGACAGACGTGACGATACTGTTCTAAAGAATAGTTTTTGGCGACTTATACGCTAAGAATTTGTATAACATTGTAACTGTCTAGATTCAAAGAGTCGAAATAGTAACATCGTGTACTCGGAGCGTGGAAGTACCATGGATAGTGGCTCGGATTGAAGAATCGGAGAGACGAGTTCGAATTCCAGTCGAGTTCATTGCATTCAGCGCTGTGCTAATACCCTTGGGAAAGGTATAATTCCATGTCTTCTACCCTGCCTATGGAAAATAACAAAACGGACTGGGTTTCATAGTCTTGGGTGGCAACCAGTCTAGGAGAAAGAAACTCTGAATCCAAACCAGATCGCAATATGTTAAATATGTGTATACGTTTAGAGCGTTAGGGATCGCTTGTGAATACAAATTCCGAATGAAAGAAAACGAAGGAGAAAAATAAAGAAAGAAAGAAAGGGAAAAAAGAAAGAATGGAAGAAAACGGAGAAGAAAGATGAAAGAAAGGAAGAATAAGAAATAAAGGAAGATAAAAGAAGACCAAGACGAAGAAAGAAAAAAGAAAAAGAAGAAAGAAAGAAAGAAGAGGAAGAAGAAGAAAAAGAAAATGAAGAAACAAAAGAAGAAGAAGAAGAAGAAATAAAGGAAGAAAGAAAGAAAGAAGAAAAAGAAGAAGAAACAAAGGAAGAAAACAGAGAAGAAAGATGAAATAAAGGAAGAAAAAAGAAGAACAAGAGGAAGAAAGGAAGAAGAAAGAAAAGAAGAAAGAAGGAAAAGAAATAAAGAAAGAAAAAAGAAGAAAACGAACAGGAAGAAAGAAATAGAGAAAGAAGAAGAAGAAGAAGAAGAAGAAAGAAATAAAAGAAAAAAAGGAGGAGAAAGATGAAAGAAACGAAGAAGAAGAAATAAAGGAAGAAAAAAGAAAACGAAGAAAGAAAGAAAGAAAGAAAAAAGAAGAAGAAAGAAAAGAAGAAGAAGAAATAAAGGAAGAAAAAAGAAAACGAAGAAAGAAAGAAAGAATGAAAAGAAATAAAGAAAGAAAGAAGAAGAAAACGAAAAAGAAGAAAGAAAGAAAGAAGAAGAAGAGGAAGAAAGAAAGAAAGAAAGAAATAAAAGAAGTAAAAGGAGAAAGATGAAAGAAAGAAAGAAAGAAATAAAAGAAGAAAAAGGAGAAAGATGAAAGAAAGGAAGAAGAAATAAAGGAAGAAAAAAGAAAAAGAAGAAAGAAAGAAAGAAAAAGAATAAAGAAAGAAAGAAAAAGAAGAAAGAAAGAAAGAAAAAGAATAAAGAAAGAAAGAAAAAGAAGAAAGAAAGAAAGAAAAAGTAGAAGAAGAAGAAGAAAGAAAAGAAGAAGAAGAAATAAAGGAAGAAAAAAGAAGAAAACGAAGAAGAAAAAAGAAAGAAAGAAAAGAAATAAAGAAAGAAAACGAAAAAGAAGAAAGAAAGAAAGAAGAAAAAGAGAAAGATGAAAGGAAGAAGAAGAAATAAAGGAAAAAAAAAGAAGAAAACGAAGAAGAAAGAAACAAGGATGCAGGAGTAGAGTGTTTGACAGTCTCTTATTAAACTAAATGAATGTTGAATAGAGGAAGGCAAAGAGAGAAATTGGAAGAACTAAAGGATGTAAATGAAGGAGAAAGAAAGGAAAACGGAAAGAACGGAAATGGAGAAGAAAAGGAGCAAGACGAAAAAGAAGGAAAGACTTAATGGATAGAGAAAAAGAGTGAGAGAAAGAGAGAGAGAGGTATAATGTTAGAGGAAGATAGAGAGGAGGTATGAATAAAAGATCTTATTGTTTATTGTTTCTTCACTCTAATTTCTCATCCACTGTTGGGTCGAAATGAAGAGCCTCTCTTTGGAATAGCAACAATTATTGAACCAGATTATTTCATTAGGACCAGAAAATACAGTCTTGTCCAAAGATTTAGAACCACCTGGCAACAATTAACATTTCCCTATTAAAGTGTGTAGACGTTTAGTGCGTTGGGGATCGCTTGTGAATCCAAATTCCGACTGAAACTCCTACATTGGAATTGAACGCCCGAATGAATACGACCTCTGCTACCCTTGGTCAGCTTTTGTTCAGATACACGTTTGTTTGATAAAGCCAGCTCAACCAACTGTATGAATGCCGTCACAGGTACAGGGCTAATATAGGCAATTTGACTGATTCTAGCAAATTGTTGCATTTTGGCTATTATGAATTTATAGCAGCAAACCTGACATATGAAAAATTATATTTTTACTGTCAGAACCATGAAATTCTTTGCTTTGTTTTATTAATGGTTCAACAATAATACAAGGCCCAAGAGCTACTCAAAGTAGAAGGTTACTGAATGAAGTTTTATTTTTTATGAGAGGATTGCATTGATTGATTCGATAGATCTGTTATTATGGTTTATCAACAATTTGCGGGTTATTTAAAGCCAGAAAATATTTTTAGATTGTAAAAACAAAGTAGGTCTTATAGCCTTGTGTGGAAACCAGTCTAGGAGAAGAAACTGACTTCAAACCGCATCCCACAATCTTAAAAGTGTGTATAAATGCAGCTGGGGACAACTTGTGAGTCCAAATTCCAACTGAAGCTCCTACATTGGAATTGAACGTCCGACTGAATAAGGTTTCTACTACGCTTGGTCACCTTTTGTTCGGGTGCGGGGTGGAGGGTCATATGACGGAATGAATGCCGCAGGTATTCAGAGTGGCAAATCTCAGTTCAAGACATAAACCTGCTGTAAAATTTGAACTCACATGTTTTATCTTCGGAGGAATGGCGTATTCCAATAGCACCGTTAAATGTTTGGTTATGGAATTGCGTCGGGGTGGGTCTGTATTCACACCTTTCCTACTCGAAAATCTGCCTCTTTTATCCTTTCTGTTTCCGTCTTTCTTTTTTCTTCTCCGACTTATCTACATCGATTTGCCTCTTCATCATTTCTCCTCTTTTCTCTATCTTGCTTTTATTCACCCCATTTCGCCTGCTTCGCTTTGATTCTATCCAATACGGTTGAAGTTCTATAACGCCAAAGATATATCTATTCCCAGCCGACTTGGTTATTTATTTATTTAATAATAAATCGATCTATCGATAACGGCTCGGAAGCACATCTACTGGTCATAATTTTCTCTCTTTGTTCTGATTTACTGTCACGAAAACAAAAAAAACAAAAAAAAAAGATTTAAAAAAAATAACAATGAGCTCAAGAAACGAGAGATAATTTCAGAGAAAACGTCGATTATTGCTTATCGAACGCAAACACACCCGACTCGCTGAAAGCAGCACCTGCTGCTTCGTCGAGTCAGGGTTGATTGTAAAGTTTGGCGAACTGATCGTCATGTGACGTTGTAAGCTATCATCGCAAAATTCGCAGGGAAGAGAGTGAGTGCGGACGGCTCGATGAAAAACAAAGTAAGGCTTTAAATAACAATAGATTTGTAAAGACAGGCTGATGATAATCGGAAGAAAGACCGGATATTTTGTGAGGCTATGTTTCTGGCTTAGGGAGAAGCGGATCTTAAACACGTGCAGACAAATTTCAGGGCAAGAAATGATGCGACGACGCGATGCGATCTCGTGCGTTTAAAACTCAAGTACGCGTGCGCGAACATGCATTTATATGTATACAGTGCTGTTCAATAAAAGTGACTCGCCTGGTTTTTTTTTACTAAATGTTCTCTTCTCCGATGAAACGAAAGTTGACCTAAATTCAAAGGATAAGCGATCTAAAATCCGAAGAATAAGCTTTGAAAGCTCTTCGAATTTAGCAGTAAGTACTGTCAAGCATCCGTTCAGTATAATGTTCTGGGGATGCTTTTCTTTTCATGGAACTGGTTTCTTAAAACCTATTGAAAAGACCCACAGGAGCGAGCAGTACAAGAGAATTTTAGAGTTTTGTCAGCTCCTTTCTGCTGAAAGGGTGCAAATCGAACCCACCAAACTCATTTTTATGCAGGATAATGCTCCCAGTCAAAAATCAAAATTGATGAAGGAATACGTTGATGAGAAGCAGGTGAGTGTTATGACATGGCCACCCCAATCTCCTGACCCCAACCCCATAGAAAACTTATGGAGCATTATAAAGTACAGGCTCTTGAGAAAGCAGTTGAGCAACAAAGAGGATTTGATTGTGAATTTCATATCTGAATGGAATTCAATGCTTGGAGATGAGATTTGCCAGAACCTAATCAAGTCAATGCCAAAAAGGGTTGAAAAGGTTATTCAAAATAAAGGAGGACCCATAGATTATTAAATATTTCGAACTATATTACCTATTATAAATAAATTTTACCTCTATTATTCTTTATTTAAAGCTGTTTGGTTATGTTTCTATTGATTACTAGTTGCAGGAAATAAGTGAGTCACTTTTTTTGCACAAAGTTTTTTCCCTAAATCTCATTTATATCCAAAATTATAATTATCAATAGAATACCTTACGGTGAGTAAACTTTTTTTACTAGGTGGTCGGGAAGGGGTCTTTATATTAGTAAAATTAAAAATTAATTTGACCGCAAAAACAATAGGCGAAAAAAAATTTTAAGTAAAAAAAATGAGGTGAGTCACTTTTATTGAACAGCACTGCATTTGTAGGCAGCTCGACTGATAAAGAAATATGAGACACGCACACATTTATAGACAATGAATAAAATTTACTATTTTTATAGATTCTGAGTGTTCAATATAAAAAAACTGAGCGCTTATTTAGGGCGTCTCAGAATTTACCTCGGGATTTAAATCTATCATTTTCAATATTTTTTATTATTCAAAATACTGAGTGAATAGTCAAACACTCGAAAGGTGTTCCCATTTAATTGTGAAAAATTATACGAAATCAATATTTTCCAGTTTAAACGTCACACAGATACGTTCTTTCTCTATAGTTCTCCATAAAAGTGTGGACCTGGGTATGGCGATACACTACATCCGCGTCCTGGGTAAGATGATGAACTACATCCGCGTCCTGGGTAAGACAATAAACGACGCCCAATAGTAAGGCCTTTGGTATCTGTCTATATTTCTGAGATGAGGTATTATGTACATTATTTACATCATTCAGCCGTTGTACGCTCCGGCCTTCTTCAGGTGGTTGGAATGTCCAACTAGACTGTTCTAGTTCCACAGTGGATAAAGGCGTTAGTTAGATCCATTGGCAGGACCCCAAAAGTGTGAGTTCAATGCCCGGTTAAGGCAGTGAAGAACTTTCAGAGGGAAAATTAACAGGAGATAACTGATAACTGACATCCATTAAACATGGCACGCCGGAGCGTACAACGGCCGTAATGTTGTAATAAATATGGCAACAAAGATGAGGACAATAGTCCGAATAATGTAAATAATGTACATAATACCTCATCTCAGAAATATAAACAGATACTAAAGGGCCGAAACGTTGTAATAAATATGGCGACAAAGATGAGGACAATAGTCCGAATAATGTAAATAGTGTACATAATACCTCATCTCAGTAATATAGACAGATACTGAAAGGCCGAAACGTTGTAATAAATATGGCGACAAAGAAGAGGACAATAGTCCGAATAATGTAAATAATGTACATAATACCTCATCTCAGAAATATAAACAGATACTAAAGGGCCGAAACGTTGTAATAAATATGGCGACAAAGATGAGGACAATAGTCCGAATAATGTAAATAGTGTACATAATACCTCATCTCAGTAATATAGACAGATACTGAAAGGCCGAAACGTTGTAATAAATATGGCGACAAAGAAGAGGACAATAGTCCGAATAATGTAAATAATGTATCAAGGCCTTGGATCAGAAGGTATTGAGGAGCGTGGAAACACCTATTAATTGCTGGTGTTCCCAGTCCACCCTGACCCGGATTGGTAGCACCTGTCAGGGTCCCAGCTATTGGAAAATTGTTAACCCCCAAACTGGGATCAAAACAGTATGAAAGCGTAAAGATAGGTTTTAATACCAGAAATATTTTTTTTGTAAAAATTTCTTACCAGCAATAAATATTTGAAGAAAAATTTTACCACCAAAACATTATGAACAGTAACATATTAAAAAAAAAATTACCGGCAATGTATTTTTGAAAAAAATATTAAAAGCAAGAGATTTTTGAATGAAAAAATATGACAAAAGTGTTAATGCAACTTGATTTACAAAGTGATTTTTGTTACAAAGATTACATTTTTATTCATATATATATATATATATATATATATATATATATATATATATATATATATATATATATATATATATATATGTTATGAAATCCGACAAAATCCGACAATTATTTTAAGACATTTTTATGTTTATACATTCTTTTTTTTATAGATACAAATATTTAAGTAAATGCTCTGTTTATAAAATACAGTATTAACAACATTTACCAGCCTGAATTTCCGAGAAATTGTGATAGAAAATATTTGCTCGATGCGTATCCAAATGTAAACAAATGACGTCACACATTATGAAATGGACAAAGTCCGACAATTATTTCAAGACATTTTTATTTTATGTTTATCTATAAAAAAAAGTATGTATAAGCATAAAAAAATGTTTTAAAATAATTGTCGGACTTAATGTGTGAGTTCACTATATATATATATATATATATATATATATATATATATATATATATATATATATATATATACAAGTATAGGATTGGTATATACGGAATAAATTCCAATAACCAACAATTATTATTCTTAAAAGAGTGCTCAATACAGAGTAGAGCAGATATAATTATTTATTTAAATATTATAACATAAATATGTTATAAAATCACTACAAAAATAGCCATTTTGTTTCAACATATCTGGTGTCTTATCAAGTGATGAAGTGTTGAAACAAAATGGCTATTTTTGTAGTGATTTTATAACATATTTATGTTATAATATTTAAATAAATAATTATATATATATATATATATATATATATATATATATATATATATATATATATATATAATTATTGGCAAAATAAAATTCCAACATTTTGTTTTTATACTAAATTGTGAATTTTTCCAGGGATCATTTTTTTTTATGTTAATCTATGTTTTGTAATAAAAGAAATAAAAATTATGAAAAATCTGAATATTGCTTTGACATTTTTTATTAGCTAGATGACATTTGGGATACCTGTGAACATAAGGATCAATCCACTGTCAAACCTTCCGAATACTTTTTTTCTTTCATATAATACACAACCATCGACGAACAGTTACGGAGACAATTTTACTCGCCAGGCTTGGGTATACACGTCGTATGATTTATAGTTTTATGAAAATGTGACGTGCTTGGATCACCCGCCCGGGCCGATAACTTCAAGCAGTTCCCTTTCTAACAAATCGACCCATTGTGAGATTCGAAAGAGGGTCTTATTGCAGGAAATAACGTTCTAACCGCCTCTATAGTATTATACTGCCAATATTTGTCGTGTTTTTAAAAATCCATTTTGCTTCTTTGTGATGTGATATGTGCACGGACTGCAAAATGATTCGACGAGTGGCAAGTCACTCTGATGTGACACACAATTGAAGCAATCGACAATGAACGACGACAATCAGGATCAGTAATTGAAGTATCACACTCGACACTGTGAGTTATTTTTTAAATAAGTCATGGTTTTCTCAATAAAATTAGTTTTAAGTAACCATAAATAAAATGAAGGCATAAGAAAATTTATTAAATTAAAATAATAATTAATAATTACGTAAATGTAAGTTCGCCGGCCGGTTGAAGTAAACGGAGTATCTACTTAAATAAGGGTATCCAGTAAAAATATCGTTTGATGTCACACACACACACACACACACACACACACACACACACACACACACACACACACACACACACACACACACACACACACAGATATATATATATATATGATTTAAAAATAATATCCATTAATACTTTAGACATATCTTTATATCTACCCCAGTCTGTTCATTATCTATCTATCTATCTATCTCAGACTTCTATATATATTTATGTATGCATATATATATATATATATATATATATATATATATATATATATATATATACACAGTGGGTAGCAAAAGTATTTAACACATTGGTTTTTCTTACATATCTCCAAAAATAACAGATCAATTCCTACGAAACTTATAGGAAATATTTAAACGAACATTGTCGATCAAAACGTAGAAGGAATATTGTTTATTTATTTATTTGTGGCAAATTATTTTGACACAAATAAATAAATAAACAAATAAACGACTTCCGGTAATAAATAATATCCGCGAAAATGTATATATATATATATATATATATATATATATATATATATATACTCATACACAGAGATGAAATCTGTAAATTGTCGCCATTTTATTTTTTAATTCCGCGTATGTGCGTTGTTCTTCATTTTGTCGACTGCACAGTATAGTAGGGTCTGTTGGGCACTGTCTGTGAGAAAAAGAGCACCATGATGCTATTCACTCCAATAGAAATTTGGAAACGGCATGCAGTTCTCCTTGGCATTCGCATCGGAACCTCCAATACGAACATTTCAGAGTATTTGGGTGTCCATCTAAAGACAGTGCAGAGGATTCGGAAAGCGTTGGATGAGTCTAATGGTGATTACGAAGTTATTTGGAGTGATTACCAGTGATGGCGACGTTATACCTCATTCATCTTTCCTCAGGGTCTCAGGCTTAACACAGAGCCCTACATCAAGTGCATTGAGGAGGCAGTGTTGCCATAGCGTCAAGAGGTTGGCTGCTGGACTCAGCACGATGCCACAGAAGCAGGGGCACACAGTCATGGCTGTCAGACAATTTCTGTGACCACATCACCCCCTTACATCTGGCCAACCACCCATCCAGACTCTAACCACCTTGATTATTATGTGTGGGGCGCGGTTGAGCGAGAGACCAACAAAATTCCTTGAAACACCAAAGATGAACTGAAGGTAAGGAGTCTGGCAGCATTCAGCAACTTAGACAAAGGGACTGGCCAGAAGAGTTGCAGGAGATTCCGAAGTCGTCTGGAGGCAGTAGTTGAAGCTAAAAGCGATTTTATTGAAGAAAATTGCTCTTTAGTATTTCAAGATATTTTTGTGTAATTTTGGTAAATATATCTGTTAAAATGAGATGTCAGTGTTATTTTCATTTTTGCGTCATTTAGACGACAATGTATATATATATATATATATTGATAATATATATATATATATTGATAATATTACTGGTCAGTATACATATATATAAATATATGTATACATATAATATATATATATATATATATATATATATATATATTTATATATTTATATATATATTCTTACTCTGTCCTGGATATATATATATATATATATATATATATATATATATATATATATACATACATATATATATATATATATATATATATATATATGTTACTCTGTCCTGGATATATATATATATATATATATATACATATATATATATATATATATATATATATATATATATATATATATATATATATATATATATATATATATATATTCAGTTGTATGGATATGAGTTTTTAACCTTGGTTTCACGTTTTTGCGGTCATCAAACAAACTCAATATGTTAGCTCCATCACTTTCCAATAAATACTGCACATATATATATATATAGAAATTATATATATATATATATATATATATATATATATATATATATGTGTGTGTGTGTGTGTGTGTGTGTGTGTGTGTGTGTGTGTGTGTGTGATTGTATGCATTACCTGTGAACAGAAGTTTCCGGCGAAAAACTTCTCACTTTTGTATTTCTTGTCTAGTTTTCTTATATGAGAGCTGTGAAATTTTGCACGCGCATAATATATTTTAATATTTTAAAAAAGCATTTCTGAACCGGGAAGAAAGACACTGAATTTGATCATTTATCGAAATAAAACAACGATTCTGTAATTTCAGGTCAAATATTCTGCAACGTTCTAGAAACAGTGGTATAAGCGAATTCAGTTTGTCTTTTATTTTCCAATTAAAACGCCCAAACTGCCAACTCATGATTCGACCGAGGCTGTGCCAGTGACAAAATATCGAACATGTTTAGATTCAAGAAACAGAAATTCTTCTTTATCACCACCATCGGAGATCAGCAGCTTGATTAGCTGATTGAATAAACAGGTGTGTGTGTGTGTGTGTGTGTCTGTGTGTATGTGTGTGTGTGTGTGTGTGTGTGTGTCTGTGTGTGTGAATGTGCGTACGTCACCGTTCTTGAGAATTCGCGTTCGGCGTTCAGACAATTTCTTGAGACTCTTCTGATCAACGTGAAATCATCGTTCGATTTTATCCTGACATCGTCTGCGGACTAAAATCTTTTACTTTCATGACATTTTGTTGGGAGATAAAAAGAAAAGAAAAGAAAAGAAAAGAAAAGAGAAGAAAAGAAGAAGAAGAAAAAAAACACTTATTTTCTTGGTTTTTTACCAAAATAGATTTCAGATGAGTTTCAATTCGTTTGAGATTTCGAACAGTTTTCTTTCTTCTTTCATTTCAGAGTGATAGATATGTTACATTTTAATAATATATTAGTCGCCTCGACAAGAAATACAGCTTGGCTTGTTGACCATTACTCATATACGGATTTCGATTCACAATGAATATCGCACCCTTAACCTTGTGTCATACGCTACCAGGCAAACTCCTCCCATAACTACTACTAATAATAATAAATAAAATGATTGGCGTTACTCTTCTAGTACTTTTCAACAGTTAAAAAAGGTCGCGATTTAAGAAAAAAAAGAAAAGAAAAACTCTGACAATGTTAAACAATATCTCAAGAGATTGTTTCTCTTTTTCAAGTTATATTAAAAAAAATTCAAGTTTAAAAAATAATAAATCTACAAAAAATTATAACTCTGTACAAACGTTGCTTGTCAAGATTTATACAGTTAAAGGTACAAGGCCTAAAAGGCGGGAATGGGTTGAGTCTGGTCATCACTTACTATCCTATACCTAGCTAATCAGATTCACGACCCATCCACTCTTTACAATCTATCACTCTTATCCATCATTATTAAATCGTCCATATACCATAATACTGCGTACACTCAGGGGACCTACAAAACGCACCCCAACATAAAAATTTAACTTGCGTATAATATCTGTACAGGATACGAAAAAGAGGGGAGAAAAGTGTATACCCCCCCCCCAAAAAAAAACTAAACAAAAATATCAAAACAAATGTACAAAATAAACATAACTGATATCAGTTGGACCCGTCAAATCTTTAAAAAATCAAGTAGCTCTCTCGCTAAGGGAGAGGGAAGGATAAAATAAACTCGATCATGGGGATGGAATAAAGCTGATCCAGTCGAAATTAAAAAAGGGGCCAAAATCAAATTGGGGAGGTTGCGAATCTCGACTTGGATCATAGCAAAAGAAAGAGCCAGGAACAGGCCAGGAACGGCACTTACTCAAATTAACTAGGTACACAAAAAAGAGTCTATCATAACCAGGGGAGGGTTCCACAGGAAACCACCCCGATGTAAGTTAGGGGAAGCTAAAAAAGAAAATCAAGGCTAGCCCCGTTAACACGAACCAAGTTCGCCTCAGTCACCCACCTTTCACTGAAATCTGTCGAAACCAATCGTTTTCTATCAGTTCTAATCTTCATCATGAGCTGATGCTCAAAGAATCAGATCAGATCCTGATGAGAAAGACAGTTACCTCGTAAGACCTCCTCCTGTCGCATCGTCCAAATCACCATTAGGGCGTGGCTAGCAGCGACAGAAACACTATTTGTTTCACTCCAGAATACGGGGGCGACACATTGTCACATGCGTATGCGCGATCAATGAGCACGAGCTTTACAGGCGCGTTACGAGTCGTCAACTCGCCCACATAGGGGGCGGACCCGAGGACAATGGTAGAAGGCGTGCGAAACCGTTTCCTTTAAACCAAGGTCACATCGTTCACGGTCTGGCAAATCAGCCAAGCCCCATATGAAGGCCTTGTCATTGAGAGATAGCCTATCCCGAAACTGTCGCCAGTTAAGCGAAAATTCAGAGTTGCTGAGATATTCCGCCGCTGGTGCCCAAGACCAAAAGGAGCGAAACTCGTCCGTCGCCAAGCCGAGCCAATCACGTAGTGGATCCTTCGCAACTCCCTCCACTAGTTCACGACAGAATACTCTCCTAGACCGAGAAAGGTCACTGAACCGAGGAATGACTCTCGAGGCCGATTGAGACAACCGCGAAGGAAACTCGATTAATCATGGGGCTTACTAAAGCGCTCATCCCGCAAGATGGGAGGAGTGATAGTAAGGAAAGGCAAAGCGGCCTCACAATCACCGCCAAAATCGAGTCCCCTGCCAATGCGCGGCGTAGGAAAGAAGGCCTTGAGTTTTATTTCTATTATTATTATTATTATTATTATTATTATTCGAGATCAGTATCAGTTGCTTGTCTGGGAATGACAACACCCGCCAAAAAAAAAAAAACAAAAAAAAAACGACAGCACTGGTAATAAATGCGTCAAAACGAATGAAACGGCGCCAGCTTGAAGGCATGAAACTGAAAGGTGCTTAATACGACGGTGATATTCTTCATATTGGAATTTTCAGTTAGTTGATTATTTACTGAGAGAAATTAATAAAAACTTTTAGAATAAATCTATTGTCATTCTGTTCATTCCACGGGGGCCGCAACGTTAGAAATTTGCATACGTAACAATCCCCGTGGATTTTAAGGGTCGAAAGGTTGGTAGATTCTGAATATTGTTTTAAGAATGTGTACTTTGAGATGCTTGTCGAAATTGCCGTCATTTGTAATAAAATGTTCTGCAAACTCCGTTGAAATCACATTATTGTGTCTGACATCATACCTGTGTCGATTGAATCTTTTGTCTATTTTTTCCGTTGTGTAACTCAAATAAAAAAGTCATTAGGCGACTTATATTAAATGCAAATCAGTAAAGTTGCCTCCCTTTGTAGAAATCGTGATATTTCTCTTTGAATTTGTGATAGAATTAACTTGACCCAAGCTTCTGTCTTTCTGAATACTTTTCTTTTATTAACCTCACTAACGTTTTACTTTTGCGTCTTAGTGACATTATCGCCTTCCTTCTGGAGAAATGCTTAAAAAACTCTTATGCCTTTGCTTTCTCTATTTGCCTGTATCTTCTTATATTCTCCCTTCGTTGTCTATCCATGTTTGTATCTAAGGGTAGCCGAGTGGTTAGAACGTTAGCGATCATGAGACTCGGGTTCGAATCACACCATGATCAATTTACCAACTTCTTGATATCAGCCTGGCTAGATGACTCCACCCCGTGCGAGTACCCGAAAACCTTACCAAAGTTTGACCAATGTCTTGTGAGTCAAACTGATTTGACGAATCTGTTCGTAAACCGTCGATGATTGTGCTAGCATGAATTCAGAAGTCATTGTGACTGAGGGTTTAAACGTACTCACCATGTTCAAGTCTATGTATTCTCTCTCTCTCTCTCTCTCTTTCTCCCAGATCTAAGTTTCGCTCAGCATAGTTGCTATATAAACCACAAGTTAGCTCTGAGTATTGGAGACTCACAAATATTCCTGAGTAGGCTCCTGTAGTTCGTCGAACCATATGTTGTCCCTATTCAATCTACTGAAAAAAAAATTAAAGGTGGATTAAGGGAGAAATTACGTAACATTTGATATCAATTTTATAATTACTCTATAGAAAAACAAAAAATTGAAATCACGAGAAATATAGCAAACCGGTTTTTGGACGCCCTAAATATTGAAAAGAAAAAAAGACAAGGTTCGACATCGCCGAACCCCCACTTCCTTCTACTAAACCAGATGAAAAATCCTTTTATACATGGATTAATTAATAAATTTCCTACAATTTAATACCAAGTTTTAAAATATTTCATTCTAGGGATTAGCTAACCATTGGCAAACGAGAAGCTATCCATTATTTATTAGGTCTCTATCCGAAAAAAAAAACCCCACCAAAAAACCAATTCGGAATGCACAAATATATTCTATTTCATCAGCTCATATTTTTCTCGAGTTTTCCACAAAAGAATTTTAATGCATTGCATTTTTACGCCCTTCCATTTTTAATCTGACTTTCAATCTAGTGTTCGTTGTCGCTTGATATTCTGCCAAAAAGACTTTTTCACTTTCAACCCCACGCCTTTTCACTCTGTCAGTAGCTACGCAATGTCAGATTTTATGATCCAAGTCAATGTTTTCACTATAAAATTGGTATTAACTAAACGATACTGGTAAATTTTTCAGGATATATTTATACTTACAATTATAATCTATGAGTTCTAGTTTTATTTTTTTTACATCTATCCCCATTAAAAATATTAATAATAGCGTATTTTAAAAACTGTCATGTTTTATTATACAAACAAAGAGTAATATTACTTTTTTATTCATAAATAAGTCGAAAATATATAAACCAGAGAAATATACATGTGATTTATCGCATAACCAAACTAAACGTAGAATCGGTTGCGTTGGGGTAGATCTGTTCCATGCCACAAGTTGATTCAAAAATAAAAAACATTAACCTAAGATCTCGTTAAAAATATCAGCTACATACACCTGTTTTCTCAGATCAATGACTAAAAATTAATTCAAGTAAATGAATCCTGTAGGTCATAGTAAGGACCATCTTTCTTCGATCATTTTGAGAATGCGACAATGATGGTCACAATCAATCAGAAAACATTGTCAGTTTATTGCCGTTAGGAAAGACAACTCTTAAAATAACGCGACATTAATTTCACTTATGACCATCCATATATTTATAAAAAATAAATAATGCAGATTTTAAAAACAGTGTAAAATTCTTTTTTAAAATACATGTGCGTCGCAAATTGTAATAAGCTTTCAAATTTATGATCTGTAAAGATAGCTCTACTTAATAACAGTATTCCCTAAACTGCATGAATTGAAATTTAATTTTAAAATATTTAACAACTTTATCTTATTTATCTGTCTATATTTCTGAGATGAGGTATTATGTAAATTATTTACATTATTCGGACTATTGTCTCATCTTTGTCACCATATTTATTACAATGTTTCTGCCGTTGTACGATACGGACTTCTTTAGGTGGTTGGAATGTCGAACTGAACCCATTATTTTGCTCACAGGAGTAGACTGTTCTAGTTCCACGTGCCATGTTTTATCTTATTTTCTATTTAAAATTGAAAAAAGAAAACAATTCTTGTAAAAATTCAGTTTTCATCAGAATAATATTTTGGCTTCAAATAATAGTGCCCTTAACATATAGTATTCGTAAAAAACATTAAAAATTGTCTAATTAAATAATGTTTAAGTTTTATTGGGGATTGTATGTTACAATTCAGAGCTGAATTTTCGGTTACTCTGCGATTCGATTTTACAAAACCTTGATGATTTATGTTCTTCAAATCTTCTGCATTCAACAAATATAATCAATAAAGGTCGCACCCTCGAATTTTCTTGACTTTTCATAAAATTATGTGAGGGTGGGAGGTAACAGATGTATAAAAAATATTTTTATCATGACTTTCTGAAAAAAAAAAATTCTAAAATAATTTCGTTTATTTGCGAATAAGTTCTGAAAGTTTCATTAAAATCCGAGAATTATTTGATTTTTCACCTGAAAAAGGCGCTAAAACACTAATAGTAAATATTACGTATACCGCTGACGTAAAATATATATAAAAAACAAGATTTTTAGCCAAAATTTCGAACGTGCTAGAAAGGATAAAAAAATTTAATAAAATAATAAAAAATATACTTTTGTCTTTCCTCTTAATAATAACATTTTGTCGATAAAACATTTTTATTAAGTTTGAGGCCTTTTTTCATCATGGCATGTTGTTTTTTCGGCGAATTAGTGTAGATGCCTACATAAATTTCTTAACTCAAACATTCATTTCGCCTTGTGCAAGGCTCACTATTGAGTATTATATAATATAATATTGTGTATGCTCACTATTGAGACTATTTCCTTCAAGAAAGTAACCATTTTTCGAAGTGATTGTGTAAGTGATCTGAGATTGCAAAGGAACTATTTGTCGCAGATTACTTCCACAACGCAGAGAATAAATCACTAAGTTCAGACTTGAACATCAGGGGCAGAAAGAAATGCCGAAAACTCGATTCGCAGGTACTATCTCACAAATCACGATGCACGCAACCAGTCAGAAAAATAACTCACTCTCTCTCCGACGAACGCAGCAGCCAAAATACCCGAATTTTTGTCTCCCCGATACGAGAACAGCAACTGCTTTTATCGGTCGAGCATTTTTTCCATTCATCGACAACTAGGAGAGGACGCTCATTTTTTGCATATCAAAATAATTTTATGGCAACTTCTGGGACGGACTTGTTTTTTAGTTTACATATTCCGTATTCAGCATGTCATGCGGAATACGTGCCCCTGTTTTATTTTTTTGGTAAGTAATTTTCTTTTTCGCCACATTTTCCGTCGTAGGATACACGCTACGCGCTGTCGCTTGGTTTGGAGAGGTAAGTCGCCGTTTTTTTCGCTATAGAATGATTACATGCAATTGATTCCACCGTGAGAAAAGATATTAATAATTGTTAGAAAGTGTCTATTGATTTTTATTCAAAACTGTATCACTGGAAATATTTGTTTTTAAAAATGTATTGCTGGTCATAAAACTTACTTTTAAACATTCACAGTTTGGGGGTTAAATATTTGCCCATAGCTGGAACACTAAGAGGGGCTACCACCCCGGGTCAGGGTGGATCTGGAAACACCAGCAATTAAGAGATAGTTCCACAATCCTCAAAACCTTCTGATCAGAGGCATTGCTGCTGGATGTAGTTTATCGTCTTACCCAGGATACTGACACAGTTTTAACAATATAAGATATACAGTTGTGTTGGTAGCAGACACACAAAGGAAAATACAGGTCTACAGAAGACAGTGAAGAAAGGCGGGAAGAAAGGACTAAACAAGAAGATAAAAATGCATGGTTTTCAGCCAACAAGGACAGACCAAAATGCATATTATAAATTGGAGATACCAAGAAGGTACAACAATTCAAATATCTGGGAAGTATTTTCAGAGGATAGAAAGAGCGGCACCGAAATCCGAAGGCTCATTCCGACAGTGAAATATGGCTTCCAAAAGCTTAGGAAGATATTAAGAAACGGGAAAATTACTATGAGGAGGAAAAGAGGGCTTGGAAAATTTGACGCCCACAGGACATATTGAAGGCGAGAGGTACAGAAGAAAGCAGCAAGTAACCTACCTAATGACTGCGTGTAAAAAGCCAATATTTACAAAGGATAGGAAATAGTAGAGATCCATGATCGCCTACTTCCTGGAGAGACACGCCAAATAGAAGTGTAGTCCTATTGATATGGAAGCAATATTGTTTCGAGGGAAGTCAGTTCGTAAAATGAATGAAGTATGTTTACCTAATATAAAATTACTTCAAAGAAAACACATTATTCATGTCTTTCCACTCAGCGTGGAATAAACAAGTTTGTCGTTGTGTCAAAATGTGATGATATAAAGTACAGTATATATATATATATATATATATATATATATATATATATATATATATATATATGTAAAAAATCCGTTGGCATATATATTATTAATTAGGGGGTACAATTTATAGGGTTTGATTACCAAACAAGCAGTGCGTATTATACATGAGTAGAAGCGTTTCCCCACACTTTCAGCATAATTTTATTTTTCACCTCATATGGGGAATAGACTATTTAGGAAGACGACGAAAGTGGTCGTCTGTCTTTTCAATCCTGGGGTTGGGAAGACAGCTGAACACTTTCGTCGTTTGCTGAAATAGCCTATTCTCCCTATGAGGTGAAAGGATTTGTTTTATTATCAATTACCGTAACTTCCTGATATATAATACGCATTTTTTTAAAACAATAAGAAAAATCAGGGGTGCGTATTATGCACAGATACAAAAATTCTTTTAAAAAATTGCCATAAAATGAAATTAGAATTATCAATTTTCCCACACTTTCAGCATAATTTTAGGTGTAATATTATGTATGAAGGTGTATTATGCATGGGGAATTACGATATATATATATATATATATATATATATATATATATATATATATATATATATATATAAATAGTCATTGAATTGGTAAAAGGATGAGCCCGACATGCGATTTACAGGTCGGGGACACTAAAATCAAGCTGCTGCAGAAGTTTAAATACCTGGGAAGTGTTTTTATAGAGGACGGTAAGTGCGACGCTGAGATCTGAAGACGTACTGGGATGGCCAAAGACGCATTCCAAAAGCTAGGCAGAGTATTACGAGACAGGTGGATTTCTTTGGTATCAAAGAAAATAGTGCTAAGCTGCTACGTGACATGTGTTCTCCTTTACAGCAGCGAATGTTGGACGATCCCCTCAAAGATGAAGAAGAGACTCGAGCTGACGGAGATATGGTTCTACAGAAGGATACTAAGGATATCATAGATCGAGCGTGTGAGCAACGATGAGGTTTTGGAGAGGTTGCAAACAAGGAAGAAGCTTATACTTAACATCAGGAAGAGGCAGCTAAAATTTCTGGGAGACGTAATGAGAAAGGAGGGCTTGGAGAATCTGATACTCACAGGTCCAATAGAGGGAAAGAGAGACAAGAGAAAGCAACGCATGACATTCGTAGCGGGCTTAAGCAAGTGGATGGGGAAAGTAGCAAAGGGACAAAGCATATTGAGAGCTACAAGGGATAGGGTGAAGTGGAGAGCCATGATCGCCTATGTCCTGAAGGGACGCGGCTCATAAAAAGAAACGTTGGATGCTGAAATTTTTATTTTATTTTGTAAAAGATTTTAACATCCAACTGGATTTCTTCTACCTTTCTTTAACTGTTTATATTTACATATACATTTTAATAGATGCTAAGTACAAGCAACGTAACATTTAATTTTAGAAAGCTTCAATTTCAATATTTGAACTTTATTTCAATTCTTCCATTAGCTTCCGATGCTTAGCTATGATTAATAAAAACCTGCCATTTTCATTTCACAATTCTATTCATCTTGGAGAGTAATTATACATTCTTATTGCTCAAAGTAGTGTCCAATAGTGTTATAAAAACCTCGGAGAATTCCAGTAAGAAATCTTTAATCAATTCTCAGATACAACGGTTCAAAGCCTAATGTAACAATTGGACAATTTTGCTGTTACACGATTTGGACAATTCTGCTGTAACACCCGGTATATTTATATGATTGATCGCAGTGAATATATTATTGCAGTTGCCTGTAATTTTTATGAATGGAAGATAATTTAGTGATGACATTGTATACTTTGCGAAACGTGGTTCGTTGTCGACTAAGCCTCCTTGAGTGGAAAAGAGATTTATTTTGTCCTTATACCATTTTATATTGGAAGAGCGAAAGAAGAGAGGTGATGTTTGTGACCTTTTCTTTCTTATAATGCTACTCTTTTTTATTGTCAGTTAAGGCTCAAGGGACACTCAAGGTAGCGGTTGACTGAGTGAAATTGTTGTAAGAAGGGGGAGAGGGAAAGTAAGAAGTATAAAGTCGTGAGATAGTTATCGGTTAACCCTGAAATTAAAGAGACCAAGAATGTAGTTGTCAGGAAAGCATTCTCTTGGGAGTCTATTCCATAAATTACGAATCAGGGGAAGAATATGTCTGGATGGAACTTTTTTTTATCAAAGGAACAGGAAGGGAATGGTTTGAAACCATGAAGGAAACCATGGCGTGTCTTGCTGTGAAGTTCTGGAATGGTGGGGCTAAAGAATGTAACTTGTCCGAGCATCTGCCACTTAACTTGACTTGTATCGGTTTCCACCCTGGAGAGATTGAACCGGCTTCCTCCCGAGCAAGTACAGCATCTCGGACCATCGCTGCCCACGCCCGCTGATCCTGAGCCAGGTCACACGAAATGGCGAGCTACTCGAGATTTCATCGTCGAAGACCAACTACTTGTGGACCCAATAGTACTGCTAGGTCATCCTGGATCGTGCTAGCCCACGTCTTCAGCTGCCCAGGAAGAGAAGGAGGGAGAAGTACATCGCGGATGAACTTTCCTGATTGGTTAAACTTCTTTTGGGGAACTATAAAATGAGTCAAGTCATTTGAGTTGGCTCACTAGTACTTAAATACAAAAAATAACTTAACATATTTAGCATTATACACCCCAGTTTTTTACCCATTCAGCAGTGTGTGTTGGATCAGAGGAGAGACAGGTTGTCAGGAAGAGGTCTTCAAGATATATGGAGAATGATGCCAGCTAGTCTTTGACCTATTGAGCTGAGAGTTAGGTCAGAGGAGACATGAGCTGCCAGCAACTGGTCATCAAGATTTTTGGAGAAGGATACAATCCAGGCTTTTCCCAATTGAGTTGTATGGATAATGATAGCAGTCAGTCTTTCCCCAATTGAGCTGAGAGTTAAGCCAGAGGAGTGGTGTCAGCTGCCAGGTACAGGTGATCAAGATATATGGAGAATGATAGCAGCCAGTCTTTTCCTAATTGAGCTGAGAGTTAAGCCAGAGGAGTGGGGTCAGCTTCCAGCTACAGGTGATCAAGATATATGGAGAATGATAGCAGCCAGTTTTTTCCCAATTGAGCTGAGAGTTAAGCAAGAAGAGTGGGGTAAGCTGCCAGGTACAGGTGATCAAGATATATGGAGAATGATAGAAGCCAGGCTATTCCTAATTGAGCTGAGAGTTAAGCCAGAGGAGTGGTGTCAGCTGCCAGTTACAGGTGATCAAGATATATGGAGAATGATAGCAGCCAGACTATTCTTACTTCAGCTGACAGTTAAGCCAGAGGAGTGGTGTCAGCTGCCAGGTACAGGTGATCAAGATATATGGAGACTGATAGCAGTCAGTTTTTTCCCAATTGAGCTGAGAGTTAAACCAGAGGAGTGGCGTCAGCTGCCAGGTAGAGGTGATCAAGATATATAGTGAATGATAGCAGCCAGTCTATTCCTAATTGTGCTGAGTGTTAAGCCAGAGGAGTGGTGTCAGCTGCCAGGTACAGGTGATCAAGATATATGGAGAATGATAGCAGTCAGTATTTTCCCAATTGAGCTGAGAGTTAAGCCAGAGGAGTGGCGTCAGCTGCCAGGTAGAGGTGATCAAGATATATGGAGAATGATAGCAGCCAGGCAATTCCTAATTGAGCTGAGAGTTAAGCCAGAGTAGTGGTGTCAGCTGCCAGGTAGAGGTGATCAAGATATATGGAGAATGATAGCAGCCAGGCAATTCCTAATTGAGTTGAGAGTTAAACCAGAGGAGTGGGGTCAGCTGCCAGTTACAGGTGATCAAGATATATAGTGAATGATAGCAGCCAGTCTATTCCTAATTGTGCTGAGTGTTAAGCCAGAGGAGTGGTGTCAGCTGCCAGGTACAGGTGATCAAGATATATGGAGAATGATAGCAGCCAGGCTATTCCTAATTGAGCTGAGAGTTAAGCCAGAGGAGTGGGGTCAGCTGCCAGTTACAGGTGATCAAGATATATAGTGAATGATAGCAGCCAGGCTATTCCTAATTGAGCTGAGAGTTAAGCAAGAAGAGTGGGATCAGGTGCCAGGTACAGGTGATCAAGATATATGGAGAATGATAGCAGCCAGGATATTCCTAATTGAGCTGAGAGTTAAGCCAGAGGAGTGGTGTCAGATGCCAGGTACAGGTGATCAAGATATATGGAGAATGATAGCAGCCAGGCAATTCCTAATTGAGCTGAGAGTTAAGCCCGAGGAGTGGGGTCAGCTGCCAGGTACAGGTGATCAAGATATATGGATAATGATAGCAGACAGTCTTTTCGCAATTGAGCTGAGAGTTAAGATAGAGGAGTGGGATCAGGTGCCAGGTACAGGTGATGAAGATGTATGGAGAATGATAACAGTCAGTCTTTTCCAAATTGAGCTGGAAGTTAAGCCAGAGGAGTTGGGTCAGCTGCCAGGTATAGGTGATCAAGAGGTATGGAGAATGATAGCAGCCAGGCTTTTCCTAATTCAGCTGAGAGTTAAATTAGAGGTGTGGGGTCAGCTGCCTTTTACAGGTGTTCAAGATATATAGTGAATTTTAGCAGCCAGGCTATTCCCAATTGAGCTGAGAGTTAAGCAAGAGGAGTCGGATCAGCTGCCAGGTACAGGTGATCAAGATGTATGGAGATTGATAGCAGTCAGTATTTTCCCAAATGAGCTGAGAGTTAAGCCAGAGGAGTGGGGTCAGCTGCCAGGTACAGGTGATCAAGATATATGGAGAATGATAGCAGCCAGTCTTTTCCCAATTGAGCTGACAGTTAAGCAAGAGGAGTGGAGCCAGCTGCCATGTACAGGTGATCAAGATATATGGAGAATGATAGCAGCCTGTCTTTTTCCAATTGAGCTGAGAGTTAAGCAAGAGGAGTGGGGTCAGCTGCCAGGTACAGGTGATCAAGATATATGGAGAATGATAGCAGCCAGTTTTTTCCCAATTGAGCTGACAGTTAAGCCAGAGGAGTGGGTTCAGCTGCCAGGTACAGGTGATCAAGATGTATGGAGAATGAGAGCAGCCAGGCTATTCCTAATTGAGCTGAGAGTTAAGCCAGAGGAGTGGGGTCAGCTGCCAGGTACAGATGATCAAGATATATGGAGAATGATAGCAGTCAGTATTTTGCCAATTGAGCTGAGAGTTAAGCCCGAGGAGTGGGGTCAGCTGCCAGGTACAGGTGATCAAGATATATGGAGAATGATAGCAGCCAGTCTTTTCCCAATTGAGCTGACAGTTAAGCCAGAGGAGTGGTGTCAGCTGCCAGTTACAGGTGATCAAGATATATAGTGAATGATAGCAGCCAGGCTATTCCTAATTGAACTGAGAGTTAAGCCAGAGGAGTGGGGTCAGCTGCAAGGTAGAGGTGACCAAGATATATGAAGAATGATAGCAGCCAGGCTTTTCCCAATTGAGCTGTAATTTAAGCCAGAGGAGTGGTTTCAGCTGCCAGGTACAGCTGATCAAGATATATGGAGAATTATAGCAGTCAGTCTTTTCCCAATTGTGCTGAGAGTTAAACCAGAGGAGTGGGGTCAGCTCCCAGTTACAGGTGATCAAGATATATAGTGAATGTTTGCAGCCACGCAATTCCAAATTGAGCTGAGAGTTAATCCAGAGGAGTGGTTTCAGATGCCAGGTAGAGGTGACCAAGATATATGGAGAATGATAGCAGGCAGTCTTTTCCCAATTGAGCTGTAATTTAAGCCAGAGGAGTGGTGTCAGCTGCCAGGTACAGCTGATCAAGATATATGGAGAATGATAGCAGTCAGACTTTTCCCAATTGAGTTGAGACATAAGCCAGAGGAGTGGGGTCTGCTGCAAGGTACAGGTGATCAAGATATATGGAGAATAATAGCTGCCAGGCTATTCCTAATTGAGCAGAGAGTTATAATTGAGCAGCTAGACTTAAAAAGATGCTCAAATATCGACCAGGAACCAATTGATCAGAGGCTTTGCTGCTGGACATATTTTATCATCTTACACAAAGACGCTCAACTATGGACCAGAAACCAACAGATCAGAGCGTATGCTGCTAGACGTAGTTTATAATCTTACACTAGACGCTCAAATACGGACCAGAAACAAAAAGATCAGAGGCCATGCTGCTGGACGTAATTTAACATCTTACACTAGATGCTCAAATATGGACATGAAACCAACAGATCAAAGGACATGCTGCTGGACGTAGTTTATTATCTGACAAAAGACACTGAAATATGGACCAGAAACCTAGAGATCAGAGGTAATGCTGCTGGACGTAATTTATCATCTTACACATGACGCTCAAATATGGACCAGAAACTAACAGATCAGAGCCCATGTTGCTGGATGTAGTTTATCATCTTACACTAGAAGAAACAAATATAGACCGGAAACCAACAGATCAGAGGCTTACCTGCTGCCCGTAGTTTATCATCTTACAGTAGACGCCCAAATATGGATCGGAAACCAACAGATTAGACGTGTTGTTGCTGGGCGTATTTTATCATCTTACACAAGACGCTCAAATATGGACGAGAATCCAACAGATCAGAGGGAATAATGCTGGACGTAGTTTATCATCTGAAACAGGACGCTCGAATATGGACCAGTAACAACAGATCACAGGCCTTACTTCTGGACGTAGTTTATCATCTTACACTAGACGTTCAAATATGGACCAGAAACGAACAGATCAGAGGCAATACTGCTGGACGTTGTTTATCATCTTAAACAAGACGCTTAAATATGGACCAGAAACCAACAGATCAGATGCCATGCTGCTTGACGTAGTTTATCATCCTACACAAGACGTTCAAATATGGACCAGAAACCAACAGATCAGAGGGAATACTGCTGGACGTAGTTTATCATCTTACACTAGACGCTCAAATATGTACCTGAATTAAACAGATCACAGGCATTAGTGGTGGACGTAGTTTATCATCATACACTAGATGTTCAAATATGGACCAGAAACCAACTGTTCAAGGATCATGCTGCTAGACGTAATTTACATCTTAAATTAGACGCTCAAATATGGACCAGAAACCAACAGATCAGAGGCCATGCTGCTGGACGTAGTTTATAATCTTACACTAGACCCTCAAATATGGACAGGAAAACAACAGATCGGAGTCCATTCTACAGGATGTAGTTTATCATCTTACACAAGACGTATAAATATAGACCATAATCCAACAGATCAGAGTCCATACTGCTGGACGTATTTTATCATATTACACAAGACGCTCAAATATGGACCAGAAGTCAAGAGATAAGAGGCCTTGCTGCTCGACGTAATTTATCATCTTACACAAGACGCGCAAATATGAACCATAAACCAACAGATCAGAAGGTATGCTGCTGGACGTAGTGTGTAATCTTACCCTAGACGCTCAAATATGGACTGGAAACGTAGAGATCAGAGGATATGCTGCTGGACGTAGTTTATCATCTTACACAAGACGCTCAAATATGAACCAGAAACCAACAGATCAGAATCCATGCTGCTGGACGTAGTGTATAATCTTACCCTAGACTCTCAAATATGGAATGGAAACGAAGAGATCAGAAGACATGCTGCTGGACGTAGTTTATCATCTTACACAAGACGCTCAAATAGGAAACAGAAACCAACAGATCAGAATCCATGCTGCTGGACGTAGTGTATAACCTTAACTTAGACGCTCAAATATGGACTGGAAACGAAGTGATCAGAGGACATGCTGCTGGTCGTAGTTTATCATCTTACAAAAGACGCTCAAATATGAACCAGAAACCAACAGATCATAAGCCATGCTGCTGGACGTAGTGTATAATCTTACCCTAGACTCTCAAATATGGACTGGAAACGAAGAGATCAGAGGACATTCTGCTGCACTTGGATTATCATCTTACACAAAACCCTCGAATATGAACCAGAAACCAACAGAGTAGAAGCCATGCTGCTGTGCGTAGTGTATAATCTTACCCTAGACTCTCAAATATGTATTGGAAACGAAGAGATCAGAGGACATGCTGCTGGACGTAGTTTATCATCTTACAAAAGACGCTCAAATATGAACCAGAAACCAACAGATCAGAAGTCATGCTGCTGGACGTAGTGTATAATCTTACCCTAGACGCTAAATTATGGACTGGAAACGAAGAGATCAGAGGATATGCAGCTGGGCGTAGTTTATCATCTTACACAAGACGCTCAAATATGAACCAGAAACCAACAGATCAGAATCCATGCTGCTGGACATAGTGTATAATCTTACCCTAGACTCTCAAATATGTACTGGAAACGAAGAGATCAAAGGACATGCTGCTGGACGTAGTTTATCATTTTACACAAGACGCTCAAATATGAATCAGAAACCAACAGATCAGAAGGCTCTCTGCCGGACGTAATGTATAAACTTACACTAGAGGCTAAAATATGGACTGGAAATGAAGAGATCAGAGGACTTGCTGCTGGACGTAGTTTATCATCTTCCACAAGACGCTCAAATATGAACCAGAAACCAACAGATCAGAAGCCATGCTGCTGGACGTAGTGTATAATCTTAACTTAGACGCTCATATATGGACTGGAAACGAAGAGATCAGAGGACATGCTGCTGGACGTTGTTTATCATCTTACACAAGACGCTCAAATATGAACCAGAAACCAACAGATCAGAAGCCATGCTGCAGGTCGTAGTGTATAAACTTAACTTAGACGCTCAAATATGGACTGGAAACGAAGAGATCAGAGGACATGCTGCTGGACGTAGTTTATCATCTTACACAAGACGCTCAAATATGAACCAGAAACCAACAGATCAGATGACATGCTGCTGTACGTAGTGTATAATCTTACCCTAGGCGCTCAAATATGGACTGGAAACGAAGAGATCAGAGGACATGCTGCTGGACGTAGTTTATCATCTTACACAAGACGCTCAAATATGAACCAGAAACCAAGAGATCAGAAGACATGCTGCTGGACGTAGTGCATAATCTTACCCTAGACGCTCAAATATGGACTGGAAACGAAGAGATCAGAGGACATGCTGCTGGACGTAGTTTATCATCTTACACAAGACGCTCAAATATGAACCAGAAACCAACAGATCCGAAGGCTTGCTGCCGGACTTAGTGTATAACCTTACTCTAGACGCTCAAATATGGACTGGAAACGAAGAGATCAGAGGACATGCTGCTGGACGTATTTTATCATCTTACACAAGACGCTCAAATAGGAAACAGAAACCAACAGATCAGAATCCATGCTGCTGGACGTAGTGTATAACCTTAACTTAAACGCTCAAATATGGACTGGAAACGAAGAGATCAGAGGACATGCTGCTGGTCGTAGTTTATCATCTTACACAAGACGCTAAAATATGAACCAGAAACCAACAGATCAGAAGCCATGCTGCTGGACGTAGTGTATAATCTTACCCTAGACTCTCAAATATGGACTGGAAACGAAGAGATCAGAGGACATTCTGCTTCACGTAGATTATCATCTAACACAAACCCCTCAAATATGAACCAGAAACCAACAGAGTAGAAGCCATGCTGCTGGGCGTAGTGTATAATCTTACCCTAGACTCTCAAATATGTATTGGAAACGAAGAGATCAGAGGACATGCTGCTGGACGTAGTTTATCATCTTACACAAGACGCTCAAATATGAACCAGAAACCAACAGATCAGAAGCCATGCTGCTGGACGTATTGTATAATCTTACCCTAGACGATAAATTATGGACTGGAAACGAAGAGATCAGAGGATATGCTGCTGGGCGTAGTTTATCATCTTACACAAGACGCGCAAATATGAACCAGAAACCAACAGATCAGAATCCATGCTGCTCGGCGTAGTGTATAATCTTACCCTAGACTCTCAAATATGTACTGGAAACGAAAAGATCAAAGGAAATGCTGCTGGACGTAGTTTATCATTTTACACAAGACGCTCAAATATTAACCAGAAACCAACAGATCAGAAGGCTTGCTGCCGGACGTAATGTATAACCTTACCCTAGACGCTCAAAGATGGACTGGAAATGAAGAGATCAGAGGACTTGCTGCTGGACGTAGTTCATAATCTTCCACAAGACGCTCAAATATGAACCAGAAACCAACAGCTCAGAAGGCTTGCAGCTGGGCGGAGTGTATAATCTTATCCAAGAAGCTCAAATATGGACTGGAAACGAAGAATCAGAGGACATGCTGCTGGACGTAGTTTATCATCTTCCACAAGACGCTCAAATATGAACCAGAAACAAACAGATCAGAAGGCTTGCTGCCGGACGTAGTCTATAATCTTACCCTAGACGCTCAAACATGGGCTGGAAACGAAGAGATCAAAGGACATGCTGCTGGTCGTAGTTCATCATCTTATACAAGACGCTCAAATAGGAACCAGAAACCAACAGATCAGAAGCCATGCTGCTGGACGTAGTGTATAATCTTAACTTAGACGCTCATATATCGACTGGAAACGAAGAGATCAGAGGATATGCTGCTGGACGTACTTTATCATCTTACAAAAGACGCTCAAATATGAACCAGAAATCAACAGAACAGAAGCAATGCTGCTGGACGTGGAGTATAATCTTAACTTAAACGCTCAAATATGGACTGGAAACGAAGAGATCAGAGGATATGCTGCTGGACGTAGTTTATCATTTTACACAAGACGCTAAAATATGAACCAGAGACCAACAGATCAGAAGCCATGCTGCTGGACGTAGTGTATAATCTTAACTTAGACGCTCAAATATGGACTGTTAACGAAGAGATCAGAGGATATGATGCTGTACGTATTTTATCATCTTATACAAGACGCTCAAATATGAACCAGAAACCAACAGATCAGAAGACATGCTGCTGGACGTAGTGTATACACTTACCCTAGACGCTCAAATATGGACTGGAAACGAAGAGATCAGAGGATATGCTGCTGGACGTAGTTTATCATCTTACACAAGACGCTAAAAACATGAACCAGAAACAAACAGATCAGAAGGCTTGCTGCCGGACGTAGTGTATAATCTTACCCTAGACGCTCAAATATGGACTGGAAACGAAGAGATCAAAGGACATGCTGCTGGACGTATTTTATCATCTTACACAAGACGCTCAAATAATTAACCAGAAACCAACAGATCAGAAGGCTTGCTGATGGACGTATTGTATAATCTTAACCTAGACGCTCAAATATGGACTGGAAACGAAGAGATCAGAGGACATGCTGCTGGTCGTAGTTCATCATCTTACACAAGACGCTCAAATATGAACCAGAAACAAACAGATCAGAAGGCTTGCTGCTGGAAGGAGTGTATAATCTTACACAAGAAGCTCAAATATGGACTGGAAACGAAGAGATCAGAGGACATACTGCTGGGCGTAGTTTATCATCTTACTCAAGACGCTCAAATATGAACCAGAAACCAACAGATCAGAAGCCATGCTGCTGGACGTAGTGTATAATCTTACCCTAAACGCTCAAATATGGACTGTAAACGAAGAGATCAGAGGATATGCTGCTGTACGTATTTGATCATCTTATACAAGACGCTCAAATATGAACCAGAAACCAACAGATCAGAAGCCATGCTGCTGGACGTAGTGTATAATCTTAACTTAGACGCTCATATATCGACTGGAAACGAAGAGATCAGAGGATATGCTGCTGGACGTAGTTTATCATTTTACACAAGACGCTAAAATATGAACCAGAAACCAACAGATCAGAAGCCATGCTGCTGGACATAGTGTATAATCTTAACTTAGACGCTCAAATATGGACTGTTAACGAAGATATCAGAGGATATGCTGCTGTACATATTTTATCATCTTATACAAGACGCTCAAATATGAACCAGAAACCAACAGATCAGAAGACATGCTGCTGGACGTAGTGTATAACCTTACTCTAGACGCTCAAATATGGACTGGAAACGAAGAGATCAGAGGACATGCTGCTGGACGTATTTTATCATCTTACACAAGACGCTCAAATAGGAAACAGAAACCAACAGATCAGAATCCATGCTGCTGGACGTAGTGTATAACCTTAACTTAAACGCTCAAATATGGACTGGAAACGAAGAGATCAGAGGACATGCTGCTGGTCGTAGTTTATCATCTTACACAAGACGCTAAAATATGAACCAGAAACCAACAGATCAGAAGCCATGCTGCTGGACGTAGTGTATAATCTTACCCTAGACTCTCAAATATGGACTGGAAACGAAGAGATCAGAGGACATTCTGCTTCACGTAGATTATCATCTAACACAAACCCCTCAAATATGAACCAGAAACCAACAGAGTAGAAGCCATGCTGCTGGGCGTAGTGTATAATCTTACCCTAGACTCTCAAATATGTATTGGAAACGAAGAGATCAGAGGACATGCTGCTGGACGTAGTTTATCATCTTACACAAGACGCTCAAATATGAACCAGAAACCAACAGATCAGAAGCCATGCTGCTGGACGTATTGTATAATCTTACCCTAGACGATAAATTATGGACTGGAAACGAAGAGATCAGAGGATATGCTGCTGGGCGTAGTTTATCATCTTACACAAGACGCGCAAATATGAACCAGAAACCAACAGATCAGAATCCATGCTGCTCGGCGTAGTGTATAATCTTACCCTAGACTCTCAAATATGTACTGGAAACGAAAAGATCAAAGGAAATGCTGCTGGACGTAGTTTATCATTTTACACAAGACGCTCAAATATTAACCAGAAACCAACAGATCAGAAGGCTTGCTGCCGGACGTAATGTATAACCTTACCCTAGACGCTCAAAGATGGACTGGAAATGAAGAGATCAGAGGACTTGCTGCTGGACGTAGTTCATAATCTTCCACAAGACGCTCAAATATGAACCAGAAACCAACAGCTCAGAAGGCTTGCAGCTGGGCGGAGTGTATAATCTTATCCAAGAAGCTCAAATATGGACTGGAAACGAAGAATCAGAGGACATGCTGCTGGACGTAGTTTATCATCTTCCACAAGACGCTCAAATATGAACCAGAAACAAACAGATCAGAAGGCTTGCTGCCGGACGTAGTGTATAATCTTACCCTAGACGCTCAAACATGGGCTGGAAACGAAGAGATCAAAGGACATGCTGCTGGTCGTAGTTCATCATCTTATACAAGACGCTCAAATAGGAACCAGAAACCAACAGATCAGAAGCCATGCTGCTGGACGTAGTGTATAATCTTAACTTAGACGCTCATATATCGACTGGAAACGAAGAGATCAGAGGATATGCTGCTGGACGTAGTTTATCATTTTACACAAGACGCTAAAATATGAACCAGAGACCAACAGATCAGAAGCCATGCTGCTGGACGTAGTGTATAATCTTAACTTAGACGCTCAAATATGGACTGTTAACGAAGAGATCAGAGGATATGATGCTGTACGTATTTTATCATCTTATACAAGACGCTCAAATATGAACCAGAAACCAACAGATCAGAAGACATGCTGCTGGACGTAGTGTATACTCTTACCCTAGACGCTCAAATATGGACTGGAAACGAAGAGATCAGAGGATATGCTGCTGGACGTAGTTTATCATCTTACACAAGACGCTAAAAATATGAACCAGAAACAAACAGATCAGAAGGCTTGCTGCCGGACGTAGTGTATAATCTTACCCTAGACGCTCAAATATGGACTGGAAACGAAGAGATCAAAGGACATGCTGCTGGACGTATTTTATCATCTTACACAAGACGCTCAAATAATTAACCAGAAACCAACAGATCAGAAGGCTTGCTGATGGACGTATTGTATAATCTTAACCTAGACGCTCAAATATGGACTGGAAACGAAGAGATCAGAGGACATGCTGCTGGTCGTAGTTCATCATCTTACACAAGACGCTCAAATATGAACCAGAAACAAACAGATCAGAAGGCTTGCTGCTGGAAGGAGTGTATAATCTTACACAAGAAGCTCAAATATGGACTGGAAACGAAGAGATCAGAGGACATACTGCTGGGCGTAGTTTATCATCTTACTCAAGACGCTCAAATATGAACCAGAAACCAACAGATCAGAAGCCATGCTGCTGGACGTAGTGTATAATCTTACCCTAAACGCTCAAATATGGACTGTAAACGAAGAGATCAGAGGATATGCTGCTGTACGTATTTGATCATCTTATACAAGACGCTCAAATATGAACCAGAAACCAACAGATCAGAAGCCATGCTGCTGGACGTAGTGTATAATCTTAACTTAGACGCTCATATATCGACTGGAAACGAAGAGATCAGAGGATATGCTGCTGGACGTAGTTTATCATTTTACACAAGACGCTAAAATATGAACCAGAAACCAACAGATCAGAAGCCATGCTGCTGGACATAGTGTATAATCTTAACTTAGACGCTCAAATATGGACTGTTAACGAAGATATCAGAGGATATGCTGCTGTACATATTTTATCATCTTATACAAGACGCTCAAATATGAACCAGAAACCAACAGATCAGAAGACATGCTGCTGGACGTAGTGTATACTCTTACCCTAGACGCTCAAATATGGACTGGAAACGAAGAGATCAGAGGACATGCTGCTGGACGTAGTTTATTATCTTACACAAGACGCTCAAATATGAACCAGAAACCAACAGATCTGAAAGCTTGCTGCAGGACGTAGTGTATAACCTTACCCTAGACGCTCAAATATGGACTGGAAACGAAGAGATCAGAGGATATGCTGCTGGACGTAGTTTATCATCTTACCGAAGACGCTCAAATATGAACCAGAAACCAACAGATCAGAATCCATGCTGCTGGACGTAGTGTATAACCTTAACTTAGTCGCTCAAATATGGACTGGAAACGAAGAGATCAGAGGACATGCTGCTGGTCGTAGTTTATCATCTTACACAAGACGCTCAAATATGAACCAGAAACCAACAGATCAGAAGCCATGCTGCTGGACGTAGTGTATAATCTTACCCTAAACGCTCAAATATGGACTGGAAACGAAGAGATCAGAGGACATGCTGCTGGTCGCAGTTTATAATCTTACACAAGACGCTCAAATATGAACCAGAAACCAACAGATCAGAAGGCGTGCTGCTGGACATAGTGTATAATCTTATCCTAGACGCTCAAATATGGACTGGAAACGAAGAGATCAGAGGACATGCTGCTGGACGTATTTTATAATCTTACACAAGACGCTCAAATATGAACCAGAAACCAACAGAACAGAAGCCATGCTGCTGGGCGTAGTGTATAATCTTAACTTAGACGCTCAAATATGGACTGGAAACGAAGAGATCAGAAGATATGCTGCTGGACGTAGTTTATCATTTTACACAAGACGCTCAAATATGAACCAGAAACGAACATGTCAGAAGCCATGCTGCTGGACGTAGTGTATAATCTTAACTTAGACGCTCAAATATGGACTGGAAACGAAGAGATCAGAAGACATGCTGCTGGTCGTAGTTTATCATCTTACACAAGACGCTCAAATATGAACCAGAAACCAACAGATCAGAAGCCATGCTGCTGGACGTAATGTATAATCTTACCCTAGACGCTGAAATATGGACTGGAAACGAAGAGATCAGAGGACATGCTGCTGGACGTAGTTTATCATTTTACCCAAGACCCTCAAATATGATCCAGAAACCAACAGATCAGAAGCCATGCTGCTGGACGTAGTGTATAATCTTAACTTAGACGCTAAAATATTAACCAGAAACCAAAAGATCAGAAGGCTTGCTGCTGGACGTAGTGTATAATCTTAACCTAGACGCTCAAATATGGACTGGAAACGAAGAGATCAGAGGACATGCTGCTGGACGTAGTTCATCATCTTACACAAGACGCTCAAATATGAACCAGAAACCAACAGATCAGAAGGCTTGCTGCTGGGCGGAGAGTATAATCTTACACAAGAAGCTCAAATATGGACTGGAAACGAAGAGATCAGAGGACATTCTGCTGGACGTATCATCTTACACAAGACGCTCAAATATGAACCAGAAACCAACAGAACAGAAGCCATGCTGCTGGGCGTAGTGTATAATCTTAACTTAGACGCTCAAATATGGACTGGAAACGAAGAGATCAGAGGATATGCTGCTGGACGTAGTTTATCATATTACACAAGACACTCAAATATGAACCAGAAACCAACAGATCAGAAGCCATGCTGCTGGACGTAGTGTATAATCTTACCCTAGACGCTCAAATATGGACTGGAAACGAAGAGATCAGAGGACATGCTGCTGGACGTAGTTTATAATCTTACACAAGACGCTCAAATATGAACAGAAACCAAAAGATCAGAACGCTTGCTGCTGGACGTAGTGTATAATCTTAACCTATACGCTTAAATATGGACTGTAAACGAAGAGATCAGAGGACATGCTGCTGAACGTAGTTCATCATCTTACACAAGACGCTCAAATATGAACCAGAAATCAACAGATCAGAAGGCTTGCTGCTGGACGGAGTGTATAATCTTACCCAAGAAGCTCAAATATGGACTGGAAACGAAGAGATCAGAGGACATGCTGCTGAGCGTAGTTTATCAACTTACTCAAGACGCTCAAATATGAACCAGAAACCAACAGATCAGAAGCCATGCTGCTGGACGTAGTGTATAATCTTAACTTAGACGCTCATATATGGACTGGAAACGAAGAGATCAGAGGACATGCTGCTGGACGTAGTTTATAATTTTACACAAGACCCTCAAATATGAACCAGAAACCAACAGATCAGAAGCCATGCTGCTGGACGTAGTGTATAATCTTAACTTAGAAGCTCAAATATGGACTGGAAACGAAGAGATCAGAGGACATGCTGCTGGGCGTAGTTTATCATCTTACACAAGACGCTCAAATATGAACCAGAAACCAACAGATCAGAAGGCTTGCTGCCGGACGTAGTGTATAACCTTACCCTAGACGCTCAAATATGGACTGGAAACGAAAGGATCAGAGGACATGCTGCTGGACGTATTTTATCATCTTACACAAGACGCTCAAATAGGAAACAGAAACCAACAGATCAGAATCCATGCTGCTGGACGTAATGTATAACCTTAACTTACACGCTCAAATATGGACTGGAAACGAAGAGATCAGAGGACATGCTGCTGGTCGTAGTTTATCATCTCACACAAGACGCTCAAATATGAACCAGAAACCAACAGATCAGAATCCATGCTGCTGGACGTAGTGTATAATCTTACCCTAGACTCTCAAATATGGACTGGAAATGAAGAGATCAGAGGACATGCTGCTGGGCGTAGTTTATAATCTTACACAAGACGCTCAAATATGAACAAGAAACAAACAGAACAGAAGCCATGCTGCTGTACGCAGTGTATAATCTTACACTAGACGCTCAAATATGGACTGGAAACGAAGAGATCAGAGGACATGCTGCTGGACGTATTTTATCATCTTACACAAGACGCTCAAATAGGAAACAGAAACCAACAGATCAGAATCCATGGTGCTGGACCTAGTGTATAACCTTAACTTGGACTCTCAAATATGGACTGGAAACGAAGAGATCAGAGGACATGCTGCTGGACGTAGTTTATCATCTTACACAAGACGCTCAAATATGAACAAGAAACCAACAGATCAGAAGCCATGCTGCTGGACGTAGTGTATAATCTTACCCTAGATTCTCAAATATGTACTGGAAACGAAGAGATCAGAGGACATGCTACTGGATGTAGTTTATCATCTTACAAAAGACGCTCAAATATGAACCAGAAACCAAAAGATGAGAAGGCTTGCTGCTGGACGTAGTGTATAATCTTAACCTAGACGCTCAAATATGGACTGGAAATGAAGAGATCAGAGGACATGCTGCTGGGCGTAGTTCATCATCTTACACAAGACGCTCAAATATGAACCAGAAACCAACAGATCAGAAGGCTTGCTGCAGGACGGAGTGTATAATCTTACCCAAGAAGCTCAAATATGGACTGGAAACGAAGATGATCAGAGGATATGCTGCTGGACGTAGTTTATCATTTTACACAAGACGCTCAAATATGAACCAGAAACCAACAGATCAGAATACATGTTGCTGGACGCAGTGTATAATCTTACCCTAGACTCTCAAATATGTACTGGAAACGAAGAGATCAGAGGACATGCTGCTGGACGTAGTTTATCATCTTCCACAGAACGCTCAAATATGAACCAGAAACCAACAGATCAGAAGCCATGCTGCTGGACGTAGTTTATAATCTTACCCTCGACGCTCAAATATGGACTTGAAACGAAGAGATCAGTGGACATGCTGCTGGACGTAGTTTATCATCTTACACAAGACGCTCAAATATGAACAAGAAACCAACAGAACAGAAGCCATGCTGCTGTACGCAGTGTATAATCTTACACTAGACGCTCAAATATGGACTGGAAACGAAGAGATCAGAGGACATGCTGCTGGGCGTAGTTTATCATCTTACACAAGACGCTCAAATATGAACCAGAAACCAACAGATCAGAAGGCTTGCTGCCGGGCGTAGTGTATAACCTTACCCTAGACGCTCAAATATGGACTGGAAACGAAAGGATCAGAGGACATGCTGCTGGACGTATTTTATCATCTTACACAAGACGCTCAAATACGAACCAAAAACCAAAAGATCAGAAGGCTTGCTGCTGGACGTAGTGTATAATCTTAACCTAGACGCTCAAATATGTACTGGAAACTAAGAGATCAGAGGACATTCTGCTGGACGTAGTTCATCATCTTACTCTAGACGCTCAAATATGAACCAGAAACCAACAGATCAGAAGCCATGCTGCTGGACGTAGTGTATAATCTTACCCTAGACGCTCAAATATGGACTGTAAACGAAGAGATCAGAGGACATGCTGCTGGAAATAGTTAATCATCTTACACAAGACGCTCAAATATGAACCAGAAACCAACAGATCAGAAGCCATGCTGCTGGACGGAGTGTATAATCTTACCCAAGAAGCTCAAATATGGACTGGAAACGAAGAGATCAGAGGATATGCTGCTGGACGTAGTTTATTATTTTACACAGGACGCTCAAATATGAACCAGAAACCAACAGATCAGAATACATGCTGCTGGACGTAGTGTATAATCTTACCCTAGACTCTCAAATATGTACTGGAAACGAAGAGATCAGAGGACATGCTGCTGGACGTAGTTTATCATCTTACACAAGACGCTCAAATATGAACCAGAAACCAACAGATCAGAAGCCATGCTGCTGGACGTAGTGTATAATCTTAACTTAGACGCTCATATATGGACTGGAAACGAAGAGATCAGAGGACATGCTGCTGGACGTAGTTTATCATCTTACACAAGTCGCCCAAATATGAACAAGAAAACAACAGATCAGAAGCCATGCTGCTGGACGTAATGTATAATCTTAACTTAGACGCTAAAACATGGACTAGAAACGAAGAGATCAGAAAACATGCTGCTGGATGTAGTTTATCATCTTACACAAGACGCTCAAATATGAACCAGAAACCAACAGATCAGAAGGATTGCTGCCGGACGTAGTGTATAACCATACACTAGACACTCAAATATGGACTGGAAACGAAGAGATCAGAGGACATGCTGCTGGACGTATTTTATCATCTTACACAAGACGCTCAAATAGGAAACAGAAACCAACAGATCAGAATCCATGCTGCTGGACGTAGTGTATAACCTTAACTTAGACGCTCAAATATGGACTGGAAACGATGAGATCAGAGGACATGCTGCTGGACGTAGTTTATCATCTTACAAAAGACGCTCAAATAAGAACCAAAAACCAAAAGATCAGAAGGCTTGCTGCTGGACGTAGTGTATAATCTTAACCTAGACGCTCAAATATGGACTGGAAATGAAGAGATCAGAGGACATGCTGCTGGGCGTAGTTCATCATCTTACACAAGACGCTCAAATATGAACCAGAAACCAACAGATCAGAAGGCTTGCTGCTGGACGGACTGTATAATCTTACCCAAGAAGCTCAAATATGGACTGGAAACGAAGAGATCAGAGGATATGCTGCTGGACGTAGTTTATCATTTTACACAAGACGCTCAAATATGAACCAGAAACCAACAGATCAGAATACATTTTGCTGGACGTAGTGTATAATCTTACCCTAGACTCTCAAATATGTACTGGAAACGAAGAGATCAGAGGACATGCTGCTGGACGTAGTTTATCATCTTACACAAGACGCTCAAATATGAACAAGAAACCAACAGAACAGAAGCCATGCTGCTGGCGGTAGTGTATAATCGTACCCTAGACGCTCAAATATGGACTTGAAACGAAGAGAACAGTGGACATGCTGCTGGACGTAGTTTATCATCTTACACAAGACGCTCAAATATGAACAAGAAACCAACAGAACAGAAGCCATGCTGCTGTACGCAGTGTATAATCTTACACTAGACGCTCAAATATGGACTGGAAACGAAGAGATCAGAGGACATGCTGCTGGACGTATTTTATCATCTTACACAAGACGCTCAAATAGGAAACAGAAACCAACAGATCAGAATCCATGCTGCTGGACGTAGTGTATAACCTTAAGTTAGACGCTCAAATATGGACTGTAAACGAAGAAATCAGAGGAGATGCTGCTGGTCGTAGTTTATCATCTTACACAAGACCCTCAAATATGAACCAGAAACCAACAGAGTAGAAGCCATGCTGCTGGACGTAGTGTATAATCTTACCCTAGACTCTCAAATATGTACTGGAAACGAAGAGATCAGAGGAGAGGCTGCTGGACGTAGTTTATCATCTTACACATGACGCTCAAATATGAACCAGAAACCAAAAGATCAGAAGGCTTGCTGCTGGTCGTAGTTTATCATCTTACACAAGACGCTCAAATATTAACCAGAAACCAACAGATCAGAAGCCATGCTACTGGACGTAGTGTATAATCTTATCCTAGAGTCTCAAATATGGACTGGAAACGAAGAGATCAGTGGACATGCTGCTGGACGTAGTTTATCATCTTCCACAAGACGCTCAGATGTGAACCAGAAACCGACAGATCAGAAACCACGCTGCTGGTCGTAGTGTATAATCTTACCCTAGACTCTCAAATATGTACTGGAAACGAAGAGATCAGAGGAGAGGCTGCTGGACGTAGTTTATCATCTTACACAAGACGCTCAAATATGAACCAGAAACCAAAAGATCAGAAGGCTTGCTGCTGGTCGTAGTGTATAATCTTAACGTAGACGCTCAAATATGGACTGAAAACGAAGAGATAAGAGGACATGCTGCTGAACGTAGTTCATCATCTTACACAAGACGCTCAAATCTGAACCAGAAACCAACAGATCAGAAGGCTTGCTGCTGCACGGAGTGTATAATCTTACCCAAGAAGCTCAAATATGGACTGGAAACGAAGAGATCAGAAGACATGCTGCTGGGCGTAGTTTATCATCTTAGTCAAGACGCTCAAATATGAACCAGAAACCAACAGATCAGAAGCCATGCTGCTGGACGTAGTGTATAATCTTACCCTAGACGCTCAAATATGGACTGTAAACGAACAGATCAGAGGACATGCTGCTGGACGTAATTTATCATCTTACACAAAAACCGCTCAAATATGAACCAGAAACCAACAGATCACAAGCCATGCTGCTGGAGGTAGTGTATAATCTTACCATAGACGCTCAAATATGGACTGGAAACGAAGAGATCAGAGGACATGCTGCTGGACGTAGTTTATCATCTTACACAAGACGCTCAAATATGAACCAGAAACCAACAGATCAGAAGCCATGCTGCTGGACGTAGTGTATAATCTTATCCTAGAGTCTCAAATATGGACTGGAAACGAAGAGATCAGTGGACATGCTGCTGGACGTAGTTTATCATCTTACACAAGACGCTCAAATGTGAACCAGAAACCGACAGATCAGAAACCATGCTGCTGGACGTAGTGTATAATCGTAACTTAGACGCTCAAATATGGACTGGAAACGAAGAGATCTGAGGACATGCTGCTGGACGTAGTTTATCATCTTACACAAGACGCTCAAATATGAACCAGAAACAAACAGATCAGAACACCTGCTGCTGGTCGTAGTGTATAATCTTACCCTAGACGCTCAAATATGGACTGGAAACGATGAGATCAGAGGACATGCTGCTGGACATAGTTCATCATCTTACACAAGACGATCAAATATGAACCAGAAACCAACAGATCAGAAGGCTTGCTGCTGGACATAGTGTATAAGCTTACACTAGACGCACAAATATGGACTGGAAACGAAGAGATCAGAGGACATGCTGCTGGACGTAGTTTATCATCTTACACAAGACGCTCAAATATGAACCAGAAACCGACAGAACAGAAGACATGCTGCTGTACGCAGTGTATAATCTTACACTAGACGCTCAAATATGAACTGGAAACGAAGAGTTCAGAGGACATGCTGCTGGACGTATTTTATCATCTTACACAAGACGCTCAAATAGGAAACAGAAACCAACAGATCAGAATCCATGCTGCTGGACGTAGTGTATAACCTTAACTTAGACGCTCAAATATGGACTGGAAACGAAGAGATCAGAGGACATGCTGCTGGTCGTAGTTTATCATCTTACACAAGACGCTCAAACATGGACCAGAAACCAACAGAGTAGAAGCCATGCTGCTGGACGTAGTGTATAATCTTAACCTAGACGCTCAAATATGGACTGGAAACGAAGAGATCAGAGGACATGCTGCTGGACGTAGTTCATCATCTTACACAAGACGCTCAAATATGAACCAGAAACCAACAGAGCAGAAGGCTTGCTGCTGGACGGAGTGTATAATCTTACCCAAGAAGCTCAAATATGGACTGGAAACGAAGAGATCAGAGGACATGCTGCTGGGCGTAGTTTATCATCTTACTCAAGACGCTCAAATATGAACCAGAAACCAATAGATCAGAAGCCATAATGCTGGACGTAGTATATAATCTTACCCTAGACGTTCAAATATGGACTGTAAACGAAGAGATCAGAGGACATGCTGCTGGACATAGTTCATCATCTTACACAAGACGCTGAAATATGAACCAGAAACCAACAGATCAGAAGGCTTGCTGCTGGACATAGTGTATAATCTTACCCGAGACTCTCAAATATGGACTGGAAACGAAGAGATCAGAGGACATGCTGCTGGACGTAGTTTATCATCTTCCACAAGACGCTCAAATAAACCAGAAACCAACAGATCAGAAGCCATGCTGCTGGACGTAGTGTATAATCTTAACTTAGACGCTCTTATATGGACTGGAAACGAAGAGATCAGAGGACATGCTGCTGGACGTAGTTTATCATCTTACACAAGACGCTCAAATATGAACCTGAAACCAACAGATCAGAAGCCATGCTGCTGGACGTAGTGTATAATCTTACCCTAGACGCTCAAATATGGACTGGAAACGAAGAGATCAGAGGACATGCTGCTGGACGTAGTACATCATCTTACACAAGACGCTCAAATATGAACCAGAACCAACAGATCACAAGCCATGCTGCTGGGGGTAGTGTATAATCTTACCCTAGACTCTCAAATATGGACTGGTAACGAAGAGATCAGAGGACATGCTGCTGGACATAGTTCATCATCTTACACAAGACGCTCAAATATGAACCAGAAACCAACAGATCAGAAGGCGTCCTGCTGGACATAGTGTATAATCTTACCCTAGACGCTCAAATATGGACTGGAAACGAAGAGATAAGAGGACATGCTGCTGGACGTAGTTTATCATCTTACACAAGACGCTCAAATATGAACCAGAAACCAACAGATCAGAAGCCATGCTGCTGGACGTAGTGTATAATCTTAACTTAGACGCTCAAATATGGACTCAAAACAAAGAGATCAGAGGATATGCTGCTGGACGTAGTTTAGCATTTTACACAAGACGCTCAAATATGAACCAGAAACCAACAGATCAGAATCCATGCTGCTGGACGTAGTGTATAATCTTACCCTAGACTCTCAAATATGTACTGGAAACGAAGAGATCAGAGGACATGCTGCTGGACGTAGTTTATCATCTTCCACAAGACGCTCAAATATGAACCAGAAACCAACAGATCAGAAGCCATGCTGCTGGGCATAGTGTATAATCTTAACTTAGACGCTCATATATGGACTGGAAACGAATAGATCAGACGACATGCTGCTGGACGTAGTTTATCATCTCACACAAGTCGCTCAAATATGAACCAGAAACCAACAGATCAGAAGCCATGTTGCTGGACGTAGAGTATAATCTTAACTTAGACGCTCAAATATGGACTGGAAACGAAGAGATCAGAGGACATGCTGCTGGACGTAGTTTTATCATCTTACACAAGACGCTCAAATATGAACCAGAAACCAACAGATCAGAAGACATGCTGCTGGACGTAGTGTATAATCTTACCCTAGACGCTCAAATATGGACTGTAAACGAAGAGATCAGAGGACATGCTGCTGGACATAGTTCATCATCTTACACAAGACGCTCAAATATGAACCAGAAACCAACAGATCAGAAGGCTTGCTGCTGGACATAGTGTATAATCTTACCCTAGACTCTCAAATATGGACTGGAAACGCAGAGATCAGAGGACATGCTGCTGGACGTAGTTTATCATCTTCCACAAGACGCTCAAATAAACCAGAAACCAACAGATCAGAAGCCATGCTGCTGGACGTAGTGTATAATCTTAACTTAGACGCTCTTATATGGACTGGAAACGAAGAGATCAGAGGACATTCTGCTGGACGTAGTTTATCATCTTACACAAGACGCTCAAATATGAACCTGAAACCAACAGATCAGAAGCCATCCTGCTGGACGTAGTGTATAATCTTAACTTAGACGCTCAAATATGGACTGGAACCGAAGAGATCAGAGGACATGCTGCAGGACGGAGTTTATCATCTTACACAAGACGCTCAAATATGAATCAGAAACCAACAGATCAGAAGACATGCTGCTGGACGTAGTGTATAATCTTACCCTAGACGCTCAAACATGGACTGGAAACGAAGAGATCAGAGGACATGCTGCTGGACATAGTTTATCATCTTACACAAGACGCTCAAATATGAACCAGAAACCAACAGATCAGAATCCATGCTGCTGGACGTAGTGTATAATCTTACCCTAGACGCTCAAATATGGACTGGAAACGAAGAGATCAGAGGACATGCTGCTGGGCATAGTTCATCATCTTACACAAGACGCTCAAATATGAACCAGAACCCAACAGATCAGAAGCCATGCTGCTGGACGTAGTGTATAATCTTAACTTAGACGCTCAAATATAGACTGGAAACGAAGAGATCAGAGGACATGCTGCTGGGCGTAGTTTATCATCTTACAGAAGACGCTCAAATATGAACCAGAAACCAACAGATCAGAAGACATGCTGCTGGACGTAGTGTATCATCTTACGCTAGACGCTAAAATATGGACTAGAAACGAAGAGATCAGAGGACATGCTGCTGGGCGTAGTTTATCATCTTACACAAGACGCTAAATATGAACCAGAAACCACAGATCAGAAGCCATGCTGCTGGAGTTTGTGTACAAATCTTAAATTAGACGCTCAAATATGGACTGGAAACGAAGAGATAAGAGGACATGCTGCTGGACGTAGTTTATCATCTTACACAAGACGCTCAAATATGAACCAGAAACCAACAGATCAGAAGCCATGCTGCTGGACGTAGTGTATAATCTTAACTTAGACGCTCAAATATGGACTCGAAACGAAGAGATCAGAGGATATGCTGCTGGACGTAGTTTATGATTTTACACAAGACGCTCAAATATGAACCAGAAACCAACAGATCAGAATCCATGCTGCTGGACGTAGTGTATAATCTTAACCTAGACTCTCAAATATGTACTGGAAACGAAGAGATCAGAGGACATGCTGCTGGACGTAGTTTATCATCTTCCACAAGACGCTCAAATATGAACCAGAAACCAACAGATCAGAAGCCATGCTGCTGGACGTAGTGTATAAACTTAACTTAGACGCTCATATATGGACTGGAAACGAATAGATCAGACGACATGCTGCTGGACGTAGTTTATCATCTCACACAAGACGCTCAAATATGAACCAAAAACCAACAGATCAGAAGCCATGTTGATGGACGTAGTGTATAATCTTAACTTAGACACTCAAATATGGACTGGAAACGAAGAGATCAGAGGACATGCTGCTGGACGTAGTATATCATCTTACACAAGACGCTCAAATATGGACTGGAAACGAAGAGATCAGAGGACATGCTGCTGGGCGTAGTTTATCATCTTACACAAGACGCTCAAATATGAACCAGAAACCAACAGATCAGAAGCCATGCTGCTGGACTTTGTGTATAATCTTAAATTAGACGCTCAAATATGGACTGGAAACGAAGAGATCAGAGGACATGCTGCTGGACGTAGTTCATCATCTTACAGAAGACGCTCAAATATGAACCAGAAACCAACAGATCAGAAGACATGCTGCTGGACGTAGTGTATAATCTTACCCTAGACGCTAAAATATGGACTGGAAACGAAGAGATCAGAGGACATGATGCTGGACGTAGTATATCATCTTACACAAGACGCTCAAATATGGACTGGAAACGAAGAGATCAGAGGACATGCTGCTGGGCGTAGTTTATCATCTTACACAAGACGCTCAAATATGAACCAGAAACCAACATATCAGAAGCCATGCTGCTGGACGTAGTGTATAATCTTACCATAGAGTCTCAAATATGGACTGGAAACGAAGAGATCAGTGGACATGCTGCTGGACGTAGTTTATCATCTTCCACAAGACGCTCAAATATGAACCAGAAACCGACAGATCAGAAGCAATGCTGCTGGACGTACTGTATAATCTTACCCTAGACGCTCAAATATGGATTGGAAACGAAGAGATCAGAGGACATGCTGCTGGACGTAGATCATCATCTTACACGAGAAGCTCAAATATGAACCAGAAACCAAGAGATCAGAAGCAATGCTGCTGGACGTAGTGTATAATCTTACCCTAGACTCTCAAATATGTACTGGAAACGAAGAGATCAGAGGACATGCTGCTGGACGTAGTTTATCATCTTCCACAAGACGCTCAAATATGAACCAGAAACCAACAGATCAGAAGGCTTGCTGCTGGACATAGTGTATAATCTTACCCTACAGGCTCAAATATGGACTGGAAACGAAGAGATCAGAGGACATGCTGCTGGACGTAGTTCATCACCTTACACAAGACGCTCAAATATGAACCAGAAACCAACAGATCACAAGCCATGCTGCTGGAGGTAGTGTATAATCTTACCCTAGACGCTCAAATATGGACTTGAAACGAAGAGATCAGGGGACATGCTACTGGACGTAGTTTATCATCTTCCACAAGACGCTCAAATATGAACCAGAAACCAACAGATCAGAAGGCTTGCTGCTGGACATAGTGTATGATCTTACCCTAGATGCTCAAATATGGACTGGAAACGAAGAGATCAGAGGACATGCTGCTGGACGTAGTACATCATCTTACACAAGACGCTCAAATATGAACCAGAACCAACAGATCACAAGCCATGCTGCTGGGGGTAGTGTATAATCTTACACTAGACTCTCAAATATGGACTGGTAACGAAGAGATCAGAGGACATGCTGCTGGACATAGTTCATCATCTTACACAAGACGCTCAAATATGAATCAGAAACCAACAGATCAGAAGGCGTCCTGCTAGACATAGAGTATAATCTTACCCTAGACGCTCAAATATGGACTGGAAACGAAGAGATAAGAGGACATGCTGCTGGACGTAGTTTATCATCTTACACAAGACGCTCAAATATGAACCAGAAACCAACAGATCAGAAGCCATGCTGCTGGACGTAGTGTATAATCTTAACTTAGACGCTCAAATATGGACTCAAAATGAAGAGATCAGAGGATATGCTGCTGGACGTAGTTTATCATTTTACACAAGACGCTCAAATATGAACCAGAAACCAACAGATCAGAAGCCATGCTGCTGGACGTAGTGTATAATCTTAACTTAGACGCTCTTATATGGACTGGAAACGAAGAGATCAGAGGACATGCTGCTGGTCGTAGTTTATCATCTTACACAAGACGCTCAAATATGAACCTGAAACCAACAGATCAGAAGCCATGCTGCTGGACGTAGTGTATAATCTTAACTTAGACGCTCAAATATGGACTGGAACCGAAGAGATCAGAGGACATGCTGCAGGACGTAGTTTATCATCTTACACAAGACGCTCAAATATGAACCAGAAACCAACAGATCAGAAGGCTTGCTGCTGGACATAGTGTATAATCTTACCCTAGACGCTCAAATATGGACTGGAAACGAAGAGATAAGAGGACATGCTGCTGGACGTAGTTTATCATCTTACACAAGACGCTCAAATATTAACCAGAAACCAACAGATCAGAAGCCATGCTGCTGGACGTAATGTATAATCTTAACTTAGACGCTCAAATATGGACTCGAAACGAAGAGATCAGAGGATATGCTGCTGGACGTAGTTTATGATTTTACACAAGACGCTCAAATATGAACCAGAAACCAACAGATCAGAATCCATGCTGCTGGACGTAGTGTATAATCTTACCCTAGACTCTCAAATATGTACTGGAAACGAAGAGATCAGAGGACATGCTGCTGGACGTAGTTTATCATCTTCCACAAGACGCTCAAATATGAACCAGAAACCCACAGATCAGAAGCCATGCTGCTGGGCATAGTGTATAATCTTAACTTAGACGCTCATATATGGACTGGAAACGAATAGATCAGACGACATGCTGCTGGACGTAGTTTATCATCTCACACAAGACGCTCAAATATGAACCAGAAACCAACAGATCAGAAGCCATGTTGCTGGACGTAGCGTATAATCTTAACTTAGACGCTCAAATATGGACTGGAAACGAAGAGATCAGAGGACATGCTGCTGGACGTAGTTTATCATCTTACACAAGACGCTCAAATATGAACCAGAAACCAACAGATCAGAAGACATGCTGCTGGACGTAGTGTATAATCTTACCCTAGACGCTCAAATATGGACTGGAAACGAAGAGATCAGAGGACATGCTGCTGGACATAGTTCATCATCTTAAACAAGACGCTCAAATATGAACCAGAACCCAACAGATCAGAAGCCATGCTGCTGGACTTTGTGTGTAATCTTAACTTAGACGCTCAAATATGGACTGGAAACGAAGAGATCAGAGGACATGCTGCTGGGCGTAGTTTATCATCTTACAGAAGACGCTCAAATATGAACCAGAAACCAACAGATCAGAAGACATGCTGCTGGACGTAGTGTATCATCTTACGCTAGACGCTAAAATATGGACTAGAAACGAAGAGATCAGAGGACATGCTGCTGGGCGTAGTTTATCATCTTACACAAGACGCTAAATATGAACCAGAAACCACAGATCAGAAGCCATGCTGCTGGAGTTTGTGTACAAATCTTAAATTAGACGCTCAAATATGGACTGGAAACGAAGAGATCAGAGGACATGCTGCTGGACGTAGTTTATCATCTTACAGAAGACGCTCAAATATGAACCAGAAACCAACAGATCAGAAGGCTTGCTGCTGGACATAGTGTATAATCTTACCCTAGACTCTCAAATATGGACTGGAAACGAAGAGATCAGAGGACATGCTGCTGGACGTAGTTTATCATCTTCCACAAGACGCTCAAATAAACCAGAAACCAACAGATCAGAAGCCATGCTGCTGGACGTAGTGTATAATCTTAACTTAGACGCTCTTATATGGACTGGAAACGAAGAGATCAGAGGACATGCTGCTGGTCGTAGTTTATCATCTTACACAAGACGCTCAAATATGAACCTGAAACCAACAGATCAGAAGCCATGCTGCTGGACGTAGTGTATAATCTTAACTTAGACGCTCAAATATGGACTGGAACCGAAGAGATCAGAGGACATGCTGCAGGACGTAGTTTATCATCTTACATAAGACGCTCAAATATGAACCAGAAACCAACAGATCAGAAGGCTTGCTGCTGGACATAGTGTATAATCTTACCCTAGACGCTCAAATATGGACTGGAAACGAAGAGATAAGAGGACATGCTGCTGGACGTAGTTTATCATCTTAAACAAGACGCTCAAATATGAACCAGAACCCAACAGATCAGAAGCCATGCTGCTGGACTTTGTGTGTAATCTTAACTTAGACGCTCAAATATGGACTGGAAACGAAGAGATCAGAGGACATGCTGCTGGGCGTAGTTTATCATCTTACAGAAGACGCTCAAATATGAACCAGAAACCAACAGATCAGAAGACATGCTGCTGGACGTAGTGTATCATCTTACGCTAGACGCTAAAATATGGACTAGAAACGAAGAGATCAGAGGACATGCTGCTGGGCGTAGTTTATCATCTTACACAAGACGCTAAATATGAACCAGAAACCACAGATCAGAAGCCATGCTGCTGGAGTTTGTGTACAAATCTTAAATTAGACGCTCAAATATGGACTGGAAACGAAGAGATCAGAGGACATGCTGCTGGACGTTGTTTATCATCTTACAGAAGACGCTCAAATATGAACCAGAAACCAACAGATCAGAAGGCTTGCTGCTGGACATAGTGTATAATCTTACCCTAGACTCTCAAATATGGACTGGAAACGAAGAGATCAGAGGACATGCTGCTGGACGTAGTTTATCATCTTCCACAAGACGCTCAAATAAACCAGAAACCAACAGATCAGAAGCCATGCTGCTGGACGTAGTGTATAATCTTAACTTAGACGCTCAAATATGGACTGGAACCGAAGAGATCAGAGGACATGCTGCAGGACGTAGTTTATCATCTTACATAAGACGCTCAAATATGAACCAGAAACCAACAGATCAGAAGGCTTGCTGCTGGACATAGTGTATAATCTTACCCTAGACGCTCAAATATGGACTGGAAACGAAGAGATAAGAGGACATGCTGCTGGACGTAGTTTATCATCTTACACAAGACGCTCAAATATTAACCAGAAACCAACAGATCAGAAGCCATGCTGCTGGACGTAATGTATAATCTTAACTTAGACGCTCAAATATGGACTCGAAACGAAGAGATCAGAGGATATGCTGCTGGACGTAGTTTATGATTTTACACAAGACGCTCAAATATGAACCAGAAACCAACAGATCAGAATCCATGCTGCTGGACGTAGTGTATAATCTTACCCTAGACTCTCAAATATGTACTGGAAACGAAGAGATCAGAGGACATGCTGCTGGACGTAGTTTATCATCTTCCACAAGACGCTCAAATATGAACCAGAAACCCACAGATCAGAAGCCATGCTGCTGGGCATAGTGTATAATCTTAACTTAGACGCTCATATATGGACTGGAAACGAATAGATCAGACGACATGCTGCTGGACGTAGTTTATCATCTCACACAAGACGCTCAAATATGAACCAGAAACCAACAGATCAGAAGCCATGTTGCTGGACGTAGCGTATAATCTTAACTTAGACGCTCAAATATGGACTGGAAACGAAGAGATCAGAGGACATGCTGCTGGACGTAGTTTATCATCTTACACAAGACGCTCAAATATGAACCAGAAACCAACAGATCAGAAGACATGCTGCTGGACGTAGTGTATAATCTTACCCTAGACGCTCAAATATGGACTGGAAACGAAGAGATCAGAGGACATGCTGCTGGACATAGTTCATCATCTTAAACAAGACGCTCAAATATGAACCAGAACCCAACAGCTCAGAAGCCATGCTGCTGGAGTTTGTGTACAAATCTTAAATTAGACGCTCAAATATGGACTGGAAACGAAGAGATCAGAGGACATGCTGCTGGACGTAGTTTATCATCTTACAGAAGACGCTCAAATATGAACCAGAAACCAACAGATCAGAAGACATGCTGCTGGACGTAGTGTACAATCTTACCCTAGACGCTAAAATATGGACTGGAAACGAAGAGATCAGAGGACATGCTGCTGGTCGTAGTATATCATCTTACACAAGACGCTGAAATATGGACTGGAAACGAAGAGATCAGAGGACATGCTGCTGGGCGTAGTTTATTATCTTACACAAGACGCTCAAATATGGACCAGAAACCAACAGATCAGAAGCCATGCTGCTGGACGTAGTGTATAATCTTACCCTAGAGTCTCAAATATGGACTGGAAACGAAGAGATCAGTGGACATGCTGCTGGACGTAGTTTATCATCTTCCACAAGACGCTCAAATATGAACCAGAAACCGACAGATCAGAAGGAATGCTGCTGGACGTACTGTATAATCTTACCCTAGACGCTCAAATATGGATTGGAAACGAAGAGATCAGAGGACATGCTGCTGGACGTAGATCATCATCTTACACGAGACGCTCAAATATGAACCAGAAACCAAGAGATCAGAAGCTATGCTGCTGGACGTAGTGTATAATCTTACCCTAGACTCTCAAATATTTACTGGAAACGAAGAGATCAGAGGACATGCTGCTGGACGTAGTATATCATCTTCCACATGACGCTCAAATATGAACCAGAATCCAACAGATCAGAAGACTTGCTGCTGGACATAGTGTATAATCTTACCCTAGACGCTCAAATATGGACTGCAAAACGAAGAGATCAGAGGACATGCTGCTGGACGTAGTACATCATCTTACACAAGACGCTCAAATATCAACCAGAACCAACAGATCACAAGCCATGCTTCTGGGGGTAGTGTATAATCTTACCCTAGACGCTCAAATATGGACTTGAAACGAAGAGATAAGAGGACATGCTGCTGGACGTAGATTATCATCTTACACAAGACGCTCAAATATGAACCAGAAACCAACAGATCAGAAGCCATGCTGCTGGACGTAGTGTATAATCTTAACTTAGACGCTGAAATATGGACTCAAAACGAAGAGATCAGAGGATATGCTGCTGGGCGTAGTTTATCATTTTACACAAGACGCTCAAATATGAACCAGAAACCAACAGATCAGAAGACATGCTCCTGGACGTAGTGTATAATCTTAACTTAGACGCTCATATATGGACTGGAAACGAATAGATCAGACGACATGCTGCTGGACGTAGTTTATCATCTCACACAAGACGCTCAAATATGAACCAGAAACCAACAGATCAGAAGCCATGTTGCTGGACGTATTGTATAATCTTAACTTAGACGCTCAAATGTGGACTGGAAACGAAGAGATCAGAGGACATGCTGCTGGACGTAGTTTATCATCTTACACAAGACGCTCAAATATGAACCAGAAACCAACAGATCAGAAGACATGCTGCTGGACGTAGTGTATAATCTTACCCTAGACGCTCAAATATGGACTGGAAACGAAGAGATCAGAGGACATGCTGCTAGACATAATTCATCATCTTACACAAGACGCTCAAATATGAACCAGAACCCAACAGATCAGAAGCCATGCTGCTGGACTTTGTGTGTAATCTTAACTTAGACGCTCAAATATGGACTGGAAACGAAGAGATCAGAGGACATGCTGCTGGACGTAGTTTATCATCTTACAGATGACGCTCAAATATGAACCAGAAACCAACAGATCAGAAGACATGCTGCTGGACGTAGTGTATCATCTTACGCTAGACGCTAAAATATGGACTGGAAACGAAGAGATCAGAGGACATGCTGCTGGACGTAGTATATCATCTTACACAAGACGCTCAAATATGGACTGGAAACGAAGAGATCAAAGGACATGCTGCTGGGCGTAGTTTATCATCTTACACAAGACGCTCAAATATGAACCAGAAACCAACAGATCAGAAGCCATGCTGCTGGACGTAGTGTATAATCTTAACTTAGACGCTCATATATGGACTGGAAACGAAGAGATCAGAGGACATGCTGCTGGACGTAGTTTATCATCTAGCACAAGACGCTCAAATATGAACCAGAAACCAACAGATCAGAAGCCATGTTGCTGGACGTAGTGTATAATCTTAACTTAGACGCTCAAATATGGACTGGAAACGAAGAGATCAGAGGACATGCTGCTGGGCGTAGTTTATCATCTTACACAAGACGCTCAAATATGAACCAGAAACCAACAGATCAGAAGCCATGCTGCTGGACTTTGTGTATAATCTTAAATTAGACGCTCAAATATGGACTGGAAACGAAGAGATCAGAGGACATGCTGCTGGACGTAGTTTATCATCTTACAGAAGACGCTCAAATATGAACCAGAAACCAACAGATCAGAAGACATGCTGCTGGACGTAGTGTATAATCTTACCCTAGACGCTAAAATATGGACTGGAAACGAAGAGATCAGAGGACATGCTGCTGGACGTAGTATATCATCTTACACAAGACGCTCAAATATGGACTGGAAACGAAGAGATCAGAGGACATGCTGCTGGGCGTAGTTTATCATCTTACACAAGACGCTCAAATATGAACCAGAAACCAACAGATCAGAAGCCATGCTGCTTGATGTAGTGTATAATCTTACCCTAGAGTCTCAAATATGGACTGGAAACGAAGAGATCAGTGGACATGCTACTGGACGTAGTTTATCATCTTCCACAAGACGCTCAAATATGAACCAGAAACCAACAGATCATAAGGCTTGCTGCTGAACATAGTGTATAATCTTACCCTAGACGCTCAAATATGGACTGGAAACGAACAGATCAGAGGACATGCTGCTGGACGTAGTACATCATCTTACACAAGACGCTCAAATATGAACCAGAACCAACAGATCACAAGCCATGCTGCTGGAGGTAGTGTATAATCTTACCCTAGACGCTCAAATATGGACTGGAAACGAAGAGATCAGAGGACATGCTGCTGGACATAGTTCATCATCTTACACAAGACGCTCAAATATGAACCAGAAACCAACAGATCAGAAGGCGTCCTGCTGGACATAGTGTATAATCTTACCCTAGACGCTCAAATATGGACTGGAAACGAAGAGATAAGAGGACATGCTGCTGGACGTAGTTTATCATCTTACACAAGACGCTCAAATATGAACCAGAAACCAACAGATCAGAAGCCATGCTGCTGGACGTAGTGTATAATCTTACCCTAGACGCTCAAATATGGACTGGAAACGAAGAGATCAGAGGACATGCTGCTGGACGTAGTTTATCATCTTACACAAGACGCTCAAATATGAACCAGAAACCAACAGATCAGAAGACATGCTGCAGGACGTAGTGTATAATCTTACCCTAGACGCTCAAATATGGACTGGAAACGAAGAGATCAGAGGACATGCTGCTGGACGTAGTATATCATCTTACACAAGACGCTCAAATATGGACTGGAAACGAAGAGATCAGAGGACATGCTGCTGGGCGTAGTTTATCATCTTACACAAGACGCTCAAATATGAACCAGAAACCAACAGATCAGAAGCCATGCTGCTGGACTTTGTGTATAATCTTAAATTAGACGCTCAAATATGGACTGGAAACGAAGAGATCAGAGGACATGCTGCTGGACGTAGTTTATCAACTTACAGAAGACGCTCAAATATGAACCAGAAACCAACAGATCAGAAGACATGCTGCTGCACGTAGTGTATAATCTTACCCTAGACGCTAAAATATGGACTGGAAACGAAGAGATCAGAGGACATGCTGCTGGACGTAGTATATCATCTTACACAAGACGCTCAAATATGGACTGGAAACGAAGAGATCAGAGGACATGCTGCTGGGCGTAGTTTATCATCTTACACAAGACGCTCAAATATGAACCAGAAACCAACAGATCAGAAGCCATGCTGCTTGATGTAGTGTATAATCTTACCCTAGAGTCTCAAATATGGACTGGAAACGAAGAGATCAGTGGACATGCTACTGGACGTAGTTTATCATCTTCCACAAGACGCTCAAATATGAACCAGAAACCAACAGATCATAAGGCTTGCTGCTGAACATAGTGTATAATCTTACCCTAGACGCTCAAATATGGACTGGAAACGAACAGATCAGAGGACATGCTGCTGGACGTAGTACATCATCTTACACAAGACGCTCAAATATGAACCAGAACCAACAGATCACAAGCCATGCTGCTGGAGGTAGTGTATAATCTTACCCTAGACGCTCAAATATGGACTGGAAACGAAGAGATCAGAGGACATGCTGCTGGACATAGTTCATCATCTTACACAAGACGCTCAAATATGAACCAGAAACCAACAGATCAGAAGGCGTCCTGCTGGACATAGTGTATAATCTTACCCTAGACGCTCAAATATGGACTGGAAACGAAGAGATAAGAGGACATGCTGCTGGACGTAGTTTATCATCTTACACAAGACGCTCAAATATGAACCAGAAACCAACAGATCAGAAGCCATGCTGCTGGACGTAGTGTATAATCTTAACTTAGACGCTCAAATATGGACTCAAAACGAAGAGATCAGAGGATATGCTGCTGGACGTAGTTTATCATTTTACACAAGACGCTCAAATATGAACCAGAAACCAACAGATCAGAATCCATTCTGCTGGACGTAGTGTATAATCTTACCATAGACTCTCAAATATGTACTGGAAACGAAGAGATCAGAGGACATGCTGCTGGACGTAGTTTATCATCTTCCACAAGACGCTCAAATATGAACCAGAAACCAACAGATCAGAAGCCATGCTGCTGGGTATAGTGTATAAACTTAACTCAGACGCTCATATATGGACTGGAAACGAATAGATCAGACGACATGCTGCTGGACGTAGCTTATCATCTCACACAAGACGCTCAAATATGAACCAGAAACCAACAGATCAGAAGCCATTCTGCTGGACGTAGTGTATTATCTTACCCTAGACGCTGAAATATGGACTGGAAACGAAGAGATCAGAGGACATGCTGCTGGACATAGTTCATCATCTTACAAAAGACGCTCAAATATGAACCAGAAACCAACAGATCAGAAGCCATGCTGCTGGACTTTGTTTATAATCTTAACTTAGACGCTCAAATATGGACTGGAAACGAAGAGATCAGAGGACATGCTGCTGTACGTAGTTTATCATCTTACAGAAGACGCTCAAATATGAACCAGAAACCAACAGATCAGAAGACATGCTGCTGGACGTAGTGTATCATCTTACCCTAGACGCTGAAATATGGACTGGAAACGAAGAGATCAGAGGACATGCTGCTGGACGTAGTATATCATCTTTCACAAGACGCTCAAATATGGACTGGAAACGAAGAGATCAGAGGACATGCTGCTGGGCGTAGTTTATCATCTTACACAAGACGCTCAAATATGAACCAGAAACCAACAGATCAGAAGCCATGCTGCTGGACGTAGTGTATAATCTTACCCTAGAGTCTCAAATATGGACTGGAAACGAAGAGATCAGTGGATATGTGCTGGACGTAGTTCATCATCTTACACAAGACGCTCAAATAAGAACCAGAAACCGACAGATCAGAAGCCATGCTGCTGGACGTACTGTATAATCTTACCCTAGACGCTCAAATATGGACTGGAAACGAAGAGATCAGAGGACATGCTGCTGGACGTAGTTCATCATCTTACCCGAGACGCTCAAATATGAACCAGAAACCAAGAGAACAGAAGCTATGCAGCTGGACGTAGTGTATAATCTTGCCCTAGACGCTCAAATATGTACTGGAAACGAAGAGATCAGAGGACATGCTGCTGGACGTAGTTTATCATCTTCCACAAGACGCTCAAATATGAACCAGAAACCAACAAATCAGAAGGCTTGCTGCTGGACATAGTGTATAATCTTAACCTACACGCTCAAATATGGACTGGAAACGAAGAAATCAGAGGATATGCTGCTGGACGTAGTTCATCATCTTCCACAAGACGCTCAAATATGAACCAGAAACCAACAGATCACAAGCCATGCTGCTGGAGGTAGTGTATAATCTTAACTTAGACGCTCATATATGGACTGGAAACGAAGAGATCAGACGACATGCTGCTGGGCGTAGTTTATCATCTCACACAAGACGCTCAAATATGAACCAGAAACCAACAGATCAGAAGCCATGTTGCTGGACGTAGTGTATAATCTTAACTTAGACGCTCAAATATGGACTGGAAACGAAGAGATCAGAGGACATGCTGCTGGACGTAGTTTATCATCTTACACAAGACGCTCAAATATGAACAAGAAACCAACAGATCAGAAGACATGCTGCTGGACGTAGTGTATAATCTTACCCTAGACGCTGAAATATGGACTGGAAACGAACAGATCAGAGGACATGCTGCTGGACATAGTTCATCATCTTACACAAGACGCTCAAATATGAACCAGAAAACAACCGATCAGAAGCCAAGCTGCTGGACTTTGTGTATAATCTTAACTTAGACGCTCAAATATGGACCGGAAACGAAGAGATCAGAGGACATGCTGCTGTACGTAGTTTATCATCTTACACAAGACGCTCAAATATGGACTGGAAACGAAGAGATCAGAGGACATGCTGCTGGGCGTAGTTTATCATCTTACACAAGACGCTCAAATATGAACCAGAAACCAACAGATCAGAAGCCATGCTGCTTGATGTAGTGTATAATCTTACCCTAGAGTCTCAAATATGGACTGGAAACGAAGAGATCAGTGGACATGCTACTGGACGTAGTTTATCATCTTCCACAAGACGCTCAAATATGAACCAGAAACCAACAGATCATAAGGCTTGCTGCTGAACATAGTGTATAATCTTACCCTAGACGCTCAAATATGGACTGGAAACGAACAGATCAGAGGACATGCTGCTGGACGTAGTACATCATCTTACACAAGACGCTCAAATATGAACCAGAACCAACAGATCACAAGCCATGCTGCTGGAGGTAGTGTATAATCTTACCCTAGACGCTCAAATATGGACTGGAAACGAAGAGATCAGAGGACATGCTGCTGGACATAGTTCATCATCTTACACAAGACGCTCAAATATGAACCAGAAACCAACAGATCAGAAGGCGTCCTGCTGGACATAGTGTATAATCTTACCCTAGACGCTCAAATATGGACTGGAAACGAAGAGATAAGAGGACATGCTGCTGGACGTAGTTTATCATCTTACACAAGACGCTCAAATATGAACCAGAAACCAACAGATCAGAAGCCATGCTGCTGGACGTAGTGTATAATCTTAACTTAGACGCTCAAATATGGACTCAAAACGAAGAGATCAGAGGATATGTTGCTGGACGTAGTTTATCATTTTACACAAGACGCTCAAATATGAACCAGAAACCAACAGATCAGAATCCATTCTGCTGGACGTAGTGTATAATCTTACCATAGACTCTCAAATATGTACTGGAAACGAAGAGATCAGAGGACATGCTGCTGGACGTAGTTTATCATCTTCCACAAGACGCTCAAATATGAACCAGAAACCAACAGATCAGAAGCCATGCTGCTGGGCATAGTGTATAATCTTAACTCAGACGCTCATATATGGACTGGAAACGAATAGATCAGACGACATGCTGCTGGACGTAGCTTATCATCTCACACAAGACGCTCAAATATGAACCTGAAACCAACAGATCAGAAGCCATGTTGCTGGACGTAGTGTATAATTTTAACTTAGACGCTCAAATCTGTACTGGAAACGAAGAGATCAGAGGACATGCTGCTGGACGTAGTTTATCATCTTACACAAGACGCTCAAATATGAACCAGAAACCAACAGATCAGAAGACATGCTGCTGGACGTAGTGTATTATCTTACCCTAGACGCTGAAATATGGACTGGAAACGAAGAGATCAGAGGACATGCTGCTGGACATAGTTCATCATCTTACACAAGACGCTCAAATATGAACCAGAAACCAACAGATCAGAAGCCATGCTGCTGGACTTTGTGTATAATCTTAACTTAGACGCTCAAATATGGACTGGAAACGAAGAGATCAGAGGACATGCTGCTGTACGTAGTTTATCATCTTACAGAAGACGCTCAAATATGAACCAGAAACCAACAGATCAGAAGACATGCTGCTGGACGTAGTGTATCATCTTACCCTAGACGCTGAAATATGGACTGGAAACGAAGAGATCAGAGGACATGCTGCTGGACGTAGTATATCATCTTTCACAAGACGCTCAAATATGGACTGGAAACGAAGAGATCAGAGGATATGCTGCTGGGCGTAGTTTATCATCTTACACAAGACGCTCAAATATGAACCAGAAACCAACAGATCAGAATCCATTCTGCTGGACGTAGTGTATAATCTTACCCTAGACGCTCAAATATGGACTGGAAACGAAGAGATCAGAGGACATGCAGCTGGACGTAGTTTACCATCTAACACAAGACGCTCAAATATGAACCAGAAACCAACAGATCACAAGCCATGCTGCTGGAGGTAGTGTATAATCTTAACTTAGACGCTCATATATGGACTGGAAACGAAGAGATCAGACGACATGCTGCTGGGCGTAGTTTATCATCTCACACAAGACGCTCAAATATGAACCAGAAACCAACAGATCAGAAGCCATGTTGCTGGACGTAGTGTATAATCTTAACTTAGACGCTCAAATATGGACTGGAAACGAAGAGATCAGAGGACATGCTGCTGGACGTAGTTTATCATCTTACACAAGACGCTCAAATATGAACAAGAAACCAACAGATCAGAAGACATGCTGCTGGACGTAGTGTATAATCTTACCCTAGACGCTGAAATATGGACTGGAAACGAAGAGGTCAGAGGACATGCTGCTGGGCATAGTTCATCATCTTACACAAGACGCTCAAATATGAACCAGAAAACAACCGATCAGAAGCCAAGCTGCTGGACTTTGTGTATAATCTTAACTTAGACGCTCAAATATGGACTGGAAACGAAGAGATCAGAGGACATGCTGCTGCACGTAGTTTATCATCTTACAGAAGACGCTCAAATATGAACCAGAAACCAACAGATCAGAAGCCATGCTGCTGGACGTAATGTATAATCTTACCCTAGAGTCTCAAATATGGACTGGAAACGAAGAGATCAGTGGACATGTGCTGGACGTAGTTTATCATCTTACACAAGACGCTCAAATATGAACCAGAAACCGACAGATCAGAAGCCATGCTGCTGGACGTACTGTATAATCTTACCCTAGACGCTCAAATATGGACTGGAAACGAAGAGATCAGAGGACATGCTGCTGGACGTAGTTCATCATCTTACACGAGACGCTCAAATATGAACCAGAAACCAAGAGATCAGAAGCTATGCTGCTGGGCGTAGTGTATAATCCTACCCTAGACGCTCAAATATGTACTGGAAACGAAGAGATCAGAGGACATGCTGCTGGACGTAGTTTATCATCTTCCACAAGACGCTCAAATATGAACCAGAAACCAACAGATCAGAAGGCTTGCTGCTGGACATAGTGTATAATCTTACCCTACACGCTCAAATATGGACTGGAAACGAAGAGATCAGACGACATGCTGCTGGACGTAGTTCATCATCTTACACAAGACGCTCAAATATGAACTAGAAACCAACAGATCACAAGCCATGCTGCTGGAGGTAGTGTATAATCTTACCCTAGACGCTCAAATATGGACTGGAAACGAAGAGATCAGAGGACATGCTGCTGGACGTAGTTTATCATCTTACACAAGACGCTCAAATATGGACCAGAAACCAACAGATCAGAAGCCATGCTGCTGGACGTAGTGTATAATCTTACCCTAGAGTCTCAAATATGGACTGGTAACGAAGAGATCAGTGGACATGCTCCTGGACGTAGTTTATCATCTTACACAAGACGCTCAAATATGAAACAGAAACCGACAGATCAGAAACCATGCTGCTGGACGTAGTGTATAATCTTACCCTAGACGCTCAAATATGGACTTGAAACGAAGAGATCAGTGGACATGCTGCAGAACGTAGTTTATCATCTTACACAAGACGCTCAAATATGAACCAGAAACCAACAGATCAGAAGCCATGCTGCTGGACGTAGTGTATAATCTTACCCTAGACGCTCAAATATGGACTGGAAACGAAGAGATCAGAGGACATACTGCTGGGCGTAGTTTATCATCTTATACAAAACCTTCAAATATGAACCAGAGACCAACAGAGTAGAAGCCATGCTGCTGGACGTAGTGTATAATCTTAGCCTAGACTCTCAAATATGTACTGGAAACGAAGAGATCAGAGGATATGCTGCTGGACGTAGTTTATTATCTTACACAAGACGCTCAAATATGAAACAGAAACCAAAAGACCAGAAGGCTTGCTGCTGGACGTAGTGTATAATCTTAACCTAGACGCTCAAATATGGACGGGAAACGAAGAGATCAGAGGACATGCGACTGGACGTAGTTCATCATCTTACACAAGACGCTCAAATATGAACAATAAACCAACAGAGCAGAAAGCTTGCTGCTGGAAGGAGTGTATAATCTTACCCAAGAAGCTCAAATATGGACTGGAAACGAAGAGATCAGAGGACATGCTGCTGGGCGTAGTTTATCATCTTACTCAAGACGCTCAAATATGAACCAGAAACCAACAGATCAGAAGCCATGCTGCTGGACGTAGTGTATAATCTTACCCTAGACGCTCAAATATGGACTGTAAACGAAGAGATCAGAGGACATGCTGCTGGACATAGTTCATCATCTTACACAAGACGCTCAAATATGAACCAGAAACCAACAGATAAGAAGGCTTGCTGCTGGACTTTGTGTATAATCTTAACTTAGACGCTCAAATATGAACTCGAAACGAAGAGATCAGAGGATATGCTGCTGGACGTAGTTTATCATTCTACACAAGACGCTAAAATATGAACCAGAAACCAACAGATCAGAATCCATGCTGCTGGACGTAGTGTATAATCTTACCCTAGACTCTCAAATATGTACTGGAAACGAAGAGATCAGAGGACATGCTGCTGGACGTAGTTTATCACCTTCCACAAGACGCTCAAATATGAACCAGAAACCAACAGATCAGAAGCCATGCTGCTGGACGTACTGTATAATCTTACCCTAGACGCTCAAATATGGACTGGAAACGAAGAGATCAGAGGACATGCTGCTGGACGTAGTTCATCATCTTACACGAGACGCTCAAATATGAACCAGAAACCAAGAGATCAGAAGCTATGCTGCTGGGCGTAGTGTATAATCCTACCCTAGACGCTCAAATATGTACTGGAAACGAAGAGATCAGAGGACATGCTGCTGGACGTAGTTTATCATCTTCCACAAGACGCTCAAATATGAACCAGAAACCAACAGATCAGAAGGCTTGCTGCTGGACATAGTGTATAATCTTACCCTACACGCTCAAATATGGACTGGAAACGAAGAGATCAGAGGACATGCTGCTGGACGTAGTTCATCATCTTACACAAGACGCTCAAATATGAACTAGAAACCAACAGATCACAAGCCATGCTGCTGGAGGTAGTGTATAATCTTACCCTAGACGCTCAAATATGGACTGGAAACGAAGAGATCAGAGGACATGCTGCTGGACGTAGTTTATCATCTTACACAAGACGCTCAAATATGGACCAGAAACCAACAGATCAGAAGCCATGCTGCTGGACGTAGTGTATAATCTTACCCTAGAGTCTCAAATATGGACTGGTAACGAAGAGATCAGTGGACATGCTGCTGGACGTAGTTTATCATCTTACACAAGACGCTCAAATATGAAACAGAAACCGACAGATCAGAAACCATGCTGCTGGACGTAGTGTATAATCTTACCCTAGACGCTCAAATATGGACTTGAAACGAAGAGATCAGTGGACATGCTGCTGAACGTAGTTTATCATCTTACACAAGACGCTCAAATATGAACCAGAAACCAACAGATCAGAAGCCATGCTGCTGGACGTAGTGTATAATCTTACCCTAGACGCTCAAATATGGTCTGGAAACGAAGAGATCAGAGGACATACTGCTGGGCGTAGTTTATCATCTTATACAAAACCTTCAAATATGAACCAGAGACCAACAGAGTAGAAGCCATGCTGCTGGACGTAGTGTATAATCTTAGCCTAGACTCTCAAATATGTACTGGAAACGAAGAGATCAGAGGATATGCTGCTGGACGTAGTTTATTATCTTACACAAGACGCTCAAATATGAAACAGAAACCAAAAGACCAGAAGGCTTGCTGCTGGACGTAGTGTATAATCTTAACCTAGACGCTCAAATATGGACTGGAAACGAAGAGATCAGAGGACATGCGGCTGGACGTAGTTCATCATCTTACACAAGACGCTCAAATATGAACAATAAACCAACAGAGCAGAAAGCTTGCTGCTGGAAGGAGTGTATAATCTTACCCAAGAAGCTCAAATATGGACTGGAAACGAAGAGATCAGAGGACATGCTGCTGGGCGTAGTTTATCATCTTACTCAAGACGCTCAAATATGAACCAGAAACCAACAGATCAGAAGCCATGCTGCTGGACGTAGTGTATAATCTTACCCTAGACGCTCAAATATGGACTGTAAACGAAGAGATCAGAGGACATGCTGCTGGACATAGTTCATCATCTTACACAAGACGCTCAAATATGAACCAGAAACCAACAGATAAGAAGGCTTGCTGCTGGACTTTGTGTATAATCTTAACTTAGACGCTCAAATATGAACTCGAAACGAAGAGATCAGAGGATATGCTGCTGGACGTAGTTTATCATTCTACACAAGACGCTAAAATATGAACCAGAAACCAACAGATCAGAATCCATGCTGCTGGACGTAGTGTATAATCTTACCCTAGACTCTCAAATATGTACTGGAAACGAAGAGATCAGAGGACATGCTGCTGGACGTAGTTTATCACCTTCCACAAGACGCTCAAATATGAACCAGAAACCAACAGATCAGAAGCCATGCTGCTGGACGTAGTGTATAATCTTAACTTAGACGCTCATATATGGACTGGAAACGAAGAGATCAGAGGCCATGCTGCTGGACGTAGTTTATCATCTTACACAAGACGCTCAAATATGGACTGGAAACGAAGAGATCAGAGGACATGCTGCTGGGCGTAGTTTATCATCTTACACAAGACGCTCAAATATGAACCAGAAACCAACAGATCAGAAGCCATGCTGCTGGACGTAGTGTATAATCTTACCCTAGAGTGTCAAATATGGACAGGAAACGAAGAGATCAGTGGACATGTGTTGGACGTAGTTTATCATCTTACACAAGACGCTCAAATATGAACCAGAAACCGACAGATCAGAAGCCATGCTGCTGGACGTACTGTATAATCTTACCTTAGACGCTCAAATATGGACTGGAAACGAAGAGATCAGAGTACTTGCTGCTGGACGTATTTTATCATCCTACACAAGACGCTCAAATAGGAAACAGAAACCAACAGATCAGAATCCATGCTGCTGGACGTAGTGTATAACCTTAACTTGGACGCTCAAATATGGACTGGAAACGAAGAGATCAGAGGACATGCTGCTGGTCGTAGTTTATCATCTTACACAAGATGCTCAAATATGAACCAGAAACCAACAGATCAGAAGCCATGCTGCTGGACGTAGTGTATAATCTTACCCTAGACGCTCAAATATGGACTGGAAACGAAGAGATCAGAGGACATACTGTTGGGCGTATTTTATCATCTTATACAAAACATTCAAATATGAACCAGAGACCAACAGAGTAGAAGCCATGCTGCTGGACGTAGTGTATAATCTTAGCCTAGACTCTCAAATATGTACTGGAAACGAAGAGATCAGAGGACATGCTGCTGGGCGTAGTTTATCATCTTACACAAGACGCTCAAATATGAACCAGAAACCAACAGATCAGAAGCCATGCTGCTGGACGTAGTGTATAATCTTACCCTAGAGTCTCAAATATGCACTGGAAACGAAGAGATCAGAGGACATGCTGCTGGACGTAGTTTATCATCTTACACAAGACGCTCAAATATGGACTGGAAACGAAGAGATCAGAGGACATGCTGCTGGGCGTAGTTTATCATCTTACACAAGACGCTCAAATATGAACCAGAAACCAACAGATCAGAAGCCATGCTGCTGGACGTAGTGTATAATCTTACCCTAGAGTCTCAAATATGGACTGGAAACGAAGAGATCAGTGGACATGTGTTGGACGTAGTTTATCATCTTACACAAGACGCTCAAATATGAACCAGAAACCGACAGATCAGAAGCCATGCTGCTGGACGTACTGTATAATCTTACCTTAGACGCTCAAATATGGACTGGAAACGAAGAGATCAGAGGACATGCTGCTGGACATAGTTCATCATCTTACACAAGACGCTCAAATATGAACCAGAAACCAAGAGATCAGAAGCTATGCTGCTGGGCGTAGTGTATAATCCTACCCTAGACGCTCAAATATGTACTGGAAACGAAGAGATCAGAGGACATGCTGCTGGACGTAGTTTATCATCTTCCACAAGACGCTCAAATATGAACCAGAAACCAACAGATCAGAAGGCTTGCTGCTGGACATAGTGTATAATCTTACCCTACACGCTCAAATATGGACTGGAAACGAAGAGATCAGAGGACATGCTGCTGGACGTAGTTCATCATCTTACACAAGACGCTCAAATATGAACCAGAAACCAACAGATCACAAGCCATGCTGCTGGAGGTAGTGTATAATCTTACCCTAGACGCTCAAATATGGACTGGAAACGAAGAGATCAGAGGACATGCTGCTGGACGTAGTTTATCATCTTACACAAGACGCTCAAATATGGACCAGAAACCAACAGATCAGAAGCCATGCTGCTGGACGTAGTGTATAATCTTACCCTAGAGTCTCAAATATGGACTGGAAACGAAGAGATCAGTGGACATGCTGCTGGGCGTAGTTTATCATCTTACACAAGACGCTCAAATATGAACCAGAAACCGACAGATCAGAAACCATGCTGCTGGACGTAGTGTATAATCTTACCCTAGACGATCAAATATGGACTTGAAACGAAGAGGTCAGTGGACATGCTGCTGGACGTAGTTTATCATCTTACACAAGACGCTCAAATATGAACAAGAAACCAACAGAACAGAAGCCATGCTGCTGTACGCAGTGTATAATCTTCCACTAGACGCTCAAATATGGACTGGAAACGAAGAGATCAGAGGACATGCTGCTGGACGTATTTTATCATCTTACACAAGACGCTCAAATAGGAAACAGAAACCAACAGATCAGAATCCATGCTGCTGGACGTAGTGTATAACCTTAACTTAGACGCTCAAATATGGACTGGAAACGAAGAGATCAGAGGACATGCTGCTGGTCGTAGTTTATCATCTTACACAAGACGCTCAAATATGAACCAGGAACCAACAGATCAGAAGCCATGCTGCTGGTCGTAGTGTATAATCTTACTCAAGACGCTCAAATATGGACTGGAAACGAAGAGATCAGAGGACATACTGCTGGGCGTAGTTTATCATCTTACACAAGACCTTCAAATATGAACCAGAAACCAACAGAGTAGAAGCCATGCTGCTGGACGTAGTGTATAATCTTAGCCTAGACTCTCAAATATGTACTGGAAACGAAGAGATCAGAGGATATGCTGCTGGACGTAGTTTATCATCTTACACAAGACGCTCAAATATGGACTGGAAACGAAGAGATCAGAGGACATGCTGCTGGGCGTAGTTTATCATCTTACACAAGACGCTCAAATATGAACCAGAAACCAACAGATCAGAAGCCATGCTGCTGGACGTAGTGTATAATCTTACCCTAGAGTCTCAAATATGGACTGGAAACGAAGAGATCAGTGGACATGTGTTGGACGTAGTTTATCATCTTACACAAGACGCTCAAATATGAACCAGAAACCGACAGATCAGAAGCCATGCTGCTGGACGTACTGTATAATCTTACCTTAGACGCTCAAATATGGACTGGAAACGAAGAGATCAGAGGACATGCTGCTGGACATAGTTCATCATCTTACACAAGACGCTCAAATATGAACCAGAAACCAAGAGATCAGAAGCTATGCTGCTGGGCGTAGTGTATAATCCTACCCTAGACGCTCAAATATGTACTGGAAACGAAGAGATCAGAGGACATGCTGCTGGACGTAGTTTATCATCTTCCACAAGACGCTCAAATATGAACCAGAAACCAACAGATCAGAAGGCTTGCTGCTGGACATAGTGTATAATCTTACCCTACACGCTCAAATATGGACTGGAAACGAAGAGATCAGAGGACATGCTGCTGGACGTAGTTCATCATCTTACACAAGACGCTCAAATATGAACCAGAAACCAACAGATCACAAGCCATGCTGCTGGAGGTAGTGTATAATCTTACCCTAGACGCTCAAATATGGACTGGAAACGAAGAGATCAGAGGACATGCTGCTGGACGTAGTTTATCATCTTACACAAGACGCTCAAATATGGACCAGAAACCAACAGATCAGAAGCCATGCTGCTGGACGTAGTGTATAATCTTACCCTAGAGTCTCAAATATGGACTGGAAACGAAGAGATCAGTGGACATGCTGCTGGGCGTAGTTTATCATCTTACACAAGACGCTCAAATATGAACCAGAAACCGACAGATCAGAAACCATGCTGCTGGACGTAGTGTATAATCTTACCCTAGACGATCAAATATGGACTTGAAACGAAGAGGTCAGTGGACATGCTGCTGGACGTAGTTTATCATCTTACACAAGACGCTCAAATATGAACAAGAAACCAACAGAACAGAAGCCATGCTGCTGTACGCAGTGTATAATCTTCCACTAGACGCTCAAATATGGACTGGAAACGAAGAGATCAGAGGACATGCTGCTGGACGTATTTTATCATCTTACACAAGACGCTCAAATAGGAAACAGAAACCAACAGATCAGAATCCATGCTGCTGGACGTAGTGTATAACCTTAACTTAGACGCTCAAATATGGACTGGAAACGAAGAGATCAGAGGACATGCTGCTGGTCGTAGTTTATCATCTTACACAAGACGCTCAAATATGAACCAGGAACCAACAGATCAGAAGCCATGCTGCTGGTCGTAGTGTATAATCTTACTCAAGACGCTCAAATATGGACTGGAAACGAAGAGATCAGAGGACATACTGCTGGGCGTAGTTTATCATCTTACACAAGACCTTCAAATATGAACCAGAAACCAACAGAGTAGAAGCCATGCTGCTGGACGTAGTGTATAATCTTAGCCTAGACTCTCAAATATGTACTGGAAACGAAGAGATCAGAGGATATGCTGCTGGACGTAGTTTATCATCTTACACAAGACGCTGAAATATGAACCAGAAACCAAAAGACCAGAAGGCTTGCTGCTGGACGTAGTGTATAATCTTAACCTAGACGCTCAAATATGGACTGGAAACGAAGAGATCAGAGGACATGCGGCTGGACGTAGTTCATCATCTTACACAAGACGCTCAAATATGAACCATAAACCAACAGAGCAGAAAGCTTGCTGCTGGTCGGAGTGTATAATCTTACCCAAGAAGCTCAAATATGGACTGGAAACGAAGAGATCAGAGGACATGCTGCTGGGCGTAGTTTATCATCTTACTCAAGACGCTCAAATATGAACCAGAAACCAACAGATCAGAAGCCATGCTGCTGGAAGTAGTGTATAATCTTACCCTAGACGCTCAAATATGTACTGGAAACGAAGAGATCAGAGGACATGCTGCTGGACATAGTTCATCATCTTACACAAGACGCTCAAATATGAACCAGAAACCAAGAGATCAGAAGCTGCTGGGCGTAGTGTATAATCCTACCCTAGACGCTCAAATATGTACTGGAAACGAAGAGATCAGAGGACATGCTGCTGGACGTAGTTTATCATCTTCCACAAGACGCTCAAATATGAACCAGAAACCAACAGATCAGAAGGCTTGCTGCTGGAGGTAGTGTATAATCTTACCCTAGACGCTCAAATATGGACTGGAAACGAAGAGATCAGAGGACATGCTGCTGGACGTAGTTTATCATCTTACACAAGACGCTCAAATATGGACCAGAAACCAACAGATCAGAAGCCATGCTGCTGGACGTAGTGTATAATCTTACCCTAGAGTCTCAAATATGGACTGGAAACGAAGAGATCAGTGGACATGCTGCTGGACGTAGTTTATCATCTTAGACAAGACGCTCAAATATGAACCAGAAACCTACAGATCAGAAACCATGCTGCTGGACGTAGTGTATAATCTTACCCTAGACGCTCAAATATGGACTTGAAACGAAGAGATCAGTGGACATGCTGCTGGACGTAGTTGATCATCTTACACAAGACGCTCAAATATGAACAAGAAACCAACAGAACAGAAGCCATGCTGCTGTACGCAGTGTATAATCTTACACTAGACGCTCAAATATGGACTGGAAACGAAGAGATCAGAGGACATGCTGCTGGACGTATTTTATCATCTTACACAAGACGCTCAAATAGGAAACAGAAACCAACAGATCAGAATCCATGCTGCTGGACGTAGTGTATAACCTTAACTTAGACGCTCAAATATGGACTGGAAACGAAGAGATCAGAGGACATGCTGTTGGACATAGTTCATCATCTTACACAAGACGCTCAAATATGAACCAGAAACCAACAGATAAGAAGGCTTGCTGCTGGACTTTGTGTATAATCTTAACTTAGACGCTCAAATATGAACTCGAAACGAAGAGATCAGAGGATATGCTGCTGGACGTAGTTTATCATTCTACACAAGACGCTAAAATATGAACCAGAAACCAACAGATCAGAATCCATGCTGCTGGACGTAGTGTATAATCTTACCCTAGACTCTCAAATATGTACTGGAAACGAAGAGATCAGAGGACATGCTGCTGGACGTAGTTTATCACCTTCCACAAGACGCTCAAATAAACCAGAAACCAACAGATCAGAAGCCATGCTGCTGGACGTAGTGTATAATCTTAACTTAGACGCTCATATATGGACTGGAAACGAAGAGATCAGAGGACATGCTGCTGGACGTAGTTTATCATCTTACACAAGACGCTCAAATATGGACTGGAAACGAAGAGATCAGAGGACATGCTGCTGGGCGTAGTTTATCATCTTACACAAGACCTTCAAATATGAACCAGAAACCAAAAGACCAGAAGGCTTGCTGCTGGACGTAGTGTATAATCTTAACCTAGACTCTCAAATATGTACTGGAAACGAAGAGATCAGAGGATATGCTGCTGGACGTAGTTTATCATCTTACACAAGACGCTCAAATATGAACCAGAAACCAACAGATCAGAATCCATGCTGCTGGACGTAGTGTATAATCTTACCCTAGACTCTCAAATATGGACTGGAAACGAAGAGATCAGAGGACATGCTGCTGGACGTAGTTCATCATCTTACACAAGACGCTCAAATATGAAGCAGAAACCAACAGATCAGAAGCCATGCTGCTGGACGTAGTGTATAATCTTACCCAAGAAGCTCAAATATGGACTGGAAACGAAGAGATCAGAGGACATGCTGCTGGGCGTAGTTTATCATCTTACTCAAGACGCTCAAATATGAACCAGAAACCAACAGATCAGAAGCCATGTTGCTGGTCCAAGTGTATAATCTTACCCTAGACGCTCAAATATGGACTGTAAACGAAGAGATCAGAGGACATGCTGCTGGCCATAGTTCATCATCTTACACAAGACGCTCAAATATGAACCAGAAACCAACAGATCAGAAGGCTTGCTGCTGGACTTTGTGTATAATCTTAACTTAGACGCTCAAATATGGACTCGAAACGAAGAGATCAGAGGATATGCTGCTGGACGTAGTTTATCATTTTACACAAGACGCTAAAATATGTACCAGAAACCAAGAGATCAGTATCCATGCTGCTGGACGTAGTGTATAATCTTACCCTAGACTCTCAAATATTTACTGGAAACGAAGAGATCAGAGGACATGCTGCTGGGCGTAGTTTATCATCTTACTCAAGACGCTCAAATATGAACCAGAAACCAAGAGATCAGAAGCCATGCTGCTGGGGGTAGGGTATAATCTTACCCTAGACGCTCAAATATGGACTGGAAACGAAGAGATCAGAGGACATGCAGCTGGACGTAGTTTACCATCTAACACAAGACGCTCAAATATGAACCAGAAACCAACAGATCAGAAGGCTTGCTGATGGACATAGTGTATAATCTTACCCTAGACGCTAAATATGGACTGGAAACGTAGAGATCAGAGGACATGCTGCTGGACGTAGTTCATCATCTTACACAAGACGCTCAAATATGAACCAGATACCAACAGATCACAAGCCATGCTCCTGGAGGTAGTGTATAATCTTACCCTAGACGCTCAAATATGGACTGGAAACGAAGATATCAGAGGACATGCTGCTGGGCGTAGTTTATCATCTTACACAAGAAGCTCAAATATGAACCAGAAACCAACAGATCAGAAGCCATGCTGCTGGACGTAGTGTATAATCTTACCCTAGCGTCTCTAATATGGACTGGAAACGAAGAGATCAGTGGACATGCTGCTGGACGTAGTTTATCATCTTACACAAGACGCTCAAATATGAACCAGAAACCGACAGATCAGAAACAATGCTGCTGGGCGTAGTGTATAATCTTAACTTAGACGCTCAAATATGGACTGGAAACGAAGAGATCAGAGGACATGCTGCTGGACGTATTTTATCATCTTACACAAGACGCTCAAATATGAACCAGAAACCAACAGATCAGAAGACATGCTGCTGGACGTAGTGTATAATCTTACCCTAGACGCTCAAATATGGACTGGAAACGAAGAGATCAGAGGACTTGCTGCTGGTCATAGTTCATCATCTTACACAAGACGCTCAAATATGAACCAGAAACCAACAGATCAGAAGACTTGCTGCTGGACATAGTGTATAATCTTACCCTAGACGCACAAATATGTACTCGAAACGAAGAGATCAGAGGACATGCTGCTGGACGTAGTTTATCATTTTACACAAGACGCTCAAATATGAACCAGAAACCAAGAGATCAGTATCCATGCTGCTGGACGTAGTGTATAATCTTACCCTAGACTCTCAAATATGTACTGGAAACGAAGAGATCAGAGGACATGCTGCTGGACGTAGTTTATCATCTTCCACAAGACGCTCAAATAAACCAGAAACCAACAGATTAGAAGCCATGCTGCTGGACGTAGTGTATAATCTTAACTTAGACGCTCATATATGGACTGGAAACGAAGAGATCAGAGGACATGCTGCTGGTCGTAGTTTATCATCTTACTCAAGACGCTCAAATATGAACTAGAAACCAACAGATCAGAAGCCATGCTGCTGGACCTAGTGTATAATCTTACCCTAGACGCTCAAATATGGACTGTAAACGAAGAGCAGAGGACATGCTGCTGGACATAGTTCATCATCTTCCACAAGACGCTCAAATATGAACCAGAAACCAACAGATCAGAAGGCTTGCTGCTGGACATAGTGTATAATCTTATCCTAGACGCTCAAATATGGACTGGAAACAAAGAGATCAGATGACATGCTGATGGACGTAGTTTATCATCTGACACAAGACGCTCAAATATGAACCAGAAACCAACAGATCACAAGCCATGCTGCTGGAGGTAATGTTTAATCTTACGCTTGACGCTCAAATATGGACTGGAAACGAAGAGATCAGAGGACATGCTGCTGGACGTAGTTTATCATATTACACAAGACGCTCAAATATGAACCAGAAACCAACAGATCAGAATCCATGCTGCTGGACGTAGTGTATAATCTTACCCTAGACTCTCAAATATGTACTGCAAACGAAGAGATCAGAGGACATGCTGCTGGACGTAGTTTATCATCTTCCACAAGACGCACAAATATGAACCAGAAACCAACAGATCAGAAGCCCTGCTGCTGGGCGTAGTGTATAATCTTACCCTAGACGCTCAAATATGGACTGGAAACGAAGAGATCAGAGGACATCCTGCTGGACATAGTTCATCATCTTACACAAGACGCTCAAATATGAACCAGAAACCAAGAGATCAGAAGCCATGCTGCTGGGGGTAGGGTATAATCTTACCCTAGACGCTCAAATATGGACTGGAAACGAAGAGATCAGAGGACATGCAGCTGGACGTAGTTTACCATCTAACACAAGACGCTCAAATATGAACCAGAAACCAACAGATCAGAAGGCTTGCTGATGGACATAGTGTATAATCTTACCCTAGACGCTAAATATGGACTGGAAACGTAGAGATCAGAGGACATGCTGCTGGACGTAGTTCATCATCTTACACAAGACGCTCAAATATGAACCAGATACCAACAGATCACAAGCCATGCTCCTGGAGGTAGTGTATAATCTTACCCTAGACGCTCAAATATGGACTGGAAACGAAGATATCAGAGGACATGCTGCTGGGCGTAGTTTATCATCTTACACAAGAAGCTCAAATATGAACCAGAAACCAACAGATCAGAAGCCATGCTGCTGGACGTAGTGTATAATCTTACCCTAGCGTCTCTAATATGGACTGGAAACGAAGAGATCAGTGGACATGCTGCTGGACGTAGTTTATCATCTTACACAAGACGCTCAAATATGAACCAGAAACCGACAGATCAGAAACAATGCTGCTGGGCGTAGTGTATAATCTTAACTTAGACGCTCAAATATGGACTGGAAACGAAGAGATCAGAGGACATGCTGCTGGACGTAGTTTATCATCTTACACAAGACGCTCAAATATGAACCAGAAACCAACAGATCAGAAGACATGCTGCTGGACGTAGTGTATAATCTTACCCTAGACGCTCAAATATGGACTGGAAACGAAGAGATCAGAGGACTTGTGGCTGGTCATAGTTCATCATCTTACACAAGACGCTCAAATATGAACCAGAAACCAACAGATCAGAAGACTTGCTGCTGGACATAGTGTATAATCTTACCCTAGACGCACAAATATGTACTCGAAACGAAGAGATCAGAGGACATGCTGCTGGACGTAGTTTATCATTTTACACAAGACGCTCAAATATGAACCAGAAACCAAGAGATCAGTATCCATGCTGCTGGACGTAGTGTATAATCTTACCCTAGACTCTCAAATATGTACTGGAAACGAAGAGATCAGAGGACATGCTGCTGGACGTAGTTTATCATCTTCCACAAGACGCTCAAATAAACCAGAAACCAACAGATTAGAAGCCATGCTGCTGGACGTAGTGTATAATCTTAACTTAGACGCTCATATATGGACTGGAAACGAAGAGATCAGAGGACATGCTGCTGGTCGTAGTTTATCATCTTACACAAGACGCTCAAATATGAACCAGAAACCAACAGATCAGAAGACATGCTGCTGGTCGTATATAATCTTACCCTAGTCGCTCAAATATGGACTGGAAACGAAGAGATCAGAGGACATGCTGCTGGACATAGTTCATCATCTTACACAAGACGCTCAAATATGAACCAGAAACCAACAGATCAGAAGGCTTGCTTCTGGACATAGTGTATAATCTTACCCTAGACGCACAAATATGGACTGGAAACGAAAAGATCAGAGGACATGCTGCTGGACGTAGTTTATCATCTTACACAAGACGCTCAAATATGAACCAGAAACCGACAGAACAGAAGCCATGCTGCTGTACGCAGTGTATAATCTTACACTAGACGCTCAAATATGGACTGGAAACGAAGAGATCAGAGGACATGCTGCTGGACGTATTTTATCATCTTACACAAAACGCTCAAATAGGAAACAGAAACCAACAGATCAGAATCCATGCTGCTGGACGTAGTGTATAACCTTAACTTAGACGCTCAAATATGGACTGGAAACGAAGAGATCAGTGGACATGCTGCTGGACGTAGTTTATCATCTTACACAAGACGCTCAAATATGAACCAGAAACCGACAGATCAGAAACAATGCTGCTGGGCGTAGTGTATAATCTTAACTTAGACGCTCAAATATGGACTGGAAACGAAGAGATCAGAGGACATGCTGCTGGACGTAGTTTATCATCTTACACAAGACGCTCAAATATGAACCAGAAACCAACAGATCAGAAGACATGCTGCTGGACGTAGTGTATAATCTTACCCTAGACGCTCAAATATGGACTGGAAACGAAGAGATCAGAGGACTTGCTGCTGGTCATAGTTCATCATCTTACACAAGACGCTCAAATATGAACCAGAAACCAACAGATCAGAAGACTTGCTGCTGGACATAGTGTATAATCTTACCCTAGACGCACAAATATGGACTCGAAACGAAGAGATCAGAGGACATGCTGCTGGACGTAGTTTATCATTTTACACAAGACGCTCAAATATGAACCAGAAACCAAGAGATCAGTATCCATGCTGCTGGACGTAGTGTATAATCTTACCCTAGACTCTCAAATATGTACTGGAAACGAAGAGATCAGAGGACATGCTGCTGGACGTAGTTTATCATCTTCCACAAGACGCTCAAATAAACCAGAAACCAACAGATTAGAAGCCATGCTGCTGGACGTAGTGTATAATCTTAACTTAGACGCTCATATATGGACTGGAAACGAAGAGATCAGAGGACATGCTGCTGGTCGTAGTTTATCATCTTACACAAGACGCTCAAATATGAACCAGAAACCAACAGATCAGAAGACATGCTGCTGGTCGTATATAATCTTACCCTAGACGCTCAAATATGGACTGGAAACGAAGAGATCAGAGGACATGCTGCTGGACATAGTTCATCATCTTACACAAGACTCTCAAATATGAACCAGAATCCAACAGATCAGAAGGCTTGCTTCTGGACATAGTGTATAATCTTACCCTAGACGCACAAATATGGACTGGAAACGAAAAGATCAGAGGACATGCTGCTGGACGTAGTTTATCATCTTACACAAGACGCTCAAATATGAACCAGAAACCGACAGAACAGAAGCCATGCTGCTGTACGCAGTGTATAATCTTACACTAGACGCTCAAATATGGACTGGAAACGAAGAGATCAGAGGACATGCTGCTGGACGTATTTTATCATCTTACACAAGACGCTGAAATATGAACCAGAAACCAAAAGACCAGATGGCTTGCTGCTGGACGTAGTGTATAATCTTAACCTAGACTCTCAAATATGTACTGGAAACGAAGAGATCAGAGGATATGCTGCTGGACGTAGTTTATCATCTTACACAAGACGCTCAAATATGAACCAGAAACCAAAAGATCAGAAGGCTTGCTGCTGTACGTAGTGTATAATCTTAACCTAGACGCTCAAATATGGACTGGAAACGAAGAGATCAGAGGACATGCTGCTGGACGTAGTTCATCATCTTACACAAGACGCTCAAATATGAACCAGAAACCAACAGAGCAGAAGGCTTGCTGCTGGACGGAGTGTATAATCTTACCCAAGAAGCTCAAATATGGACTGGAAACGAAGAGATCAGAGGACATGCTGCTGGGCGTAGTTTATCATCTTACTCAAGACGCTCAAATATGAACCAGAAACCAACAGATCAGAAGCCATGCTGCTGGACGTAGTGTATAATCTTACCCTAGACGCTCAAATATGGACTGTAAACGAAGGGATCAGAGGACATGCTGCTGGACATAGTTCATCATCTTACACAAGACGCTCAAATATGAACCAGAAACCAACAGATCAGAAGGCTTGCTGCAGGACATAGTGTATAATCTTACCCTAGACGCTCAAATATGGACTGGAAACGAAGAGATCAGAGGACATGCTGCTGGACCTAGTTTATCATCTTACACAAGACGCTCAAATATGAACCAGAAACCAACAGATCAGAAGCCATGCTGCTGGACGTAATGTATAATCTTAACTTAGACGCTCAAATATGGACTCGAAACGAAGAGATCAGAGGACATGCTGCTGGACATAGTTCATCATCTTACACAAGACGCTCAAATAAACCAGAAACCAACAGATCAGAATCCATGCTGCTGGACGTAGTGTATAATCTTAACTTAGACGCTCATATATGGACTGGAAACGAAGAGATCAGAGGACATGCTGCTGGACGTAGTTTATCATCTTACACAAGACGCTCAAATATGAACCAGAAACCAACAGATCAGAAGCCATGCTGCTGGACGTAGTCTATAATCTTACCCTAGAGTCTCAAATATGGACTGGAAACTAAGAGATCAGAGGACATGCTGCTGGACGTAATTTATCATCTTACTCAAGACGATCAAATATGAACCAGAAATCAACAGATCAGAAGGTTTGATGCTGGACGTAGTGTATAATCTTTACCTAGACGCTCAAATATGGACTGGAAACGAAGAGATCAGAAGACATGCTGGGTGTTAGTTCATGATCATACAAAAATACGCTCAAATATGGACTAGAATCCTACAGATCACAGGCAATTCTCCTGGAGGTATTTTATAATCATACACTAAACGGTCAAATGTGGACCAGAAACAAAACGATCTAAGGCCATGCTGCTGGACGTACATTATCATCTCACAGTAGACGCTCCAATATGGACCGGAAACCTAGAGATCAGAAGCATTGCTGCTGGACGTAGTTTATATTCTTCCACAAGACGCTCAAATATGGACCGGAAACGAACAGATCAGAGGCGTTGCTGCTGGACGTTGTTTATCAACTTACACAAGACGCTCAAATATGGACCAGAAACCAACAGATCATTGGACATGCTGCTGCTCGTATTTTTCATCTTACACATGACGCTCCAAAACGGACTGGAAACCAACAGATCAGAGGATTTCCTGCTTGACGTAATTTATCATATTACACAAGACGCAAAAATACGGACCAGAAATCAACAGACCAGAGGACATGCTGCTGGAGGTAGTTTATCAACTTACACAAGACGCTCAAATATGGACCAGAAACCAACAGATCATTGGACATGCTGCTGGTCGTATTTTTCATCTTACACAAGAGGCTCCAATACGGACCAGAAACCAACAGATCAGAGCATATGCTGCTGGTCGTAATTTATCATATTACGCAAGACGCTCAAATATGGACCGGAAAGCAACATATCAGAGTCCATGCTGCTGGACGTAGTTTATCATCTTACACTAAACGCCCAAATATGGACCGGAAACCAACACATCAGAGGCCATGCTTCTGGTCGTAGTTTATCATCTTACACTAGACGCTCAAATATGGACCGGAAACCAACAGATCAGAGGCGTTACTGCTGGACGGAGTATATAATCTTAAACTAGAGGCTCAAATATGGACCGGAAACCAAGAAATCGGAGACCATGCTGCTGAAACTAGTTTATCATCTTACTCTAGACGCTCAAATATGGACTCGAAACCACCGAGCAGAGGCCATGCTGCTGGACGTAGTTTATCATCTTACACAAGACCCTCAAATATGGACCAGAAACCAACAGATCAGAGGCCATGCTGCTGGACGGAGTATATAATCTTAAACTAGAGGCTCAAATATGGACCGGAAACCAAGAAATCGGAGGCCATGCTGCTGAAACTAGTTTATCATCTTACTCTAGACGCTCAAATATGGACCAGAAACCTAAAGATCAGAAGCATTGCAGCTGGACTTAGTTTTTATACTTACACAAGACGACAAATATGGACCAGTAACCAACAGTCAGAGGCCATGCTGATGGACCTAGTTTATCATCTGACACTAGAGGTTCAAATTTGGCCCAGAAACGAACAGATCAGAGGGCATTCTGCTGGACGTAGTAAATATTCTTGCACAAGACGCTCAAATATGTACAAGAAACCAACAGATCAGAGCTCATGCTGCAGGTAGTATTTTATCATCTTACTCTAGACGCACAAATATGGACCAGAAACCAACAGATCAGAGGCCATGCTGCTGGAAGTACTTTATCATCTTACACTAGACTCTGAAATATGGACCGGAAACCAACACATCAGAGTCCTATTGGCTGGACGTAGTTTATCATCTTAGACAAGACGCTGAAATATGGAGCAGAAACCAACAGATCAGATGCAATTCTGCCAGACGAATTTATCATTTGACACTCGACGCTCAAATATGGACCGGAAACCTACAGATCACAAGCATTGCTGCTGGACGTAGTTTATATTCTTACACAAGACGCTCAAATGTGGACCAGATGAAAACAGAACAGTGGGCATTATGCAGGACTCAAATATGGACCGGAAACTATGGATCATAGCTCATGCTTCTGGACGTAGTTTATCATCCTACACATCACGCTCAAATATGGACCAGAAACCAGCAGAGACTTTGCAGCTGGACGTATTTTATCATATTACACAAGACGCTCAAATATTGACCAGAAGCCAAAATATCAGAGGCCATGCTGCTGGAAGTAGTTTATCATCTTACAATAGACGCTCAAATATGGACCGGAAACCAACAGATCAGAGGCTTTGCTGCTAGACTTATTTGATCATCTTAGACAAGACGCTCAAATATCGAACAGAAAACAAAACATCAGAGGCCATCCTGCTTGACGTAGTTTATTAATTTTCACTAGACGCTCAAATATAGACTGGAAACCAACAGATCAGAGGCCATGCTGCTGGACGTAGTTTATCATCTTACACTAGACGCTCAAATATTGACCGGTAACCAACAGATCAGAGGCCATACTGCTGGAAATAGTTTATCAGCTTACACTAGATTCTAAAATATTGACCAGAAAACAACAGATCAGAGGATTTGCTGCTGGACATAGTTTACCATCTTACATTAGACTCTCAAATATAGACCGGAAACGAACAGATCAGAGGCCATGCTCCGGATGTAGTTTATCGTCTTAAACTTGATGGGCAAATATGGACCGTAAACCAACACATCAGCGGCCTTGCCGCTGGACATAGTTCATCACCTTTCACAAGACGCTTAAATATGGACCAGAAACCAACAGATCAGAGGCCATTCTGCTGGACGTAGTTTATCATCTTACACTAGACGATCAAATATGGAACAGAAATTGACAGATTAGAGTCCATGCTGCCGGACGTAGTTTAACATCTTACACTAGGCGCTCAAATATGGACCGGAAACCAACAGATGAGAAGCCACGTGGGGGGGGGGCGGACGCATTTCATCATCTGACACTGGACGTTAAAATATGGACTAGAAACCAACAGATCAGAGGCCATGCTGTTGGACGTATTTTATCATCTTATATTAGACACTCAAATACGTACCAGAAACCAAGAGATCAGTGGCCATGCTTGCTAGACGTAGCTTATTATCTTCCAAAGACGCTCAAATCTGATCAAACAAAAGATCTGAGGCCATTCTGCGGTACGTATGTTATCATCTTACACAAGACGCTCAAATATGTACCAGAATCCAACAGATCAGAGGCCTTGCTGCTGGTCGTACTTTATAATCATACACTAGAGGCTCCAATATGGACGGGAAACCAACAGATCAGAGACCTTGCAGCTGGACGTAGTTTGCCGTCTCACACAAGACTCTCAAATATGACCCAGAAACCAACAGATCAGATATCATGCTGCTGGACGTAATTCATCATCTTACACAAGACGCTCAAATATGCAGCAATATCTAACAGAACAGAGGCCATGCTGCTGGATGTAGTTCATTATCTTACCTTAGACGCTGAGATATGGACCAGAAACCAACAGATCAGAGGCCATACTACTGGACGTAGTTTATCATCTTACACTAGACGCTCAAATATGGACCGGAAACCAACAGATCAGCGGCAATTCTGCTGGACGTAATTTATCAGCTTACAGTAGACGCTCAAATATGGACCGGAAACCAACAGATCAGAGGCTATTCTGCTGGACGTATTTTATCATCTTACACTAAACGCACGATTATGGACAAGAAACCAACAGATCAGAGGCCTAGCTGCTCGACGTAGTATATCATCTTACACTAGACGCTTAAATATGGCCAGAATTTAACAGATGAGATGACATGCTGCTGGTCGTATTTTATCATCTCACACAAATCGCTCAAATATGGACCAGAAACCAACAGTTCAGAGGCCATGCTGCTGGACGTAGTTTATCATCTTACACTAGACACTCATATATAGACCGGAAAGCAACAGATCAGACGCCTTGCTGGTGGACGTATTTTACCATTTTTCACTAGACGCTAAATATGGAGCAGAAACCAACAGATCAGAGGACATGCTGCTCGATGTAGCTTATCATCTTACACTAGACGCTGAAATATGGAGCGGAAACAAACTGGTCATAAGTGTTGTTGCTAGTTTATGATCTTACACAAGTCGATAAAATATTGACCAGAAACCAAGAGATCAGAGGCCATTTTGCTGGACGTAGTTTATCATCTTACACTAGACATATATATAGCCTGCAAACCAACATGTAAGATGATAAACTACGTCCAGCACCATGGCCTCTGATTTGTTGGTTTCTGGTCCACATTTGAATGTCTTGTGTGAAATGATAAACTACGTCCAGCAGCATGACCTCTGATCGGTTGGTTTCCTGTCCATGGTGCTGGACGTAGTTTATCATCTTACACAAGTCGCTCAAATATAGACCAGAATCCAACCGACCAGAGACCATACTGCTGGACGTAATTTATCATCTCATACTAGAGGCTCAAATATGGAGAGGAAACCAACCGATCAGAGGTCATGCTGCTGGACGTAGATTATCATCTTACAGTAGATGCTCAAATATGGGCCAGAAATCAACAATTCAGAGGCCATCGTGCTGGACGTAGTTTATCATCTTACAAAACACGCTGAGATATGGACCAGAATCCAACGGATCAGAGACCATACTGCTGGAAGTAGTTTATCATCTCATACTAGAGGCTCAAATATGGACAGGAAACCAACCGATAAGAGGTCATGCTGCTGGACGTAGTTTATCATTTTACACAAGATGGTATAATATGGACCAGAAACCCACCGATAAGAGGCGTTGCTTCTGGACGTGGTTTATGGTCTTACACTAGAAGCTCAAATATAGACCGGAAACCAACAAATCAGATGCTTTAATGGTGGACGTAGATTATCATCTTACCCTAGATGCTAAATATGGAGCAGAAACCACAGATCAGAGGTCATGGTGCTGGACGTAGTTTATCATCTTATACAAGACGCGCAAATATAGACCAGAAGCCAACACATCAGAGTATTTCTGCTGGACGTAGTTTATCATCTTACAAAAGACGCTGAAATATGGAGCAGAATCCAACCGATCAGAGACAATTCTGCTGGACGTAGTTTATCATCTCATACTAGAGGCTCAAATATGGCCTAGAAACCAACCGATCAGAGGTCATGCTGCTGGACGTAGTTTATCATCTTACACAAGACGCTCAAATGTGGACCAGAAACCAACAGATCAAAGGCGTTGCTTCTGGACGTAGTTTATCGTCTTACACAAGACGCTCAAATATAGACCGGAAACCAACAAATCAGATGCTTTAATGGTGGACGTAGATTATCATCTTACACTAGATGCTCAAATATGGACCAGAAACCAACAGATCAGAGGATTTTCTAATGGACGTAGTTTATCATCTTACGGAAGACGCGCAAATATAGACGACAAAACAACTGATAAGAGGCCTTGCTGCTGGACGTAATTTATCATCTCACCCAAGGTGTTCACATATGGACCAGAAACCAACAGATCAGAGGCCTTGCTGCAAGACGTTGTTTAACATCTGACACAAGAAGCCCAAACATGGACAGGCATCCCACATGTCTGAAGCCTTGCTGCTTGATGTTTTTTATCATCATAATTTGACGCTCAAATATGGACAGGTATCCAACATGTTAGAAGCCTTGCTGCTGGACGTAGATTATCATATTATAGAAGAGGCTAAAATATGGAATTGAAACCAACAGATCAGAGGCCTTGCTGCTGGACGTAGTTTATCATCTAATACAAGACGTTAAAATATGGACCAGAAACCAACAGATTAGAGACCTTGATGGTGGACGTATTTTATCTTAAAAAAGGCGCTAAATTAGGGAACTGTATCCAACAGTTCAGAGGCCTTGCTGCTGGACGTAATTAATCATTTTACACAAGACGCTCAAATATGGACCAGAAACCAACAGATGAGAGGCCATGCTGCTGGACGTAGTTTATCATCTTACATTAGACGCTCAAATATGGACCAGAAACCCACATATGTGAGGCCATGCTGCTGGAATTAGTTTATCATCTGAGACAAGACGTTAAAATATGGACCAGATACCAAGAGATTAGAGTCCTTGCTGCAGGACCTAGTTCATCATCTTACACAAGAATCTCAAATATGGTCCGGAATCCAACAGTTCAGATGCCTTCTTTCTTGACGTAATTTATCATCTTACACAAGAAGCTAAAATATGGAATAGAAACCAACAGATCAGAGTCCCTGCTTCTGGACGTAGTTTATCATCATACATTAGACGCTTAAATATGGACCAGAAACCAAGAGATCAGATGTGATACGTAGTTTATCATTTTAAACTGGACGCTCAAATATGGACCCGAAACAAACAGATCAGAGTCAATGCTGCTGGACGTAGTATATCATTTTACACTGGACGCTCAAATATGGACCAGAACCCAACAGATCATAAGCCATGCTTCTGGACGTAATTTATCATCTTAGACAAGACGCTCAAGTATGTACCAGAAACCAACAGATCAGAGGCGTTGCTTCTGGACGTAGTTTATCATCTTACACTATACGCAAAAATATAGACCAATTAGATTAGAGATTAGAGGTCATACTGCTGGTCGTAGTTTATCATCTTACACAAGACGCTCAAATATGGACAGGAAAAAACCAACAGATCAGAGGCATTGCAGCTAGACGTATTTTATCATCTTTAATTAGACGCTCAAATATGGTCAAGAATCCAACAGTTCAGAGGCATTGCTGCCGGTCGTAGTTTATCATCTTACACAAAATTCTAAAATATTGACCAAAAACAAACAGATCAGAAGCTTTGCTGCTGGACGTAATTTATCATCTTGCACTAGACGCTCAAATATGTACCAGAAACAAACAGATCTGAGGCCATGCATCTGGACGTAGTTAATCATCTGACACAAGACGCTCAAATATGGACCGGAAACCAAGAGATCAGAGGCAATGCAGCCCGACCTAATTCATCATCTTACACTAGACGCTCAAATATGGACCAGAAACCAACAGATCAGAGGCCATGCTGCTGGACGTAGTTTCTCATCTTACACTAGACGCTCAAATATGGACTCACATCCAAGAGAGGCTTTGCTGCTGGACGTAGTTTATCATCTTACACTAGACGCTCAAATATGGACCAGAAACCAACAGATCAGCCGCCTTGCTGCTGGACGTAGCTTATCATCTTACACAAGACGCTCAAGAAACCAAAAGATCAGTGGCATTCTGCTGTGCGTAGTTTATCATCTTACATTAGACCCCCAAATATGGACCGGAAACCAACAGATCAGAGGCCATGCTGCTGGACGTAGTTTATCATCTTAAATTAGTCGCTCAAATATGGACCGTCAACTAACAGATCAGAGGCTTTGCTGCTGGACGTAGTTTATCATCTCACACAAGACACTCAAATAGGGCATTGAAACCAACAGATCAGAGCCCATTCTGCTGTACGTTGTTTATCATCTTAAATTAGACCCCCAAATATGGACCGGAAACCAACTGTTCAGATTCCATTCCGCCGGAAGTAGTTTATCATCTTACATTAGACGCTCAAATATGTACTGGAAACCAACAGATCAGAGGCCTTGCTGCCGGGCGTAGTTTATCATCTTACACTAGACGCTCAAATATGGACAGTCAACCAACGGATTAGAGGCTTTGTTGCCGGACGTAGTTTATCATCTTACACTAGACACTTAAATATGGACCGTCAACCAGTAGATTAGAGGCTTTGCTGCAGGACGTAGTTCATCATCTTACACAAGACACTCAAATACGTACAAGAAACTAACAGATCAGAGCCCATGCTGCTGGACGTAGTTTATCATATTAAACTTGACTCTCAAATATGGACCTGAAAGCAACAGAGCAGAGACCATTCTACAAGACGTAGTTCATCATCTTAAATCATACGCTCAAATTTGGATCGGAAAATATGGCCTCGCTGTCTGACGTTGTTTGTCTCTTACATTAGACGCCCAAATATGGACCATAAAACAATAGGTCAGTAGATATGCTGCTAGTCGTAGTTTATCATCTTACACTAGATGCTCAAATATGGACCAGAATCCAACAGATCAGAGGCCAGGCTGCTGGATGTAGTTCATTTGACACTAGACTCCCAAATATGGAACGGAAACCAACAGATCTGATGCCTTGCTACTAGACGTAGTTTATCATCTTACACCAGACGCTCAAATATGGACCAGAAGCCAAGAGTTCTGAGGTTTCTCTGTTGGAAGTAGTTTATCATCTTACAAAAGACTCTCGAATATAGACCGGAAACCCATAGATCAGAGGCATTGCTGCTGGTTGTAGTTTATCATCTTAAATTGGACGTTCAAACATGGTCCTGAATACAACAGATCAGAGGCCTTGCTCCCGGACGTAGTTTATCATCTTACACTTGACGCTCAAATATGGACCGTCAACCAAGAGATCAGAGGCTTTGCTGCTGGACGTAGTTCATCATCTTACACAAGAGGCTAAAATATTGACCAAAAACAAACAGATCAGAGGCTTTGCTGCTGAACACCAACGGATCAGATGCCTTCCTATTGGACGTAGTTTATCATCTTACACTAAATGATCAAATATGGACCAGAATCCAACAGATCAGAGGCCACGTTGCACGACGTATTTTATCATCTTACTCAAGACGCTCAAATAAGGACCAGAAACCAACAGATAAGAGACATTGCTGCTCGATGTAATTTATCACCTTACACAAGATGTTCAAATATGGACCAGAAGTCAACAGATCAGAGGCCTCTCTGCTGGAAGTAGATTATCATCTTACACAAGACGCCCCAATATGGACTAGAAACCAACCGATCAGAGGCCATAATGCTGGACGTAGTTTATCAACTTAAACTAGATGCGCAAATATGGACCGGAAACCAACCGATCAGAGGCCATAATGCTGGACATAGTTTATCAACTTAAACTAGATGCGCAAATATGGACCGGAAACCAACAAATCAGAGGTCATGCTATTGGGCGTAGTTTATCATATTACACTAGACGCTCAAATATGGAACAGAAACCAACAGATCAGAAGGCTTGCTTCTGGACTTGGTTTATCATCTGACACAAGACCCGCAAATATGAACCAGAAACCAACAGATCAACGGCCTGGCTGCTGGACGTAGCTTATCATCTTACACAAGATAATCAAATAGGTACCAGAAAACAACAGATCAGATCCCATTCTGCTGTACGTAGTTTATCTTCTTACATTAGACTCCCAAATATGGACCGGAAAACAACAGGTCAGAGGACATGCTGCTGGTCGTAGTTTATCATCTTACACTAGATGCTCAAATATGGACCGGAAAGCAACTGATCAGAAGTCTTCCTGCTGGACGTTGTATATCATCTTACACAAGACACTCAAATATGGCCCATAAACCAAACGAACAGAGGCCATGTTGCTGGACGTAATTTATCATCTTACACTAGAGGCTCAAATATGGACCAGAAACCAACAGATCAGAGGCCATGCTTCTGGACCTAGTTTATCATCTTACACAAGACGCTCAAATATGGACCAGAATCCAACAGAGCAGTGGCTATGCTGCTGGACGTAGTTTATCATCTTACAATAGAAGCTCAAATATGGACCGGAATCCAATAGATCAGAGGCTTTACTGATGGACGTAATTTATCATTTTAAAATAGATGTTTAAATATGGACCAGAAACAAACAGATCAGAGACTTTTCGGCTGGACGTACTTTATCATCAAACACAACACACTCAAATATGGACCAGAATCCAGCAGATCAGAAGCACTGCTGCTGGACGTAGTATATCATCTTACACTAGACGCTAAAATATGGACCAGAAACCAAGGGATGAGAGGCCATTCTGCTGGACGTAGTATACCATCTTATATTATACGCTCAAATATGGACCAGAATCCAAGAGATCAGTGTCCTTGCTTCTGGACGTAGTTTATCATCTTACACTAGACGCTCAAATATGGACCGAAAGCAAACAGATCAGAGGCCTTGCTTCTGGACTTAGTTTATCATCTTACACAAGATACTCAAATATGGACCGGAATCCAACAGGTCAGAAGCCTTGCTGCTTGACGTTGTTTTATCATCTTAACTAGACGATCAAATATGGAAATGAATCCAACAGATCAGAGGCCTTGCTGCTGGACGTAGATTATCATCTTAAACACGACGTTCAAATATGGACCAGAAACCAACAGATCATGGTCTTGCTGCTGGACGTAGCTTATTATACACTAACGCTATACTAGGGAACTGTATCAAAGAGATCAGAAGACTTCCTGTTTGGTGTAGTTTATCATCGTACAAAGCCGTTAAAATATGGACGGTAACCAAACAGACCAGATGCATTGCTGCTGGACGTAGTCTATCATCTTACACTAGACGCTCAACAACAGGTCAGAGGACATGCTGTTGAAAGTAGTTTATCCTCTTAGACAAGTCGCTCAAATATTGTCCGGAAGCGAACATATCAGAGGCCTTGCTGCCGGACGTTGTTTATCATTTTACACTAGATGCTCAAATATGGACCGGAAACGAACAGATCAGATGCCTTGCTACTGGACGTATTTTATCATCTTACACTAGACGTTCAAATATGGACCGGAAACCAATAGGTCAGAGGCATTGCTGCTGGACGTAGTTTGTCATCTTAAATTAGACGCTCAAATATGGACCGGAAACCAACAGATCAGAGGCCTTGTTTATCATCTTAAACTAGATTCTCAAATATTGACCAGAAACCAACAGATCAGAGGCTTTGCTGCTGGGCGTAGTTCATCATCTTACACAAGACGCTAAATGATGAACCAGAAACCAACAGATCAGAAGCTTTGCTGGTGGATGTAGCTTATCATCTTACACAAGTCGCTCCAATATGGACCAGAACCCAACAGTTCAAAATCCTCACTGCTGGAAGTAGTTTATCATCTTACACAAGACCCCCAAATATGAACCGGAAACCAACAGATCAGAGGCCATGCTGCTGGACGTAGTTTATCATCTTGAATTAGTCGCTCTAATATATCGTCCGCATGTCAACAGAGCAGAGGCCTTGCTGCCGGACGTAATTTATCATCTTACGCTAGACGCTCAAATATGGACCGTCAACCAACAGATCAGAGGCTTTGCTGCTGGACATAGTTTATCATCTTAAACTAGATTCTCAAATATTGACCAGAAACCAATAGATCAGAGGCTTTGCTGCTGGGCGTAGTTCATCATCTTACACAAGACGCTAAATGATGGACCAGAAACCAACAGATCAGAAGCTTTGCTGGTGGACGTAGCTTATCATCTTATACAAGTCGCTCCAATATTTACCAGAACCCAACAGATCAGCGGCCTTGTTGCTGGACGTAGTTTATCATCTTACACTAGACGCTCAAATATGGACTGGAAACCAACAGTTCAGATGCCATGCTGCTGGACGTACTTTATCATCTTAAACTAGATTCTCAAATAGGGACCAGAAACCAACAGATCAGAGGCCATGCTGCTGGACGTATTTTATCATCTTAGACAAGTCGCTCAAATATGGTCCGGAAGCGAACATATCAGAGGCTTTGCTGCTTGACGTAGTTTATCATCTTACACAAGAGGATAAAATATTGATCAGAAACAAACAGATCAGCGTCTTTCCTGATGGACGTAGTTTATCATCTTACACATGACACTCAAATAGGTACCAGAAACCAACAGATCAGAGCCTATGCAACTTACATTAGACGCCCAAATATGAACCGGAAAACAACAGGTCAGACGACATGCTGCTGGTCGTAGTTTATCATCTTAAACTACATGCTCAAATATGGACCGGAATCCAAGAGACCAGATGCCTTGCTACGGGACGTAGTTTATCATCTTACACTAGACGCTCAAATATGGACACGAATCTAACATATCAGAGGCAATGAGGCTGGACCTATTTTATCATCACACAAGATGCTCAAAAATAGACCAGATACCAACAGATCAGATGCATTGCTGCTGGACGTAGTTTAACATATTACACAAGTCGCTCAAATATGGACCACAATACAACAGATCAGAAAATGAATCCAACAGATCAGAGGCCTTGCTGCTGGACGTAGCTTATTATACACTAACGCTATACTAGGGAACTGTATCAAAGAGATCAGAAGACTTCCTGCTTGGTGTAGTTTATCATCGTACAAAGCAGTTAAAATATGGACGGTAACCCAACAGATCAGATGCATTGCTGCTGGACGTAGTCTATCATCTTAGACTAGACGCTCAAATATGTATCGGAAACCAACAGATCAGAGGCCATGCTGCTGGACTTAGTATATCATCTTACACAAGACGTTCAAATATGGACCAGAAACCAACAGATCAGAGGCATTGATGCTGGGCGTAGTTTATCATCTTACACTAGACGCTCAAATATGGATCGGAAACCAACAGATCATAGGCCATGCTGCTGGACTTAGTATATCATCTTACACAAGACGCTCAAATATGGACCAGAAACCAACAGATCATAGGCCATGCTGTTGGGCGTAGTTTATCATCTTACACAAGACGCTCAAATATGGAACAACAGATCAGAGGACTTGCTGGACGTAGTTAATCTTCTTACAGGAAACGCTCAAATATGGACCGGAAAACCACAGATAAAATCCTAGCTCCTGGACGCAATTTATCATCTTACACTAGACGCTCAAATATGGACCAGAAACCAACAGATCATGCTGCTGGGCGTAGTTTAATATATTACACAAGACGCTCAAATATGGACCAACAGATCAGAGGACTTGCTGCTGGACGTAATTTATCATCTTACACAAGAAGCTCAAATATGAACCGGAATCCAACAGGTCAGAAGCCTTACTGATTGACGTAGATTTATCATATTAACTAGACGCTCAAATATGGAAACGAATCCAACTGGTCAGAAGCCTTTCTGCTGGACGTAGTTTATTACCTTACACAAGACGCTAAAATATGGAAAGAAACAAACAGATCAGAGGCCTTGCTGCTGGGCGCAGTTTATCTTACACAAGACGATAAACTAAGTAACTTTATCCAACAAAACAGAGGACTTGCTGCTGGACGTAGTTTATCATCTAACACTAGACGCTCAAATAGGGACCAGAAATCAACAGATTAAACGCCATCCTGCTGGACGTACGTAATAATCTTACACTAGACATTCAAATATGGACCGGAAAACAAAAGATAAGAAGCCTTGCTGCTGGACGTAGTTTATCATATTTCATTAGACGCTCAAATATGGACCAGAAGCCTACAAGTCAGAAGCCTTGCTGCTGGACTTAGTTTAACATCTTACACTAGACGCTGAAAATATTGACCAGAAACCAACAGAACAGAGGCAGGGCTGCAGGACGTAGTTTATCATCTTACACAAGAAGCTCTAATATGGACCAGAAACAAACAGTTCATAGTACATGCTGGTGGACGTAATTTATCATCTTACATTAGACGCTCAAATATGGACCAGAATCCTACAGATCACAGGCCTTGCTTCTGGACTAGTTTACATCTTAACCAAGACGCGCAAATATGGACCAGAAACCAACAGAACAGAGGCCTTGCTACTGGACGTAGTTTATCATCTTACACAAGACGCTCAAATATGGAACAGAAACCAAAAGAACAGAGGCCATGCCGCTGGACGTAGTTTGTCATCTTACACTCGACGCTGAAATATTGACCGGAAACATACAGATCAGAGGCCTTGCTGCTAGACTTTGTTTAACACCTTACACAAGAATGTAAAATATGGGCCGGCATCCAACAGGTCAGACGCCTTGCTGCTGGGCGTAGTTTATCATCTTACACAAGACACTAAAATATGAAATAGAAACCAACAGATCAGAGGCCATGCTACTAGACGTAGTTAATCATCTTACACAAGACGCTGAAATATGGACCAGAAACCAACAGATCATAGGAAACTTTGCTGGACCTTGTTTATCATCTTACACTAGACACTCAAATATGGACCGTAACCCGACAGATCAGAGACCTGGCTGCTGGACGTAGTTTATCATCTTACACAAGACGCTAAAATATGGACCAGAAACCAACGGATCAGAAGCTTTGCTGCTGGACGTAGTTTATCATATTACACTTGAAGCTCTAATATGGACCGGAAACCAATAGATCAGAGGCCATGCTGCTGGACGTACTTTATCTGCTTGCACAAGACGCACAAATATGGAACAGAAACCAACAGATCAGAGGCCATGCTGCTCGATTTAGTTTATTATATTATCATAGAAGCTCAAAAATTGACCGTAACCCGACAGATCAGAGGCCATGATGCTGGAGGTAGTTTATCATCTTACACTAGACGCTCAAATATGAACCGGAATCCAATAGATCACAGGGTTTACTACTGGACCTATTTTATCCTTTTACACAAGACGCCCAAATATGGACCAGAAACCAACAGATCAGAAGCCTTGCTACTGCACGTAGTTTATCATTTTACACAAGGCGCTCAAATATGGGCAAGAAACCAACAGATAAGAGGCAATGCTGTTGGACGTAGTTTATCATCTTACACTAGACGATCAAATATGGACCGGAAACCAACAAATCAGAGGTCATGCTATTGGACGTAGTTCATCATCTTACACTAGACGCTCAAATTTGGACCGGAAACCAACAGATCAGTGGCGATGCTGCTGGACGTAATTTATTATCTTACACTAGACGCTCAAATATGGACCAGAAACAACCAGATCAGATTCCATGCTGCAGGACGTAGTTTATCATCTTACACAAGACGATTAAATATGGACCAGAAACCAAGAGATCAGGGGCCATGCTGCTGGACGTAGTTTATCATCCTACACTATACGCACAAATATGAACCGGAAAGCATCAGATCAGAGCACATGCTGCTGGACTAGTTTATCATCTTAACCAAGATGCTCAAATATGGACCAGAAACCAACAGATCATATGCCATGCTTCTGGACGTAGTTTATCATCTTACACAAGACGATCAGTTATGGACCAGAAACAACCAGATCAGAGGCCATGCTACTGGACCTAGTTTTTCATCTTACACTAGACACTAAAATCTGGACCAGAAACCAACAGATCAGAGATCATGCTGCTGGGCGTAGTTTATCATCTGACACAAGACGCTCAAATATCTACCAGAAATCAACAGATCAGAGGCCTTACTGCTGGACGTAGTTTATCATCTTACACAAGACTCTCAAATATGGACCAGTATCCAACAGATCAGAGGCCATTCTGCTGGACGTACTTTACTATCTCACACTAGATGCTGAAACATGTACCGGAAACAAACAGATCAGAGTCCTTCCTCCTGGAAGTAGTTTATCATCTTACACAAGACGCTCAAATATGGACCAGAATCCAACAGATCAGAAGCCATGCTACTGGACGTAGTTTTTCATCTTACACTAGACGCTAAAATCTGGACCAAAAACCAACAGATCAGAGATCATGCTTCTGGACGTAGTTTATCATCTGACACAAGTCGCTCAAATGTGAACCAGAAACCAACACATCAGAAGCATGGCTGCTGGATGTAGTTTATCAACTTATACAAGACGCTCAAATGTGGACCACAAACCAACAAATCAGAGGCCTTGCTGGTAGACGTAGTTACACTAGAAGCTCTAAGATGGACCGGAAACCAACAGATCAGAGGCCATGCTGCTGGATGTCGTTTATCATCTTACACTAGACGCTCAAATATGGACCAGAAACCAACAGATCACAAACCTTACTGCTGGACGTAGTTTATCATCTTACACAAGACGCTCAAATATGTACCAGAAACCAACAGATCAGAGTCCATGCTGCTGGACATAGTTTATTTATCTTTAATAGACGCTCAAAAATGGACCGGATACCAACAGATCGGAGGCCTTCCTGCTCGACGTAGTTTATCATCTTACACATGACGCTCAAATATGGACCAGAAACCAACAGATCAGAGGCCATGCTACTGGACGTAGTTTGTAATCTTACACACGACGTTCAAATATGGAGCAGAAACCAACAGATCAGAGGCCATGCTGCTGGACGTAGTTTATCTTCTTACTCTGATTTAAGCCAGAGGAGTGAGCTCAGCTGCCAGGTAGAGATGATCAAGATTATATGGACAATGATAGCAGTCAGTCTTTTACCAAATGAGATAAAAGTTAAACCAGAGGAGTTGTGTCAGTTGCCAGGTACATGTGATTTAGATAAATGAGAATGATAGCAGCGAGTCTTTTCCCAATTTTATCTGTGAGTTATGCCAGAGGAGTGGGGTCAGCTGCCTGGTACAGGTGATCAAAATATATGGTGAATGATTGCTGCTATTCTTTTCCCAATTGAGCTTAGAATTATGCCATAGCAGTGGGGTCAGCTGCTAGGTACATGTGATCAAGTTATATGGAGAATGATAGTAGCCAGTCTATAGAAGCCAGCTGAGAGTTAAGTCAGAGGAGTGGAGTCAGCTGCCAGGTACAGGTAAACCAATATGTATGGAGAATGATAGCAGCCAGTCGTTTCCCAATTGAGCTGAGAATTACACCAGAGGAGTGGAATCAGCTACCAGGTACAAGTGATTAACATATATGGAGAATGATAGCAGCCAGTCTTTTCCCAATTGAAGTGAAATTTAAGCCAGAAGAGTGGTGTCAGCTGCCAGGAAGAGGTCATCAATATATATGGAGAATGATAGCAGCCAGGCTTTTCCTAATTGAGCTGATAGTTAAGCCAGAGGAGTGGTGTCAGCTGCCAGGTAGATGTGATCAAGATATATGGAGAATGATAGCAGCCAGTCTTTTCCTAATTGAGCTGAGAGGTAGGACAGAGGAGTGGTGTCAGCTGCCAGGTACAGGTGTTCAAAATATATGGAGAATGATAGCAGCCAGGCTTTTCCTGAGCTGAGAGTTAAACTTGAGGAGTGGGGTCAGCTGCCTGGTACAGGTGATCGAGATATATGAAGAATGATAGCAGCCAGTTTTTTCCTAATTGAGCTGAGAATTAAGCCTGAAGAGTAGGGTCAGCTCCCAGGTACATGTGATCAAGATATATGGAGAAAGATAGCAACCAGTCTCTTCCTAATTGACCTGAGATTTAAGCCAGAGGATTGGTGTCAGCTGCCAGATACTGGTGATCAAGATATATGGAGAATGATAGCAGCCAGTCTTTTCCCAATTGATCTGAGAATTAAGCCTGAAGAGTAGGGTCAGCTCCCAGGTACATGTGATCAAGATATATGGAGAATTATAGCAGCCAGGCTTTTCCTAATTGATCTGAGAGTTAAGCCAGAGGAGTGGGGTCAGCTGCCTGGTACAGTTGATCAAGATATATGGAGAATGATATCTGCCAGACATTTCCTAATTGTGCTGAGAGTTAAGCCAGAGGAGTGGTGTCAGCTGCAAGGTACAGGTGTTCAAAATATATGGAGAATGATAGCAGCCAGGCTTTTCCTGATTGAGCTGAGAGTTAAACTCTAGGAGTGTGGTCAGCTGCCAGGCACAGATGATCAAGATATATGGAGAATGATAGCAGTCAGTCTTTTCCCAAATGAACTGAGAGTTAAGCCAGGCGAGTGGTGTCAGCTGCCAGGTACATTTGATCAAGATATGTGGAGAATGATAGCAGTCAGTCTTTTCGCCATTGAGCTGAGATTTTGTTCAGAGGATATCAAGAGTGGTCATCAAGGTATTATACCAGCGTGTCTTTTCATCATTGAGCACTTTGAGATAGTTGAGAGGAGAGATTGGCTGTGTTCATCCACAGATATATGGAGAATGATATCTGCCAGACTTTTCCTAACTCAGCTAAGAGTTAGGCCATAGCGTAGGTCAGCTGCCATGTAGATTTCATGAAGATATATGGAGAATGTTACCAGTCAGTCTTTTCCCCATTCAGTTGAGAGTTATGTCAGTGGAAAGATCAACTGCGAAGTTATAGACATCAATGTATTTGTAACATTGTACTAGCCAGCCAATCTCTATTGAGCTCTGTGTGTTAGATCAGAGGAGAGATTGGCTGTAAGGCAGTGGTCATCATTTATATGAAGAAAGATACCAGCGAATCTTTTCCCCATCGAGCCGTGAGTTAGGTTAGTGGAAAGATCGGCTGACAGGCTGTAGCCATCATGATATTTGGAGAATGATACTAGCCAGATTTTCCTCATTGACCTGACAGTTTAGTTAGAGGAGAGATCGACTGTCATTGCAGTGATCATCAAGATATATGGAGAATACCCCATTGAGCATAGAATCAGGCCTGTGGAGCTATCAACTGCCAGATACTGTTCATAAAGTTATTTGTAGGATTATACAAGCATGTTTTTCCCAACTTAGCTGTGTATGTTAGGTCAGAGCTGACATTGGCTGTCAGGCTGTGGTCATCAACATATATAGAGAAACGTACCAGCCAGTCTTTTCCCTATTGAGCTCAGAGTCAGGCCAGAGGACACATCAGCTGCCAGCCATTGGACATCGTTTTTTTTTTATCCCTGATACCAGTCAGTCTTTTCCCAATTTAGCTCAAAGTTATAGAGAGTTATATGAGAGTTAGCCTAGAGGAGAGGTCAGCTGTCTGTACTGGTCAGCTAGGTATTTGTAGCATCATAGAATCCCGTCTTTTCCCCATTCAGCTGTGTGTGCTATGTCAGAGGAGAGACTGGCTTTCAGGCTGTGCTCATCAAGATATACTGAAAATAATAACAGCCACTCTTTTCCCCATTGAGCTGTGCGTGTTATGTAAGAGGAGAGATTAGCTGTTAGCCAGTGGTCATCAAGATATATGGAGAAGGATACCAGCCAAACTTTTCCTCATTGAGATGAGTTTGGTCAGAGGAGTGATCAGCTGCCAACCACTGGTCAAGATATTTAGGGGTGCAGCCACATGCCGTGGTATCATCTAAACAGAGCGTTGATATTAGAAAGAGATTAAGACCGACAATTAAGACGCCAGCGTTGAGGATTAGGTCTTAACGGCAAACCTCGCAGACATTACCTGTGATTCCATAGCTGGCCACTTTGTGAAGCAATCCTATGTACCACACCTTGTCAAAGGCCTTCGAGATATCTAAGACGATCACTCAGCGGCTGTTAGGAGGTCCCCTGGCAGAGGTTGGAGTTATCCCACACTACTATTCAAATGTGGTCTTCGTCAGCTGACTCATAATTCATAGTCGTGAAATATGTAATTACCTTCCGAAAACACTAACAACTTAAAATATAAATCTACATATAAGGTGTAAAATTGCGCAGACTATAACTATAAATTGTTAGATTACTAGTATACAAACTTTGCACAAAGAAAAACTGCCAATTGTTTTATAAAACGAGTTTTTATATTAACGTTGACTCAATACAACACTCTTGAGCCAGTCAAGTTAGAGAATTATTAAAAAGGGTGAGTTATATGTATGTAAAAGTTTACATTAGTAAGTAAAGTTTATGAGAATAAGGAGGATAGATAGCGATAGACCCTTGACTTGAAGAGCTTGTAGCGCCTGTGGAAGCATCCAAGCGGGAGTCTGTTCAATATAGTAATAGTTCTTGGGAAAGAAAAGCAATTCTGAATTGAATGTTCTCCTTACATGTAAGGAGAACATTCAACTCAGAATTGCTTTTCGTGTGTGAGTGCCTAACACTTGTCTTACTTGCACCTTTTAAACTCGGATATATTTTCCAGATAATTCCATAAGATTCGGTTTCACAGAATTTTTTTTTCAAAAGTTTCTGTATATGATGGCTTCACCGGATACGAAAGCCTGGCTTTTACAAGGCCGAAGAGAAACTGTGAATGAAGACAGACAGAAAGAATCTGCATTATATATATATATATATATATATATATATATATATATATATATATATAATGCAGATAAATCTATATATATATATATATGCATATATATATATATATATATAATCCAGACACACACACACACACACACACACACACACACACACACACACACACACACACACACACATATATATATATATATATATATATATATATATATATATATATATATTATAATTATTTTACGAAGGAAAGAGTGCTGTTTTGATTCTGTGGACGTAAAATTACACACAGTAGCCGTAAAGGCCTGAACTAGTGGAAATCATGAATGGAGATTATTAGAACATTTACCCTGGAAGTAGAATTAGTCTAGCAATAGGCGTGCATGATTGCGTCTGTGGTAAAGAGGCTACGGAATGGAAAGCACGTCTTCCCCCACAAGTCCGCTTAAAAAAAACATTTGGACTATCAAGATTGTAAATAAGGATAGAGAAAATCTAGTCGAGATATTGCAGCAAATCATAAAGATAGATCTTCACTATTTACATTATTCGAACTATTGTCCTCATCTTTGTCGCCATATTTATCATAACGTTTTGGCCGTTGTAGACTCCGGCCTTCTTCAAATGGTTGGAATGTCGAACTGAACCCTTTATTTCGCTCACTAGGGTAGACTGTTCTAGTTCCACGTGCCATGTTTAATGCATATCAGTTATCAGTTATCTCTTGTTAATTCCCCTCTGAAAGTTCTCCATTGCCTTAA
>OZ038480.1:12509804-12527304 GCA_964036315.1 Acanthosepion esculentum
ATATATATATATATATATATATATATATATATATATATATATATATATATTTATATATATATATATATATATATATATTTATATATATATATATATATATATATATATGTATGTATATATATATATGTATATATATATATATATGTATATATATGTATATATATATATATATATATATATATCTGTGTATATTTAGGCAGCATATCTTCATTCAAGGATGTTTGGCTGAATAATCTAGACATATTATGTCTACTTAATTTTATTTTAATCCTCTGAAATTGACGGAACAATTTCTTAGTGCTGTTATTAAAGTGATTAAGAAAGACGACATAGTTTTTCTTATTCCTTAGTATTCCCTGAGTACTTTCAATCTCATCCATGATCATCTTCAGCGTTGAAGAAAACTAGGGCAAGTTTCTTGCTGAGTTTAATAACAACACTAAGAAATTCACCCGCCAATTTGAAAAGATTAAAATTAAAACCAATGGACATAATGTGTCTAGATTTTTCAACCAAACAGGCTTGAATATATATATATATATATATATATATATATATATATATATATATATATATATATATATATATATATATATATATATGTAGAACCCATATATATATATATATATATATATGTAGAACCCATATATATATATATATATATATATATATATATATATATGTATATATATATATGTATAGAACGCATATATATATATATATATATATATATATATGTATATATATATATGTATAGAACGCATATACATATATATATATATATATATATGTATATATATATATATATATATGTATATAGATATATGTATAGAACGCATATACATATATATATATATATATATATATATATATATATATGTATATATATATATGTATAGAACGCATATACATATATATATATATATATATATATATATATATGTATATATATATATGTATAGAACGCATATATATATATATATATATATATATATATATATATATATATATATATATATATATATATATATATGATAGCTGGCCAATCGTATTCAAGAATACTCGTCTACTAGAGCGGCTGGCCAATCCCTATTGCAGACTCTCTTTCAGGCCCTTTTGCGTGTGTTCAACACCCACAGAGCCAACCTGTGGTTTAAACTGCAACTACGATGAGTAGACCTTACTTACAATGTCTGGGAGAGAACGTGTTATCTAGCATGATCTACAATCTGAATAATGCCAGCACATTCAAACCCTCGGTCGCGATGACTTGTGACTTCATGCTAGCACAGCTACCGACAACCCCCAAGATATATATATATATATATTTCTTGTATATATATTTATATATATTTCTTGTATATATATATATATTTCTTGTATATATATATATATATATATATATATATATATATATGTATATATATATATATATATATATATATATATATATATATATATATGGTAAATTATGTTTGTCCGTTCGTGTGTCTGAAACACCTCTAAGTCGAGCCATGCTTCCACTATATAGGCATTTCATACTTTTTTGCAATCAGGATGATCTGGTGCTTGAACATCTAGTATTGGGATTTGTGTCAAGATGAGGAGGAACAGTTACAAATTGAAAATTCAATCTATCTATCTATCTATCTATCTAATTATCTATCTATCTATCTATCTATCTATCTATCTATCTATCTATTCATCTATCTATAAATAAATATCTAAATAAATAAACGGTAAATTCTGTCTGTACGTTCGTGTGCCTGAAACCTTCTCTAGCTCGGGCCACACTTGCTCTCGATAGACATATTATACCTTTTGCAATCAGGATGATCCAAGGATTGAAAATCTGCCCTCCATCTGGTGTTTGAACATCCAGCGTTAGGATGGATGAAGAGGGAACAGTTAAAAATTCAAATTTTAAAATAACTGATAAAAATACTGATTTAAAAAGTTTTTACTCAATATTGGGTCTAATGTATATATATATATATATATATATATAACATTTGTGAATTTAATTTTTTTGTTTTAAATTCAGTTTAAATTACCTCCAAGACTTTGTGAATTGAGGAGACAAATTTTATTTATTGAAAATGCTTAGGAATCAGAATTAAAAGAGAGAGGTTTCGTCTCGTGATGTTTTGAAATTCCGAAGAGTTTGTGATTTGAAGAACTCAACTCAATTGAACTTTCACGGAATTTGTGATTTTCGGCCCAAATCGGTCTTTTGGGCAGAATTGGACTTATCGCGCGAATCAGAGTTTAAATGAAGTTTTGTAGTTCCATAGTGTGAATTGAGAAATTCTAAGTTATTTTTTCCCAATTATCATTGCTGTTCTCTAAGATGGATCTGAGGACCCTTTAGATTTATACCAGAAGCACAATTAGCCCCCCACAGGATTACAGCTTTTAAACTAATATATATATATATATATATATATATATATATATATATATATTATAAAGAGATAATATACATTGAATCAATTAGTAATATTAAAGCAATTAATGGCGAATTCTCTTCGCTAACAGACTTAATATAAACTTTAACCTGCTAACAATCCACTGAATGATGCGATCCTTGTGTATAAAATTGTTGTCGGTTGGATCTGGTGTAATTTTAGAGCAGCAAGTACTTTCGAAAACTTCATGTAAAAAATACACCAGATCCAACTGACAACAATTTTATACGTAAGGATCGCATCATTCAGTGGATTGTTAGCAGGTTAAAGTTTATATTAAGTCTGTTAGCGAAGAGAATTCGCCATTAATTGCATTAAAATACTAATGGATTCAATATATATATATATATATATATATATATATATATATATATATATGAAGAAATATAGTCTTAGGGTGAGCTATATTTCTGGGATAATGTGCTCAATATCAGAGATAGAGCGTGTGTAAATATAAAAGTGAACATAGAAGTCAACACTTTGAGGCGACAGTCTGTATCATGCTAGATGCAGTCGCTGGCCTGATGATTGCGTCTAGCATGAAACAGACTGTCGCCTCTAAGTGTTGACTTCTATGTTCACTTATATATATATATATATATATATATATATATATATATATATATATATATATATGTATGTATATATATATATATATATGTATGTATGTATATATATATATATATATATATGTATGTATATATATATATATATGTATATATATATATATATATATGTATGTATATATATATATATATATGTATGTATATATATATATATATGTATGTATGAATATAGATATAATATATATATATATATATATATATATATATATATATATATATATATATAGAGAGAGAGAGAGAGAGAGAGAGAGACACTGCTTTCATTTCGAGTCAACAGCGTCATGTTCGATGAACAGGATAATTAAGACTGAAATCAATTTTGGAAATTGTGAGTTTATGAAATTTCGAGAAATTCGTTTTTGTACCGGTTAATGTTTATATGCAGAACTCTTTGAAGAATTTTTTGTGAAGCCAAAGTCACCCCACTGCGCCCCAGTCACCCAAAATCTTCTCTGAATTGTAAAATAAACAAATGCAATAAAACTGAGACATTATTTAATTAATAAAAGTTTTTTTTTCATTTATGAATAAGATATATTACAAACACTATTGCCTTAAGAAAAAAAGACATTTTCGATAAATACTGAATTTGTCCAGGAATTGTTTTTCATTTATTTTCAAAATTAAGATTAAAATCTAAAATTAGATAAACTTCTGTTGGGTTAAGAGATAGATAGATAGATAGATAGATAGATAGATAGATAACACATACGTACATAGGTATGTATAGGTTAAAAGATAGATAGATAGATAGATAGATAGACAGCACATACGTACATAGGTATGTATAGGTTAAAAGATAGATAAATAGATAGATAGATATGAACAAATTGGGATAGATAGACAGATACATAGATAGATAGAGAGACACATACGTACATAGATTTGTATAGGTTAAGAGATAGATAGATAGATAGATAGATATGAACTAATTTGGATAGATAGATACATAGATAGATAGACACATACGTACATAGATTTGTATAGGTTAAGAGATAGATAGATAGATAGATATGAACTAATTTGGATAGATAGATACATAGATAGAGAGACACATACGTACATAGATTTGTATAGGTTAAGAGATAGATAGATAGATAGATAGATAGATATGAACTAATTTGGATAGATAGATACATAGATAGATAGACACATACGTACATAGATTTGTATAGGTTAAGAGATAGATAGATAGATAGATATGAACTAATTTGTATAGATAGATACATAGATAGAGAGACACATACGTACATAGATTTGTATAGGTTAAGAGATAGATAGATAGATAGATAGATATGAACTAATTTAGATAGCTAGAGACATAGATAGATAGACACATACGTACATAGATTTGTATAGATTATGAGATAGATAGATAGATATGAATTGATTGGGATATATATATATATATATATATATATATATATATAGAGAGAGAGAGAGAGAGAGAGAGAGATAGATAGATAGATAGATAGATAGATAGATAGAACATTCTTGTGAGTGATGCTATTGAATCTTACAAAGATATAATTCTGCGCCTCGGGTTTTACAAAATGTCTTTTTTATCTCTCACTCTTTCTATATTTATATATATAAAACTTACTACAATTTGGGCTCACATCTATAAGCATATTACGAACAACCAAAATACAATTTTTATATATAAAACAGATATTAGTGAATAATACCAAAATGCTATATTCCACCCAATAAAAGGAAAGATTCGAAATCCTACAAGTCGTTTTTATACTAAATAAACAAGCCATATTAAATAAAATATATTTCCTCACAGCAGTCTGTCTCATGCTTAAACGCAATTTTCAGGCCATTTTCACGCATTGTATTTTGGCTCGACTATATATATATATATATATATATATATATATATATATATATATATATATATATTGCTAAAATTAGTGGTTTCCCAAGAGGGTAGAATCCAGGTAGAACTCGATGTCCAGGACAGAATAAGAATATATAAAAGGCTCAAACACTAATATTCCATGGTTATAATTTATTACATTGGAATCGTATTCACGATCCAACTCATCAGACCTTAAAATTTCCTTTTGAATATTAGTGTTTGAGCCTTTTATATATATATATATATATATATATATATATATATATATATATATATATATATATATATATATATATATATTAGGTCATCCCATAAGTTCTGTCCGAATTTTAACTTTTTGTTAAAATGAACGAAATTTAAAGAGTATTTTATAATGTCTAATGGAGCTGAACATTATTTTTATGTTTAGATGCATTTGAACTGATCAAATTTTATTTCAGAGAATAATAAAATCAATTTTTGTTTGATTAAAACCCTGCTAACATGGAAGTACCCAAGAATCATTTGAGGCACATAATGCTTTATGAGTTCAAGAAAGGAAACCCAGAAGCCGAAGCAGCTAGAAACATTCACTCGGTTTATGGAGAGGAATGTGTGAATAAAAGAACTTGCAGACTATGGTTTACAAAATTCAGAGGTGGAGATTTCACCCTTGAAGATGAAGATCGAACCGGACGTCCAGTTGAGTTTGATGAAAAGCTTCTTGAAGCAGCCCTTGAAGAAAATCCTGCTTTATCAGTTGAGGAATTGGCAGTGGTTCTCAGTTCAAACCATGCAACTGTTCATCGTCATCTTCAACAACTTTCAAAAGTTTCTAAACTTGAAAAATGGGTGCCTCATGAATTGTCTGAAAACAACCTCAAATCCCGAGTTGACATCTGCTCTTCTCTCCATTCTCGCCAACTTGTTTCACCTTTTTTGGATAGACTTGTGATTGGCAACAGAAACTGGATCTTTTATCGAAATGTTAAGCGTCGTAGACAGTGGCTTGGTAAAGAGGAAGGACCCCAGCCACAGTCGTGAAGGGAACTTCATGGGCAAAAGGTTTTTCTTTCAATCTGGTGGGATTGCCAAGGAATAATCCACTTTGAATTCTTACCACCTAATGCAACAATTAATGCTCAAATATACTGTCAGCAATTAGAGCGTTTGAACCAAGCTTTGAGGAAAAAAACCTGCTCTAGTGAATCGAAAACGGGTGATGTCTCATCAGGACAATACGCGACCACACACAGCAAGAATCACGTCACAAAAGATCGAAGAACTTGGTTGGGAGAAAATTCCTCATCCACCTTATTCTCCCGCCATTGCTTATTCAGACTACCATTTGCCTCGTAGCTTACAGAATCATTTGGAAGAAACAGCTTTTGTAACACAGGAAGAGGTTAAACCTGACATTTGTGAGTTCTTCGAATCAAAGCCAAAAGAATTTTACAGTAATGAAATTAGTAAGCTTCTTGATAGATGGAAGAAAGTCATAGATAATCAGGGAAAATACATTGAAATTAATCTCTCATTTTATGTAACATTTGGTCACTTGTTTTCTTTATTCAAAATTCGGATAGAACTCATGGGATGACCTGATATATATATATATATATATATATATATATATATATATATATATATATATATATATATTCCATGGTTATAATTTATTACATTGGAATCGTAATCACGATCCAATTCATTAGACCTACAAAGTAAAAAAAAGCTTTTTTTAAATTTGTACGTCTAATGAATTGGATATATATAAAAATATAAAAGGCTGAAACACGGAATATTAGTTTTTGGCCTTTTATATATAACCATTACCGACCACCCGATAACCCTTAGAATAATACAATAGACCTAACCTAAAGCATCAGTATGTATATATAAATAGAAGAGTCAAATAACTTTGTTAGTCAATGTGCTTATATCAGTGGTGTATTTTAATAAAAGGAAAGGTGGCACATCATATCGTGAATTATTCAGATCCAAATTCAAGCTACAGCCTTAACGACATCGTTTGCATAATAGCAGGGAAATCTTAAAATTTTCTTTTAGATATACTCAGCTTTTTGGGCTTCAAGTGAACTTACTGAAAAAAAACCCAACTTTGTTTCGTGGTATGATTTTCTCAGAAAAATATCTTAATCGAAACAATTTTCATCAAACGACTTTTTTGTACATAGAATATGTAATTTTAAGAGAGAGAGGAAGAGTAGGGAAGCAGAAAGAGAGAGAGAGAAAGAGTAGGGAAATAGAGAGAGAGAGAGAGAGAGAGAGAGAGAGAGAGAGAGAGCAAAACTCAGAAAAAAAATCAGAGATTTTTTGCAACATGATGCCGGGTGCTAGACAGGTAGGGCATTCCATTTCAGAAAAATGGCGGACTTTCGATAACTCTCGATTTACAAAATGATGTGTCCCCGGGCAATACTTGCTGTAAGCCATTATTTCCCACTTTTTAGATTATTGACAGAAATTGCTCAACTCCCTCTTCAACTTCCTACAGTTATTAAACCTGAACGCCATGCTTAGTGCAATACAAAGCTGCTGGATTATAGCTTTCTGTAGCCGAGGACATTATATTTATTGATATAAGCTTTCTATAGGGTACAAGCTTAGTTTTACGATATGGTCTCAATTCTTATCAAGCCACATATTCAGATAAGCCAAACTGATACGACTATGTTGGATTAATTTTATTTTGCCGTAGGTTACCCGAAGAGGCAAAGGTGTTCTTACGTCTGCCTCTTCGGAATTCTCGGATCCATGATGCTGCGATCTTATTATCAACGTTAACAGTTATCTGGGACGTCTTCTTTCACTGTTAGATGATTTCTTCTTTGACTTATCTCAGTGGAAAAATAACTGGCTTGTAACATTCAGTTGTTCAAAAAAACCTAAATAAGTATCATTTCAATGTCATCGACCAAAGCCCGAGTTTTCTCCAGTCCTGACTCTCAATGCAACTCGATGGGTCCCCAGATTCACTCCAGATTTCATGGGGTACTTATCTATACAGTCCATTGCTGAAACGCCGAAAAATGATTTGCTTATTCTATCACTCCTTTTCTCATAATTTATCTTTTAGACTAGCTTAAAAGCCACTTCGGGTAGAGAGTAACGGTGGAGTAATGGATAGCGGCTCGAATTGAGGAATCGGAGATCCGAGTTCAAATTCTAGTCGGATCCATTGCATTCACTTGCGTGCTAATACCATTGAGAAATGTGTGAATCCATTTTTTCTCCCCACAGATATAAGTAAATAGCAAGCCAGACTATAACCTTGGGTGGCATCCGGTCGAGAAGGAAAAATCTGAATTCAAAAACGGCCTGTAGATGGTTGGGCTTCCCCAGGCTATATTGCCCAACAAACACCACTTCTACTCCGCCTGCAGTAAACATGGCGTCCCTACGACCCGACGAGTCACGGGATAAAAAAGAGCCGCTCTGCCAGACCTTGAGCGTTGCGTTTTCTAGTTTCAAGAGCTCTCCACTGACTTAAAGTAGCTCTTGCGAAGAGCTCTTGTTTCGGCCTTCATCACAATAGGGGAGGGAAGAGTAGATGCGATAGACAACAATTAACTACAAAAAAAAAAAAAACAACTAAAACTTAAAATCGCTGCATTTAAGTATTGCATCAATATTTAAGCGTACCTTTTAATGTCGCCACGTATTGTAAAGACAGTTTGATGTACGTAGGTCCTTACTTTCCGTACAAGCAATTACTTTTATTTCATGGGTGACTTTCGCTGGATCACGCAATTAATTTTGATTATTCCCAAATTTATTCCCAAGTTATTAAAATTGCTATCGTACAAAAAAAAAAGGAAAATTAACGCTAAGAATAAAGTTAAAAAAAAAATTAACGCTAAGAATAAAGAAAAAAAAAAAATTAACGCTAAGAATAAAGAAAACAAAATTAACGCTAAGAATAAAGTAAAAAAAAATAACGCTAAGAATAAAGAAAAAAAAATTAACGCTAAGAATAAAGTAAAAAAAAATTGACGCTAAGAATAAAGAAAAAAAAAAAATTAACGCTAAGAATAAAGTAAAAAAAAAAAATTAACGCTAAGAATAAAGAAAAAAAAATTAACGCTAAGAATAAAGTAAAAAAAAAATTGACGCTAAGAATAAAGAAAAAAAAATTAACGCTAAGAATAAAGTAAAAAAATAAATTAACGCTAAGAATAAAGAAAAAAAAATTAACGCTGAGAATATAGTAAAAAAAAATTAACGCTAAGAATAAAGTAAAAAAAATAAATTAACGCTAAGAATAAAGAAAAAAAATTAACGCTAAGAATAAAGAAAAAAAAATTAACGCTAAGAATAAAGTAAAAAAAATTAACGCTAAGAATAAAGTAAAAAAAAAATTGACGCTAAGAATAAAGAAAAAAAAAAAATTAACGCTAAGAATAAAGTAAAAAAATAAATTAACGCTAAGAATAAAGAAAAAAAATTAACGCTAAGAATAAAGTAAAAAAAAATTAACGCTAAGAATAAAGTAAAAAAAATAAATTAACGCTAAGAATAAAGTAAAAAAAAAAATTAACGCTAAGAATAAAGAAAAAAAAATTAACGCTAAGAATAAAGTAAAAAAAATTAACGCTAAGAATAAAGTAAAAAAAAAATTGACGCTAAGAATAAAGAAAAAAAAAAAATTAACGCTAAGAATAAAGTAAAAAAATAAATTAACGCTAAGAATAAAGAAAAAAAATTAACGCTAAGAATAAAGTAAAAAAAAATTAACGCTAAGAATAAAGTAAAAAAAAAATTGACGCTAAGAATAAAGAAAAAAAAAAATTAACGCTAAGAATAAAGTAAAAAAATAAATTAACGCTAAGAATAAAGAAAAAAAATTAACGCTAAGAATAAAGTAAAAAAAAATTAACGCTAAGAATAAAGTAAAAAAAATAAATTAACGCTAAGAATAAAGTAAAAAAAAAAAATTAACGCTAAGAATAAAGAAAAAAAATTAACGCTAAGAATCAAGTAAAAAAAATTAACGCTAAGAATAAAGTAAAAAAAAATTGACGCAAAGAATAAAGTAAAAAAAATTAACGCTAAGAATAAAGTAAAAAAAAAAAATTAACGCTAAGAATAAAGAAAAAAAAATTAACCCTAAGAATAAAGAAAAAAAAATTAACGCTAAGAATAAAGAAAAAAAAATTAACGCTAAGAATAAAGTAAAAAAAATAAATTAACGCTAAGAATAAAGTAAAAAAAAAAAATTAACGCTAAGAATAAAGAAAAAAAATTAACGCTAAGAATGAAGTAAAAAAAATTAACGCTAAGAATAAAGTAAAAAAGAATAATTAACGCTAAGAATAAAGAAAAAAAATTAACGCTAAGAATAAAGAAAAAAAATTGACGCTAAGAATAAAGTAAAAAAAAAATTAACGCTAAGAATAAAGTAAAAAAAAAAATTAACGCTAAGAATAAAGAAAAAAAATTAACGCTAAGAATAAAGAAAAAAAAATTAACGCTAAGAATAAAGTAAAAAAAAAATTGACGCTAAGAATAAAGAAAAAAAAATTAACGCTAAGAATAAAGTAAAAAAATAAATTAACGCTAAGAATAAAGAAAAAAAAATTAACGCTGAGAATATAGTAAAAAAAAATTAACGCTAAGAATAAAGTAAAAAAAATAAATTAACGCTAAGAATAAAGTAAAAAAAAAAATTAACGCTAAGAATAAAGAAAAAAAAATTAACGCTAAGAATAAAGTAAAAAAAATTAACGCTAAGAATAAAGTAAAAAAAAAATTGACGCTAAGAATAAAGAAAAAAAAAATTTAACGCTAAGAATAAAGTAAAAAAATAAATTAACGCTAAGAATAAAGAAAAAAAATTAACGCTAAGAATAAAGTAAAAAAAAATTACGCTAAGAATAAAGTAAAAAAAATAAATTAACGCTAAGAATAAAGTAAAAAAAAAAATTAACGCTAAGAATAAAGAAAAAAAAATTAACGCTAAGAATAAAGTAAAAAAAATTAACGCTAAGAATAAAGTAAAAAAAAAATTGACGCTAAGAATAAAGAAAAAAAAAAATTAACGCTAAGAATAAAGTAAAAAAATAAATTAACGCTAAGAATAAAGAAAAAAAATTAACGCTAAGAATAAAGTAAAAAAAAATTAACGCTAAGAATAAAGTAAAAAAAAAATTTACGCTAAGAATAAAGAAAAAAAAAAAATTAACGCTAAGAATAAAGTAAAAAAATAAATTAACGCTAAGAATAAAGAAAAAAAATTAACGCTAAGAATAAAGTAAAAAAAAATTAACGCTAAGAATAAAGTAAAAAAAATAAATTAACGCTAAGAATAAAGTAATAAAAAAAAATTAACGCTAAGAATAAAGAAAAAAAAATTAACGCTAAGAATCAAGTAAAAAAAATTAACGCTAAGAATAAAGTAAAAAAAAATTGACGCTAAGAATAAAGAAAAAAAAAATTAACGCTAAGAATAAAGTAAAAAAATAAATTAACGCTAAGAATAAAGAAAAAAAAATTAACGCTAAGAATAAAGTAAAAAAAAATTAACGCTAAGAATAAAGTAAAAAAAATAAATTAACGCTAAGAATAAAGTAAAAAAAAAAAATTAACGCTAAGAATAAAGAAAAAAAAATTAACGCTAAGAATAAATAAAAAAAAATTAACGCTAAGAATAAAGTAAAAAAAAATTAACGCTAAGAATAAAGTAAAAAAAATAATTAATGCTAAGAATAAAGTAAAAAAAAAAATTAACCCTAAGAATAAAGAAAAAGAAATTAACGCTAAGAATAAAGTAAAAAAAATTAACGCTAAGAATAAAGTAAAAAAAAAAAAATTAACGCTAAGAATAAAGAAAAAAAAATTAACGCTAAGAATAAAGTAAAAAAAATTAACGCTAAGAATAAAGTAAAAAAAAAAATTAACGCTAAGAATAAAGAAAAAAAAATTAACGCTAAGAATAAAGTAAAAAAAATTAACGCTAAGAATAAAGTAAAAAAAAAAAATTAACCCTAAGAATAAAGAAAAAGAAATTAACGCTAAGAATAAAGTAAAAAAAATTAACGCTAAGAATAAAGTAAAAAAAAAAAAATTAACGCTAAGAATAAAGAAAAAAAAATTAACGCTAAGAATAAAGTAAAAAAAATTAACGCTAAGAATAAAGTAAAAAAAAAAATTAACGCTAAGAATAAAGAAAAAAAAATTAACGCTAAGAATAAAGTAAAAAAAATTAACGCTAAGAATAAAGTAAAAAAAAAAAATTAACGCTAAGAATAAAGAAAAAAAAATTGACCCTAAGAATAAAGAAAAAAAAATTAACGCTAAGAATAAAGAAAAAAAAATTAACGCTAAGAATAAAGTAAAAAAAATAAATTAACGCTAAGAATAAAGTAAAAAAAAAAAATTAACGCTAAGAATAAAGAAAAAAAATTAACGCTAAGAATGAAGTAAAAAAAATTAACGCTAAGAATAAAGTAAAAAAGAATAATTAACGCTAAGAATAAAGAAAAAAAATGAACGCTAAGAATAAAGAAAAAAAATTGACGCTAAGAATAAAGTAAAAAAAAAATTAACGCTAAGAATAAAGTAAAAAAAAAATTAACGCTAAGAATAAAGAAAAAAAATTAACGCTAAGAATAAAGAAAAAAAAAATTAACGCTAAGAATAAAGTAAAAAAAAATTAACGCTAAGAATAAAGAAAAAAAAATAAATTAACGCTAAGAATAAAGTAAAAAAATAAATTAACGCTAAGAATAAATAAAAAAAAATTAACGCTAAGAATAAAGTAAAAAAAAATTAACGCTAAGAATAAAGTAAAAAAAAAAAATTAACGCTAAGAATAAAGTAAAAAAAAAAATTAACGCTAAGAATAAAGAAAAAAAAATTAACGCTAAGAATAAAGTAAAAAAAATTAACGCTAAGAATAAAGTAAAAAAAAAAAATTAACCCTAAGAATAAAGAAAAAGAAATTAACGCTAAGAATAAAGTAAAAAAAATTAACGCTAAGAATAAAGTAAAAAAAAAAAAATTAACGCTAAGAATAAAGAAAAAAAAATTAACGCTAAGAATAAAGTAAAAAAAATTAACGCTAAGAATAAAGTAAAAAAAAAAATTAACGCTAAGAATAAAGAAAAAAAATTAACGCTAAGAATAAAGTAAAAAAAATTAACGCTAAGAATAAAGTAAAAAAAAAAAATTAACGCTAAGAATAAAGAAAAAAAAATTAACCCTAAGAATAAAGAAAAAAAAATTAACGCTAAGAATAAAGAAAAAAAAATTAACGCTAAGAATAAAGTAAAAAAAATAAATTAACGCTAAGAATAAAGTAAAAAAAAAAAATTAACGCTAAGAATAAAGAAAAAAAATTAACGCTAAGAATGAAGTAAAAAAAATTAACGCTAAGAATAAAGTAAAAAAGAATAATTAACGCTAAGAATAAAGAAAAAAAATGAACGCTAAGAATAAAGAAAAAAAATTGACGCTAAGAATAAAGTAAAAAAAAAATTAACGCTAAGAATAAAGTAAAAAAAAAATTAACGCTAAGAATAAAGAAAAAAAATTAACGCTAAGAATAAAGAAAAAAAAAATTAACGCTAAGAATAAAGTAAAAAAAAATTAACGCTAAGAATAAAGAAAAAAAAATAAATTAACGCTAAGAATAAAGTAAAAAAATAAATTAACGCTAAGAATAAATAAAAAAAAATTAACGCTAAGAATAAAGTAAAAAAAAATTAACGCTAAGAATAAAGTAAAAAAAAAAAATTAACGCTAAGAATAAAGTAAAAAAAAAAAATTAACGCTAAGAATAAAGTAAAAAAAAAAAAATTAACGCTAAGAATAAAGCAACAACAAAAAAAGAAAATGCCAAGACGCTGTAATAAAAACTTTCTGGATTGCAGATTCGGATAAATCTTAGAATGTTTTTAATTTGTTCACTGAGTCGCCCTGATTCCGAAATGGTATGATAAGTTGGGCTACGGCCTCTATTAGTAAAGTCGAAAAACGTGTGACACACTGACACATTGAGATCCGCATTTATTATATACAAGTGTCAGATTACCCCCAAAAAGCGTTATAGCTGACATATCTAGACAGGAAGCTGCGCATTGTTCACCTTTCAGTTTTAATAACTTTTAAAATAGTTTAGGCGGTCTTAGGAGGATTAATTTTCCATTCAGCACCCTCTTTCCCCACAGACACAAAGTGGCTAGCCGCCGCTACGCAGACAGTCAGCATGTCAAAATGCTCAGACGAGCTTCAATCTTGAGTTCTACCATTTCATATGCAACTACGGTCCGCTAAACTGCATCCACATTTCGTATTCTAATGATAAGCACACAGTCATCTCAGTTTTCGCTATACTACATCCACGGAGTACAATCAGCCTCATTTCCTTCGTATTCTAATGCTAAGCAGACAGTCATCTCAGTTTTCGCCATACTACATTCACGGAGTCAAATCAGCCTCATTTCCTTCGTATTCTAATGGTAAGCAGACAGTCCTCTCAATTTTCACTATACTACATCCACGGCGTCAAATCAGCCAAATTTCCTTCGTATTCTAATGATAAGCAGACAGTCCTGTCAATTTTCGCTATACTACCTCCACGGAGTCAAATCAGCCTCTTTTCCGTCGTATTCTAATGATAAGCAGACAGTCCTCTCAGTTTTCGCTATACTATATCCACGGAGTCAAATCAGCCTCATTTCCTTCGTATTCTAATGATAAGTAGACGGTCCTCTCAATTTTCGCTATACTATATCCACGGCGTCAAATCAGCCTCATTTCCTTCGTATTCTAATGATAAGCAGACAGTTCTCTCAGTTTTCTCCAAGAACTACCACTTTGTGCAACAGACCATTGTATAGGTGATTCACTGAACACTTCAATCTTTATCTCTTCAATCAAAGGCCAATCGTTATATATCCCCCTCATTGTCATAATGTTTATTTCCTACCAACTTGTCTACTAGTAGTATTACTCGCCTCATTCAGTATTATATTTTGATAACGACTCAGTTTTACATTTTTCGGCGACTGTTAAGAGTTGTCTCAAAGCCCTTTGGGCTGTCGCTCAAAATTAAAAGGTCATTCTTCTATTCCCAGTTTGTATGTTGAGTATAACTGCATATGGTTCTATTTGTCTTTATTCAGACACCATCTCTGTTATTTTCTATTTTTACCACAACTTCTCCATCAAATGAATATTCTTGGCCCTATCTGATTCGCCCGTTCATGAATGATTGTTATTGAAAGTTCCAGGAACAACGTCCTTGTTTTAACACGTGTATAAAAAAAAACCTAATAGGTTTCATCAGAACGTGTTACACAAGGTGTTCCTCTTCAACAGAGAAGATGTAATTAAATATGAAGGAAAGAATTGATTATCGCCCCATAGCTTTGCCACCGTCCTGGGTATGACGATAAACTACATCTGCGTCCAGAGTAAGACGATAAAATATATCCGACAGCAAGGCCTCTGACCAGTAGGTTGTGAGGAGCGTGGAACCACCTCTTAACTGCTGGTTTTCCCAGGTCCACACTGACCTAGGGTGGTAGCACCTGCTAGGGTCCCAGGTATGGGCAAATAGTTATCACCCAAACTTGGGTCAAAATACTATGAAAGTGTAAAAATAGGTTTTAATACCAGAAATACTTTGTAAAAGAAAAATTATTACCAGCAATACATTTTTTGAAAAAAAATATTACCGGCGAAGGAAAATTCTAACCAGAAATAGATTTTTAAAGGAAAAATTATTAACAGAAATAGATTTTTGGAAAAAAATATTACCAACAATGAAAATTTTGTCGGCATTAAATAACCCATTGGCGGGAATATTCCTTAAAACAAAATAAACCAAACCAATCTAAACCAAAGAATACATATTCCATTCTTACGAATATATCCTAAAAATGTTGTCGGCATTAAATAATCAATTGAGGTTGAGATGCCGTAAAACAAAATAAACCAAACCAATCTAAACCAAAGAATACATATTCTATTCATACGAACCTATCCTAAAAATGTTGTCGGCATTAAATAACCCATTGAGGTTGAGATGCCGTAAAACAAAATAAACCAACCAAACCAAACCCATAGCTTTGCCAGTTTTGCCAAGAAGTCGTTAGGTGTCACTGTCAAGCACATATAAAAACTTCCTGCCTTTATATCACTTCTCAATTTTTGTACTCGCAGCATACTGGAGTGACAACGCCAACCGGCACCTTCTCTCATTTTTCGCTATACTACATCCACGGAGTCAAATCAAACTGATTTCCTTTGTATTCTAATGATAAGCAGGCGGTCCTCTCAATTTTCGCTATACTACCTCCACGGAGTCAAATCGGCCTCATTTCCTTCGTATTCTAATGATTAACAGATAGTCCTCTCAGTTTTCGCTATGCTATATTCACGGAATCAAATCAGCCAAATTTCCTTCGTATTCTAATGGCAAGCAGACAGTCCTCTCAGTTTTCGCTATACTACATCCACCGGGTCAAATCAGCCTCATTTCTTTCGTATTTTAATGATAAGCAGACAGTCCTCTCAATTTTCGCTATACTACATACACGGAGTCAAATCAGCCTCATTTCATTCGTATTCTAATGCTAAGCAGACAGTCATCTCAGTTTTCGCTATACTACATCCACGGAGTCAAATCAGCCTTATTTCCTTCGTATTCTAATGATAAGCAGAGAGTCCTCTCAATTTTCTCTATACTACATCTACGGAGTCAAATCAGCCCCATTTCCTTCGTATTCTAATGATAAGGAAACACTTTCTCTGTTATCTCCACGAACTCCCACTTTGTGAAACAGGCCGTTGTTTGGGTGATTCCCTGAACTCTTCCCTCTTTATCTCTTCGATCAAAGGCCAATCGCAACAATGCCAATGGCATTGGAAGAAATCTCCAGATGTTTATGTCTTAAGTGATTGGTATTTAGTAAGGAAGTGTGGGGAAGTTGTGGTTGAAATTTTTATTGTTTGAGGTGACTGGAAAATGGTTCTTGGGTGTGACCTCAGACTCAACTAAACAATGGAGTCTCGACTAGCGGACTGAATTACGGTACCCCAAAGTATTGTTACGTGCGGGTGATCTTTGACTAAGATCTAGCACCTGTGTGTCCCCATTACTAGGGTTACCGTTTAAATATATATATATATATATATATATATATATATATATATATGTATAATTTTTTATTTAAAAATTATAACATAAATATGTTATAAAATCACTACAAATATAGCCATTTTGTTTCAACACCTCCTAAGGAACTCATGGGGAGGGTCATACGTTTTTTTTTGTTGATTGAACATGATTAATATGAATGAGCAGAATCGATTTTACATGTGTGCTTGCGTATATGTGTGCATGTATATATCTCAGTGGAGGCAAAGAAAGTTCGTTACTTACCACTTCCAGTCGAGCGCTTCGCCATATTTCATAGCAGAGCGAAACAGTTACTGTGTTTTCTTCACTTTTCATTGAAGATTGTAGATTGCTGGTGAACCGGAATTTATCCGTGACTGGACTATAATTTTCAGTCGCAGCGTGCGATTAA
>OZ038480.1:12532304-12569804 GCA_964036315.1 Acanthosepion esculentum
CTATCTATCTATCTATCTATCTATCTATCTATCTATCTCAGTCTGTTCATATCTATCTATCTATCTATCTATCTATCTATCTATCTATCTATCTATCTATCTATCTATCTCAGTCGGTTCATATCTATCTATCTATCTATCTATCTATCTATCTATCTATCTATCTATCTATCTATCTCAGTCTGTTCATATCTATTTCAGTCTGTTCATTTCTATCTATCTATCTATCTATCTATCTATCTATCTATCTATCTATCTATCTATCTATCTGTCTGTCTGTAATTAAGAACAAAATTTCGGAATTCAATAAAGTTAAACCGGCTATAGTAAAAGATGTCCCGTGTACCTGTGTCTTCCTTGTCTGGATAGTATCAGTGATAGATATGATAAGCAGGTTTCTTAAGCAGTTCCACAGTGTTACTTGCTGCTAACAGTTTTTTCTGCCAAACCTCTCCTTTAAGCAACGCGGAAAGACGTTCTTCCTCCACCTCGTAATAGTTCTTTGATTTATTCATTTAAATGTCGATGCGGTTCACACTACATAGGGAGAAGGATTCAAAGGCTGGATGTCAGAATAAATCAACCCCTACCAACAAAAATCCGAAATCTGTAGTGTCCTCCGTCTGTCATTTTGACCATCACATCCGGGTTTTTCATCGCGGATCGACTAATAAATAACCAGAATTGTGCCGCTAAATTCAGCGTGGATTCATTTTCTATTCTTAGTAAGACACGCCCGAATTACCACTTAAAATATTAGAGGCCATATATATTTTGTCTTTGAGACTTTCTTTATGCCAACAGAAGGATTTTTTACTGGGCCTCCAATTAATTTCCATTTAAGTATTTTTTTTCTTTCTATACATATTGTTCATCTTTTTTATTGATAATTCTATATATATTAACCTCGATTTAGATCCGTTGAGCGAGGTTCGAAACCGGTTAGCTAGCTCGTTTTTCAATTTTATCTTTTAATTATTTTCATGAATGGTGATAAATACAAATTTGGTCGATTCATGGCGGTCATAAAACAGCTAAAATACAGTGCTGTTCGATAAAAGTGACTCACCTGATTTTTTTTTTACTAAATGTTCTCTACTCCGATGAAACGAAAATTGAGCTAAATTCAAAGGATAAGCGATCTAAAATCCGAAGAATAGGATTTGAAAGCTCTTTGAATTTAGCAGTAAGTACTGTCAAGCATCCGTTCAGTATAATGTTCTGGGGATGCTTTTCTTTTCATGGAACTGGTTTCTTAAAACCTATTGAAAAGACCCCCAGGAGCGAGCAGTACAAGAGAATTTTAGAGTCTTGTCTGCTCCCTTCTGCTGAAAGGGTGCAAATCGACCTCACCAACCTCATTTTTATGCAGGATAATGCTCCCTGTCACAAATCAAAATTGATGAAGGAATACTTTGAAGAGAAGCAGGTGAGTGTTATGACATGGCCTCCCCAATCTCCTGACCCCAACCCCATAGAAAACTTATGGAGTATTATAAAGTACAGGCTCTCGAGAAAGCAGTTGAGCAACAAAGAGGATTTGATTGTGAATTTCATATCCGAATGGAATTCAATGCTTGGAGATTAGATTTGCCAGAACCTAATCAAGTCAATGCCAAAAGGGTTGAAAAGGTTATTCAAAATAAAGGAGGACCCCTAGATTATTAAATATTTCGAACTATATTACCTATTATAAATAAATTAAACCTGTATTATTCTTTATTTAAAGCTGCTCGGTTATGTTTCTATTGATTACTAGTTGCAGGTAATAAGTGATTCACTTTCTGTTGCACAGAGTTTTTCCCTAAATCGTTTTTACTGGGTGGTCGGGAAGGAGTCTTTATATTAGTAAGATTAAAAATTAGTTTGACCCCAAAAACAATAGGAGAAAAAAAATTTTAAGTAAAAAAATCAGGTGAGTCACTTTTATCGAACAGCACTGTATATACATTTTTATATATCAGAACAATTTTAGGAAAATATATAACAAAGTGGGAAAACGCTTTCGAGGTGGCGCGTTTCCTCCTTTAGATCTTCATTGGACTAAAGTGATTTTTATATTGATGTGACTACACATGCACATGAAGGAGAGGGGACGCTGAAACATGCATATAAAGGAACGCTGACATTTTAAACTTTTAAATTAATTTTGTTTACATATGTGTTTGGGTGTATAGTCTATCCGATTTCATTTATTTTAATTTACTTTTTGTTTCTGTTTTTATAACTTTTATTAGTAAGTACCACATATAATAGTACCTCACATTGTGATAAGAGAAAATCTGCCAAGAAAGGGTAAATGTTATAAGAATCTAATTGTAAATTTATTTATTGATGCCATCAAAATCAAGCAGGTGTTTAAGTTTCTTGCTCGATGTTCAAGAAAGTCATTTTTCAACAACATAATCTCTAGCGATTAAAATTGATATATTCGGGAATCCTGGATGAAGATAAAAGTTTTACTTCCAACTTTTAACATTATAATCGAAATAGATGCGACAAGGGAAAATATTCATGACTTTGTTTGAAGTATTTCTTCATTAAAAACTGCTGGAAGCTAAATGAACTATTACTGATACAGCGAGCAATTGGCTCATTTGAATGACCCAATGGAAAAGAAAATAGCTTTTTTCCCCATCTGATTTTACTTTATGCCAATCCTTGTTCTTATTTTGAAAATGTAACCCAACAAATAATAAGGCATCCCCTACACCAGGGGTCGGCACGCGTGCCACCTGCTGCACGCTAAGCAATGTCCAATGGCACGCATCCGCAAATGGACATCACAATGTCCGAACCAATAACTACTACAACGCAAAGAAGATATTTAGCTGTTACAAAACTCCTCACTCGTTGGACTCTCATTAATAATTTTAAAAAAATTAATAGAAAAAACTTTTAAAAACAGTTTATTTCTATTAATGTGTTTTGCATAATATTTTATATATTACTATGAAAAATATGTTGTGGAACAGGTATATTGACTTTGACTTGTACAAAAATACATATGCTTTTGGCACACTGAATGATTTTAAAACCCTAAGTCAGCAAATAGCCAGCAAAAGGTTCCCGACTCCTGCTTTACACGTATGACCCTCGAACGGTCATTTGTTTCATACAAATTACTCTAGTACAAGACAGCGAAAATATGTTGCATAAATTCATCGTAAATACGTCGTTCTTTTATGATAGAATGCACCAAAGGAATTTAGAAAGAATAACTTTGATGACTGAAAAATGATCCTCTGCATTTGACCTACCACAGTTTTTTCTGTTGTTCACTTAATAGTAGACCCAAGAGCCACTCAATGTAGAGGTTTATTGAATGAGGCTATTGTATTTAGAAAACTAGATTTGACGAGGTTGAGACTGTAGTGGTTGGGGAAGCATGCTCTAGGGAGTCAATTCCACAGAGTAGTGCTTTGTGTTAAGAAGCTGTCCGAATGGAACTTTCTCCTTACCAATAAAATACGAAGGGAATAAGGATGATTCAACCCTTTGGACGTGGTATGGTCAGTTTTATCTGTAAAATTCCACAGAAATGGCGATAGACTAGCGAAAGGCTTGCGACATTTCGTTTGTGGGAAGGTCGGGGTAGGTGGATTATGTTTCATTTTTTTTGGTGGGTGTGTGGGGAAAATGGCTTAATTTTTTTAACTTCCGCATTGCTATATACAGGGAAACTGGTTCCATTCACTTATTAATTATTGTTAATCTCTTATTGTACCTAATTTATAAATTAAATTTCGTCATAGAAACGTAGAACATATACTGTGTGGGATTTCAGCATCGGTTGGAATCTGGAGGTATTTTCTCGAGGAATGACATGTGTGTCCATTTCATGAACGATGATTATCTTTCATCCAAACTCATGAGGGAAACTTGCATCGAAAAGAAAAAAGGTTGACGAGTAGAAGAACACAAAAGTTTAACACATTCCATCAAGAATTTATTTGTTTTATTTTTTTCAGTTTGGAGATAACTCATATCTACACTCAGTCTGTGAGCTATCTACAGTAGTCAACCATTCTATATCTCTATCTATAAAAGGCAGGATGTGTGTGTGTGTGTGTGTGTGTGTGTGTGTGTATAACGAATGCACGGCCGCAATTTTCGACGGATTTGCACCAAAATTTACATGCACATGCTCCAAGTTAGCGGGAAGACTTTGCATTTCCCAACTTCCATTGATAGTGGAAATAATCAATTTTTTCATGCTTCTACGGCAGTTTTTATGTAGTTTGCTGGCCAGAGTGAGAGCCAATAGCTGGCTGCCACGAATAGGCAGGAAGATTCTATTGGCCAGCGTGAGAGCCAACAGGTGACTGACACGAATGTTAACTCGCATGCTAACATGCAAAAAAATCGATAGCTGCATTCGTTACAAGTGGGAAAAATTAAAATCTGCATGGCACTTTACTCCAATTGGCTCATTCGCTTGCTTAAACTCAACATTGATTCTAATTTCGCAGAACTGGGTTGGGTGTGAAAAAGTATTTGTTGTTAACATTCTTTTTTCATTCGGTTTTTCCAGTTACGAGTCCTTTTTAAAGCTGATCGTTTTGTGTTCATTTTGTTTAGTTCTTTTTTCGTAACAGATTTAATGTTTAGTATAGAGCTTAGAAAAAAATCACAGTGTGAGATAGACAAGAAGTAAGGCATGTAGCAACATCAGCACGGCAAAGGGAACTCCTTTAAAGGCAAGGGAGGGCAAAAATATTTTAAGTCAAGTGATGGCGATTGCTGTATGAGTCGTACGATTTTTGAATCAACCACGGGCAACGCCGGGCCATGCTGCTAGTCTTAAATATATAGCTAGGATTAGTCTTACGCTTATATTATAGAAGCATTCTGGTGCAATAATATCTGGTTTTAGTTGTTTCCATGGAAAACGAACGCAGTGAAGTTACCAAAAACGCAAATTGTAAATATCACAGTACGAATTGCCACCAAAAATACACGCACGTCGTCTATTAACGGAGCAGTCGAGGTTTTAGTTATTATCGGAAATAAATTCGTCTGTTTTCCTAACCCAACTTCAAACTCGTCACCTGTGACAAAAGTGGACTTGTAAAAGCTTTGTAAATATTTATACGTCTATGACTACTTGTCAAGGAAAAGAAATTCGATTGTCAGCCGATGAAAAATCGCAAAACAATTATCTTATTTCGAAACAGGTTGCTGTTACATAGAAGCCGCCATCTTTCCAGTAATGACACAATAGCGTAAACACTTTTACGGCCAAAATGGCATTATTATATGGGGTTGTAAACAAAGGCACATGTTTGTTCTCTCATATATGCCTGTTTCGTCTGGAAAGGCTTAACAAAGAAATAGAATCCTAACAAAAGTAGGTATAATATTAGACTTGCAAACTGTTCCCATGCGAAGGCGACCTTGGACAGAAATGAGTGATAAACCCGTGTGAGAGAAAACGGTATTGGAATATCGTGAAGAGTAAATAAAAATCAACAATAAAGAGACTTCTTCTAAAAATATATTATCAGCTCTTACCGGAATAGCAAGAACAATGAAACAGAGGCGGGGATCCGTCTATATTTCTGAGATGAAGTATTATGTACCCTATTTACATTATTCGGACTATTGTCCTCATATTTGTCGCCATATTTATTACAACGTTTCTGCCTTTCAGTATCTGTCTATATTTCTGAGATGAGGTATTATGTACACTATCTACATTATTCGGGCTATTGTCCTCATCTTTGTCGCTATAGTTATTACAACGTTTCGGCTATTGTACCCTCCGGCCCTCTTCAGGTGGTTGGAATGTCCCCATAGAGGAGAACATGACTAAAGACTATGTGTACGCTATCCCTTGCAGCTGTGGAAAGAAATATAAAGGAGAGACAGGCCGCCCCCTTAAGATAAGGTTTCAAGAACACCAGAAACCTGCAACACGAGGAGAAGTCAAACAATCAGGCGTGGCTGACCACATATGGAGAGAAAAGTGAGATCACCGCCTTCTGTGGGATCAGGTTGAGATCATAGACAAAGAACACTATTGGAAAATTCGTAAACTGAAGGAATCAGCACATATGCTTGGCCACAAAAATCTCCTGAGCCGACCAACATAGAAATGAATACAATATCGGAACCAGTAATAAGGAGTGCCAAAGAAAAGCAATAATAACAAAAAAAAATTGCAATATGAGCCCTGGTAAAACATGAAATTATAATATCAAAAATTGCAATATGAGCACTGTTAAAAATGATTGCTGAAGATATTAGTTTTAAAATACCCAGAAATTCATACACAGATGTCCTCAAGGACACATGCCACAGTGGATAAATGCGTTAGTTAGATCAAGTGACAGGACCCAAAAGTGTGAGTTCAATAACCGGTTAAGGCAGTGGAGTATTTGGAGATGGGAATTAACATAAATAAATCGCGCGAAATGCCGAATGATATACATCGGTGAAACATCTAGAAATAAAAAAAATCTATACCAGAATCACAGGGATCTATTACAGAATGATACATTAAACCCACTCTTAGTTCTCTAGGACACATCTTACTACAATTTCGAACTAAAAATGCCAGTCTAGTTAAAAGGCAATGGAACGGTATATCAGAATATTTTGAAAGGTTATTAATTTCTCTTTGGTGCAATAATTGACGCTTGAAGGGAGACGATTACATTAAACAAAACATGCAGCTAAAGTAAGTGGCAAATGATTTGTTCACAGTGTTACAGGTATTTCATTGGCCTAGACAATCTCCTGATTTGAATCCATTTGAAAATTGATGGCGAAACTTGACAGAATGTTTCTGTGGAAAGCCAGAAACAGCTATGATTTTAGCATGACTGACAAAGAGCACTAAATCAAGATTTCTAAATAATGTTGCAAAGGTCTTGGGAAGCCTTACAAAAAAGTCCTCAAGCAGTGATTGCAAACCAGAGATATGCAGCAAGATATTAAAACATAAGAAGAATGTGCTCGAATATTTTTCTCATCATACGTCTTCAATTATTTATATTTTATTTAGATTTGTATATTCGAATATTCGTATTTTTACCTAGTATTTTTTACACCTGTGTAAATATGTGCTTTGCTTAGCGTGTGTCATATTTTAATACCTGTGTAGATTTAAATTAACTGAAGTATCAGAAATACAGGGTGTCCATAAAGTTCGTGTGCACTTTAAAAAAATTTATAACTTTATTTGTATTTGCGATAGAAATAATCTGTAAAAAATGTTATAAAGTTTAATGTACCTAGTTTTAAGTATAGCTAAAATAACTAATGTGATTTCAGGCATTACTGTAAATCAGTTGGCAAATGTTTTCCGTGAACTGCAAAATCGTATTACCCTTTGTATTGCTAATGATGGAGGACATGTGGAAACTTAAATAAAATTTCAATAAAACCTTAAAAAATATAGATTTACTTCATTCTAATCCTTTTTACAAATTGTCTCTATCGCAAATACAAATAAAGTTATACATTTTTTAAAGTGCACACGAATTTTAAGGACACCCTTTATATTAAAAATACTGCGAGTCTCCAACTCATTCTCTCACCTATCAATATATATACATATATATGAAAACGATATAGTAATATATTATATGGACACTAAAGAGATCTTTTACAATAGAACACACTCTGTGCGTTAGTTGCTCACTGTAATGAGACTGACCAAAATATTAATTAAAAACATCTTCTTTAATTAAAAGAGAAACCTATACTAGAACGATACTCGTATTTGAGTAGACGTTCCGTTTATTTATTAAACAGAATTTTTATTTATTTCTATTCCGGACAGTAAAATAAATAAATAAATATGTATAGCTGGCCACTCGTATTCGAGGATAGCCGTCTACTAGGGCGGCAAACCAATCCCTATTGCAGACGCTTGCTCAGGCTCATTTGTGTTTATTCAACACCCACAGAGCCCACCTGTGGTTTATACTGCGACTATGCTGAACAAACCTTAGTTACAGTTATCTAGCGTGATCATCAATTTGAACAAGGCCAGCACGCGAAAGCCCTCGGCCACAATGACTTGTGGATTCGTGCTAGCACAGCTATCGACGGCTCCCAAGAGTTCCGTCTACCGAATTTCTCTCAGAAGGCTTGTGTCAACCCATGGTTTTCAGGTACTTTCCAAAAGTGCTGCAAGCTGGGATCGCCCCCTCCAGTCCGATAACATCAGTTGTCTCCTTCCTGATATATATATATATATATATATATATATATATATATATATGTATTATGACATTTTTTATGTTTATACATTCTTTTTATAGATACAAATATTTAAGTAAACGCTCTGTTTTATAATAAACAGTATTAAACAACATTTACCGGCCTGAATGTCCGAGAAATTTTCATAGAAAATATTCGTCCTCAGACAGGAATCGAACCTGTATCCTATACTGAACCGTCATATAGCCTGGCGTGCATTTAACCGATTGGGCCACATAGGAGCGTTCGGTTAGCTAAGTCGATTTTACTGTCTTTAAACTACAATCTTCCATGATTCTCTCACGCACAATCACATCTGCTCATGGCGTAGATATTCATGTCACGTCAAGCTATATGACGGTTTAATTATTATATTTATAATATATTATATTTCTAAGATATATAATATCTAAGATTATATATATATATATATATATATATATATATATATATATATATAACATAATGCTAAGGAGCCAGACAAAACTACCTAAGTTTCACCTAAACGGATCATCAGGGTAATGCCTTAGGATTATCTTAGGTTTTGCTCTACTTTGTGTATTGAGCATTTTATGTAGTTGTCTTTTTACTCGTTTTGGAGGTTTTTTTCTTTGGACTTGGAGCTTGATCACTGGACGATTGTTTTCGCCTTGGTTTAATGTTCTTGATTCTTTCTTTTTTTATTCCCCATTTTTCTTCGTGTATCGATTTGCTCTACTGCAAGTTGAGCTCTCCGAGGTTTTTTCGAAGCGAGTACCACCATATATATATATATATATATATATATATATATATATATATATATATAGGACGAGGCAAAAAAATGGACTTACCCACAGAGAGTCGATTTTTGTATTCTTACCAAGACTGTAACAAGACTGACCACAGTTTTGGCATAAAAATCCTATCCGGATCAAAGGACAAAATAATTCATTATGCCGAAAATATATGGAAAGTGCCCAGATTGCAAGGTTATCTACAGTCAATATGCGCTCGGGCACTTACAATGCTTCACCATTCCTGGCACAAAAAAATATTTAAAATTTTAAATTCCAAGCATCCCTCGTTCGTGCGCATGCGTATTCGCACCGACATAACAAATTCAGTTCGATGAAGTCCTAAAGGACGAAACGAGTGACAAAAAAACTCTTTACATTTTGTCATACATTTTTCTCCAATATATAAAAATATATGTAGTTTTCTCATATATATATATATATATATATATATATATATATATATATATATATATATATATATATAGATAGATAGATAGATAGATATTTTTAAATAAAAACAGACCACTTTAAGGTTCCATATAATAAATTATTTCACCTCAGCCCTATTAAAGGACCGCGGATCATCAGACTTTACTTCCAAAGATTGATTTTTTTTTTCGTTTCAATCTTTGGAAGTAAAGTCTGATGATCCGCGGTCCTTTAATAGGGCTGAGGTGAAATAATTTATTATATGGAACCTTAAAGTGGTCTGTTTTTATTTAAATTATTAGCTCTGGAGTTACATTGAGTTCTCTGGATTTTATCCTCCTTGGGTCTACCCATACGGATTACCTAGTTTTTCGTAAACTAACTAACTATATATATATATATATATATATATATATATATATATATATATATATATATATATATATGATTATATATATATGTATATATATATGTATGTATATATGTATATATATATATGTATATATATATATATATGTGTGTGTGTGTGTGTCTGTGTAAAAGACAATCAGATAAAACCAAAACGGAAGCGGTTTTGTGAAGGAAATTTAATCAGGATTTGAATTAGAATAAAGAAATATTAGAGCTGTTCTCTCGTTAGCTGTTTTGAGAAAAGGTCACTAATCATTTATAATATCTGGTGTTACCTACGTAGTCATCCATCTAAGTAGGAATCATGTTTGACGTTACTGAAAATTAAGAGAAAGGGAAAAAAAAGATGATGATGTAATGAAAGAAATTCTATCAGTCTTAATGACGATAAGAAAAGAGAAGAGTAAGTCTTCCGATGCAGGCAGATGTTTCAAGGCGATAGTCGTGAGGAATGGGAAGCAGTGGATTTCACTAACCCTGACGGGGTGGGAGCGCTACTGTAAAAAGAGTTTTGCTATCATATTCTGCCGAGCACCGTTGGTGGACGACATCTTTAAAAAGATAAAAATCACTATCTTTTCATTTTCGCGCGCTTCTTATTTCTATCTTTTTGAAAGCGAGGACTTTGTCAGCCATTGCTATCTGTATTCATAGAACTACGCCAATTCTCCCTAACAATGACGATCACGCCCTTTGATTTCTTCCGATTCTAATGGCAAAGAAAAATAACGCATTCAAATTTGGTAGTAATAATAATAATAATAACAACAACAGCAGCAGCAACAATAACAACAATAATAATAATAATAATAATAATAATAATAAGAAGAAGAAGAAGAAGAAGGAGAAATAGAAAAATAAGAACAAGAAGAACAAAAAGAAGGAGTAGAGTTCTGGAAATTTTGGAACTTGCTCTCATTTGATACCAACGGAAATTTGCTAGATACTGCCGGTTTAGCAATTTATATAAAAATGTTTATCAAGACATATATATTGCGACAAATTAGAAAAGCTTTCGAACGTTGTGTGTTAGGTTCGGCGTCTTCAGTTTGGAATGAAAGACAAAACTGTATGTAATGAAAATGTGTTGAAATATTTTTATGATATGAGGGACAATAAGTTATATATATATATATATATATATATATATATATATATATATATATATATATATAATGGATTGGTAAATAGGATTGTACCTATATGCATATGTTATGTAGAAGAAATATAAAGTGTATAGTAAAGTAAGAAACAGGCGGAAGCTGACAACAGATCGCAAAACACAATGAAACAATATATATATATATATATATATATATATATATATATATATATATATATATATATATATATAATCACGAAGAAAATCTGAAATATTCATTTTGGTAATAATTTCTTTCGTGAATATCGAAGATATTCACTCTTCAGACAAAAGTCTCTTACAAAATGAAGACAATACACCGGACGGGTATATTATATTGACGGGCGGGGAAAGCAAGAGAGAAGATATGAGAGAAGTAGGGGAAGGAGAAAGGTGACGTGAGGACAGGCACTTTTAAACAGATGATATAGAGGGAAGGAAGAAGGAGTAGATGGATGGGTAGAAGTAATCCTAAATACACTGAACCGGGCAATAATTTTTTCCTTTAACGTTTGGAACATTGGGTTATACAGTAATTGACCGATATGGACCGTTGTTTTTGGCAGGGCAAACTAACTTCTCTCTCTCCCCTCTCTCTCTCTCTGTATACAAATATATATATATAGTTAAACCTAGAGAGCCAGACAAACCTACCACGGTTTCACCTAAACGGATCGTCAGGGAAGAAAGAACGGAAACTTATAGTCAATAAACAAAAAAACCATAACCACGAGAACAAAACAAAACAAAAAAATTATTTAGTTGTTTTGCGTACTCGTATCGGTTTGTTTTTTTGGGGCCTTAGACTTGCATGCTGGACGATTATTTTCGGCTAACGTACATGTTTTTGGTGCTTTCTTTTTTTTATACCTTTTTTTCCCCTTTGGTATTGGTTTGATTATTTGCAAATCAAGACACCGAAGGTTTTCCGAACGAGCATAGTGTCTTATACTTATAAGACTTCTACTAATAATATAAATATTTATATATATATATATATATATATATATATATATATATATATATGTATGCACACATATAAACACGCGCGCGCACACACACATATACATACATATATATATATATATATATATATATATATATATATATATATATATATATATATATATATGTATTTAACAACCCAACCAATTTACAAGTTAGTCAAATAAAAGGGTTCTTAATACAAATAAATTTATCTCTTCCTTTCCTTTCCCCGTGTCAATCTAATATACCCGTCCGGTGTATTGTCTTCATTTAATAAGAGACTTTGGTCTGAAGAGTGAATATCTTCGATATTCACGAAAGAAATTATAGCCAAAATGAATTTTTAAGATTTTCTTATATATATATCAGATGTAATAGCAAAATTGTCCAAATAGTGCAAAACTGTTCATTTGTTAGATTATGCTTTGAACCGTTGTATCTTAGAAATGATTAAAGATATCTTACTGGAATTCTTTTTCTAATACTCAACATTGTGTAATAAAAATGGATAACTGCTCTCCAAGCTTAACAGAAGAATTGTGATGAAATCGATCATAAACGACGAAAATGACATGTGTATCATTATTTAATCATAGCTAAGGATAGATAGCTCATGAAGGATTGAAATCAATTTCATATATATATATATATATATATATATATATATATATATATATATATATATATATGCCACCTAGATGCGGTGTAATAGTTAGGATCTCGCTTCGAACTATTACGACTATTACTAGTGAGTTCGATCCTCAATGGGTGACCCTACTTCCGGATTTGTTCCACATCTACGCTACGCTTGGAAAATTACTATATATATATATATATATATATATATATATATATATATATACCAGGTGTAACAGCAAAATTGTCCAAATCGTGTAAAGGCAAAACTGTTCATTTGTTAGGTATGCTTATACAGGATTATATTTCAGTTTATTGAAGATGATATTTGCCTTCTCTAACCTTCTGAGTTTCTGTCCTGGAGTAACAAGGGGCCTCGGACGATTTCATTTTCAAGTCTTTTTTCACTGCTCTTTGGACTGTTATAGGTGAAACTCCTCTTTCATGAGTAAATGTCTTATGGATAGAATTGGATCTTTTCTAATTGATCTCTTTAGCTTTAAGATGAAATGCTGGTCTCTCTTCCTGTTGTGACCCCCTGATCCAGGTTTCCTCTTTGCTGATCCCCTTTTTCTTAAACTTATTTACCGTTCTCTTGAATGGACTCTTATGGTAGCCAGAATACGAATGTTGGTACCATTACTGAAAGCCTGAATGATCTTTCCTCTCACCATTTCTCAATCGGGACGACATAGTGAGGCTGACACAAAATGATTTTAACCTGTTCTCTGTCTAGCTGAATAACTCAAAGTGTCAAGACAGCTACACGTCCTATCTGAAAAACAGAAAAAAGAAACCCAATTATTTTAGTATTTTTTAGATAATAAACATTTTGTGGAATAGGCAATTATCACATGCTGTTACACGATTTGGACAATTTTACTGTTACACCCGATACATATATATAAATATATATAAAAAATTTCCCATAGACCCCGTATAAAACGGGATCGGGTAGCTGTTTCCCGAGATGAGACTCTGCCACTCGACATCGCGTTGTCTGGGGATCCTCTCTGCCCAGAGGCACAGTGTTTGACCAGTACAGCCAAACAGATCTATTCGACTGTTATTTATTGTAAAAAATTACACAATGGCACGTGGCCGAAAAAAAAGTGGGTGTGGCTGGTCATCACTAACTATCTTATACATAGCTAATCAAATTCACGACCCATACACTCATTACAATTTTCGCATTCACCATAAAAAATCGTTCGTCACCAACCAATACTCCATACACCATAATACCGTATTCCCTCAAGTGGGTCCTACAAAACGCGCGCCACGCCATAAAATTTTAATGATTATAATTTATTATATATAAAAATCTAATGATGAAGAATGAGAGGGGAGGGAGATGAACCCAATAACAAACTAAATATTAACACAAAAACAAACTAAACATAACAGATGTTAGTAGGGCCCGTCCAACCCTCAAAAAAGAGAGGCCGCTGTATTCTGCCCATTGGACAAAATCAAGAAGCTCTCTCGCTAAGGGAGTGGAAAAAGGGGAAAATATATCTACGTACATGTGAAGCTGACCCAGTCGAGATGAAAAAGTGGGCCCATAACAAACTGGGGAGGTTGAGAATCTCGACTTGGATCATAACCAAAGAGGCAGCCGGAAATAGGCCAGGAACAACACTTACTCACATTAACTAGGTACACAAAGCTTGTCTAACCTAACCAAGGGGAGGGCTCCACAGGAAACCACCCCGATGAAAACGTAGGTGACCTAAAAGAGAAAATCAATGTTAGCCCCGTTCAAACGAAACCAGCTCGCCTCTTTCACCCACCTTTCGCTGAAGATTGTCGAATGCAAGCGTTTTCTATCAGTTCTAATTTTCATCTTGAGCTGATGCTCAAAGAATCGGATCAGAACCTGATGAGAAAGACGGTCGCATCGCGTCGTCCAAATCACCATTCGGGCCGTGGCCAGCAGCGTCAATAACACCATTCGTTTCACCCAGAATACGGTGGCGACACATTGTCACACGCGTATGCGCGATCCATGAGCACGAGCTTTTCGGGTGCGAGACGAGCCGTCAACTCGCCGACATGTTCCCATAAGGGGAGGACATGGGGACAATGGTAGAAAACGTGCGAAGCCGTTTCTTCTAAACCAAGGTCACACTGTTCACAGTTCGGAAAATCCGCCAAGCCCAATATGAAGGCCTTGTCATTGATAGGCAGCCGATTCCGAGCCAATCACCAGGTAAGCGAAAACTCAGGGTTACTGAGATAATCTGCCGCTGGCGCCCAAGACCAGAAAGAGTGAAACTCCACCTCCGCAGCTCACGTAGAGGATCCATCGCGACCCCCTCCACTAAATAACGATAGAAGACCTTCCTAGGCCTTGAAAGGTCACTGGACCGAGGAATGATCGTCAAGTTGTACAGACACTCGCGAAGGGAATCAGATTGACCCCGGGGTTAACGACAACGCTCAACTCACGAGATGGGGGTACGGATAGTAAGGAAACGGAACGCGTCCCTAACAATCCCCGCCATAATCTCCTGTCAATGCGCAGCGTAGGAAAGCCAGCCTCGAGATGAGTTTGGGGATCACCAAGTGTGGCATTCCCAGTCCCCCATGACACGGATGTTGTACACAGACTTCTCTGTCGACCTGATACTTGCGTCCCCTCTATAAAATGGAGGATAGCGAGCACTCGAGCGGTTTCTTATGATTTTTACAGAGAGGAAGTACGGACAATCGATAAAGGATAATCGGGAAAACGTATGTGGCACACGCCTCTGCCCTGCCCTTCACGGACAACCTCCGTCGACGCCAAGTCTGGCCGGCCGCGTCCACCTTTGCTCGTAATTCAAACCATTTTTCTCCAGCTGGAGGTTGGGTTCAAACCACACTCCAAGAATGCGGACAAAACTGTTCGTCCAGCAGAAGGGCCCCAAAAATCGACCACCTTCCAGGCACCTAACCGCAAGCCGGACGACTTATCGCGGTTAATCTTGGCCCCTGTCATCTTTTCGTAGCGTTGAAGCGCCTTCAGTACCACCTCAATGTCGCTGCGGGACGACACGAAAGTAGATAAATCATCGGCGTACGAAGAAACCCTGGTTCGAGCCCCTCCAGGAACGGCGATTCCAGGTAGGGCCAGACTGCACGCCCTGTCCCTATGCCGGCGAAATACAGGCTCCAACGCCAAAGCATAAAGTAGGAGCGGCAGTGGACAACCCTGACGAACCGGCCTAAACAGCGCAAAAGCGCCCGACAGCTTCCCGTTCACCTGTACCACAGCACTGGGGGAGCGATACAGGAGGCTAATCCACCGGCAGAAGTCGGATGCGAATCCGGCGGCCTGCAGGACAAGTTTACCATCGCTACCTTGCGGTTGTCCTGCATCTGATCCGCACGATCATAGATGGTGTAAAAGAAAACGATGAGGCCACGCTGATCAATTTAGATCAGTTCAAAACATTTGATAAGTTTACCATCGCTACCTTGCGGTTATCAAATGTTTTGAACTGATCTAAATTGATCAGCGTGGCCTCATCGTTTTCTTTTACACCATCTATGATCGTGCGGATCAGATGCAGGTTGCTCTGAATTGTTCGGCCCCTCACAGCGCAAGTCTTCTCAGAACCCAACAGAGACTCGGCAATTGACTGCAAACGCTCCTGCAGGATCTTGGCCAAAATCTTTAACTCTGTGTTCAGCAGAATTATTGGCCTGTAATCATCTAATTCTCGCCCAACCTCGTTGCCCTTTTTCAACAGCGTGATCACACCCCTGGTGAACCGGTCTGGGATAGCCCCATGCCGGAACAAGTTGTGAAACACAACCGTCAAAATCGGGACAAAGATGTGCAAGTAAAATTCATAGGGCAATCCATCCTGACCGAACGACTTGCTTCTGCCGACCTTCTTCAATGCCGCATAGACTTCGTCTTCCGTAATCTCTCCCTCGCAGATAGCCGCTTCCGTCGACGAAGCGAGGAAATTCAGCCAAATAGCTGCTAAACTCCTACTCACAGAGACCTGGTTCCTTGTTAAAACGGCTCTCGAAATGCCACCGAAACGCCACGGACATGTCAGTGGCCCGAAGAGTACGCCCATCCGGGGTTTTGACTTCACGAATGTGTCGATCGGACCCTCGAAGGATCTCTGAGTTTGTGATCCGAATAGCCTACCCAGTGGAACGTGGGACAAACTAACATGTCTACATCGGCTACTCTAACTAACATTCTATCCAGGTAGATAACCACCCGGGTAGAAGGCCAATTAAAAGCTCACGTCCACATCTGCCCCCCCCCCCTGGTTTGATCGCCCCGGTATCTATCGACGAGACCAAACACTTCGATCAGATCAACCAAGCTACGATCGACACATCTCCCGCTCGCTCCCCGCCCCGCTATCTAACTTGGTGTCCAGGATGGCATTCCAATCCCCCATTAAGACTAGGTGCGTTGAATCCATGAATGAGACCAGCTTCTCCTGGATGTTGGGCGCATAAACCGCAACGATTAGAACGAACCACATTTCACGGAAATATCGGTCACAATCAACCGGCCCGCGGCATCGGCATGCACAAGGCCCACCTTCGCATCATGCGTACGCCTCACCAGCAAAGAAACTCCAGTGGCATGCCGCTTCCCATATGCTGAATAAACGACAAAGACGCTAGACAGCACACACGCATCGACGCTGCAAAGTGGATCTCTTCGATCGCGGCGACATCCACACCGAAAGACAAGAGATCCCGGAGAAGAGGTGAGGCAGGGCAGCCTTACTCCGATCCCTCAAACCCTTCGCATTCAGATTGGCTTACTTGATTGACATCGTCTAGGCCTGCAAAAAAGAAAAACCTAGTCATATACGGGCCGGAGATCTGCGTCAGTCAGGACCCCGACGGATTTTCCTAGGCTCCCTACACCTAGCTCTGACGACATTCGTCCTTCCAGGACAATTCCGCCGACGTCCGTGGGATACGTTAGTTTTATGCATCTATATAGTGAGGGATGGATTAAGGCAGGGACCCTCCCAGCACAATATTGTCTTAATTGTCTAAGATAAGGAGACGCTATCTCAACCATTCCAGTGTTTGAGAATGTCTCCTTGGCTTCATCTATATGACCCCAGACATTTAGATATGCCACAGTGTCTCTTATACAGGTTATCACACTACGGGGATCTTCAATGGACTTCCCGTCCACAGTGTTCTTTCTAAATAAAAGATCTAATTTAACCTTTTTTTTGGCTGGACAGCCCCCCCCCCCTGTAATCCTCCCTGTCCACCCTACATATCGCTTCCGGTCCTGGGAACAATTTTTTCTTTTACTTCCTTTTCTCCCGGGATGGGTGGGGAGAAGAAGAGGTGGATGTGGGGTGATGTTGACAATGAACTGAGGCAAGAATTGGACGGAGAGTGGGACGGAGCACGGGAAGGGGAGGTAGGAAGGCTCCTTGCTTTTGCCACGACCACTGTTTTTTAGGGGAAGCAGGGACGGAGAGGGACCTGGTTTTGTCCATGCCCCCCTCCGCCCTACTACGTCCGGAGTGCTTTTCAGATGGCGTCTCCCCCTCCTCTTCCTCCTCTCTACCTCTCTTCAGTGATGATGTGCGAGGGGTGGCATTTTCTCCACCTCCATCCTTCAGTTCGCTGCCGCTTTTGTTGCTGTTGTTGTTGTTGTTGTTCTACTTTGTTCGGCTTTTTGAGTTGCTGCTTCCTTTGCTGTTTAATTGCTTTCTGTTGTTCTTGAGGCCGCTGTTGCTGCTTCTTTTGCCTGGTTTGTTCCTTTTCCTGGCTTTGAGGATGTGGGCTACCAAGCTTTTCAGGCTCTGGCCTCCGCTAGGTTTGCTCTTGCTGCCGGGGGGGGGGATTCTGTTGAGGGGTAGGAATTGACAATTTTCCTCCCTTTTTCGCCACTTCCCTCCACTCACCATCAGGAGTTTTGGCAGACACATCCGTTTTCTCTGCTGTTGCTAATGGGCTAGGCTGCGGAACTGGTTCTTTGCCCGGACACACCTTGGACATGTGTCCCAAAGTTCCACACATCCAACAGTAAGGACGTCGACCCTCCACTATTATAAGCATCATTTAAAGATCTATTCGACTGTTATATTTAACAGACCCCCACGAGGGATGTATGTGGCACAAGGCCTAGTTTACCGTGGGTTCTCCGAGCCCGTAAGCTCGGCCAAAAATATTCCCTTTAGAACCCGTATAAACGGGTTCAGGGTCTGTCTACTTCCCCGGACGAAACTTTGCCCTTCGGCAAAGCCTCATCCGGGTTCCTCAGTGCCGAGGTAGAGATTTCGACAGTTACGAATAGTCTGTTCGACTGTTAATATTTAACACCTCCCCACGAGGGTCTATGTGGCACAAGGCCGGTTTATTGTGGTTACTCCGAGCTCGTAGGCTCGGCCAAAAATATTCCCTTTGAACCCGCCTAAACGGGTTCAGGGACTGTCTACCTCTCCGGACGAAACTTTGCCCTGCGGAAAAGCTTCGTCCGAGTTCCTCTCTGCCGAGGCAGGGAGTTCGACAGAAATTAACAATCTGGTCAACTGTACCCCACAAATTTCTCTCCTACTAATCTTATAGTAAGCGGAAGAGTCCAGCATAGACTCTTTAGAGGGAGGACACTACAACAGAATACAAGTTTCATTTCCTCCGGGAGGCAAATTTTTCGTTTGTAATGACTTCTCGCGTTCTAGTCCGGTTGACATTAATTTCAATATTTAAATTAACAAGGATGTCAACTCAAACAGGTGTACCCATTCAAAATAACGTTTATAATAATAACAGATCATATCTGATTAAAGAAAAATAAATTTAAAATTACTTCGCCCCGGAGCTGAATAAGTCATAAACATTGCCATGGTCGTGTCATTCATACCTTGAAGACGTTCGAAAAATACTATAAACAAGTTCAGAAGAATAATAAATACAGAAAAGAACTGAAAATGTCCAAAACGCAGCAGTACTGATGTCTGTGATGGTACTGAGGAAAGTGCTGGAGATTTGATGTTATTAGCTGCAGGCCGGCTCAAGGTACAGGCAACTCGAGCAGTCGCCTCAGGCGCTTTCAAGACTGAAGGCGCCATCAAAACTGAAGGCACCATCATGCCGCTGTGTTTGAGAACTTTCAAAATTAAAGCTTATAAAATCATATTGTGGTTGTCCATGACTCAAGACAGATTAAATTCATGGCAAATTTGTCAATAGAAAATGTTCTTGTAAAGAAGATAGGTGTAGAAAGTACCATGAAAAGATTTCACGACCCCGGCTGCGAGAAGACAGGAGAGAAGATACAGAATGGTATTTAATTGGCGAGGTTGACCTACCAGCATGAGACGGGGAGAATTTTGGATGGACAGAAAAAAAAGCGAGTAGGACATGTTGGGTATAGTGGGAGCTGTACGCTATGATGTATTCAGTATCGAATGAATATATCCCTAAGATACACCCGGGATTAAGGAAGGGCCCCGACAACCAAAAAGGAATTGGTCAGGTAGCTCGTGGGGTGCCAGGTCGTGGTAGACGACTGAGGGAAGAAAACCCTTGTAACCACGGTAAACCAGTAATGGATGAGTTAGGAGGTGCCCAGTGGATGTGGTTGATTTCGCCTGTGAGGGCAGCCGAGCGCAGAAGGAACTGAGACGATGCAAGTTGGGTTCTGACACACAGAGGCAGATGGTTAATAATACTAATTATAGAACATTAATGGTGGTAAATTTGTTCAAGTAAATCTGGTAACGTTTCGGCCGTTGTACGCTCGTGCGTTCGTCAGGTGGTTGGAATGTCGATTCAAAACCTTTATTTCGCTCACTGGGGTAGACTATTCTAGTTCAAGGACACCAAAGAGTGTGAGTTCAATAACTGGTTAAGGCAGTGGAGAACACGGAGAGGGGAATTAACAGCAGATAACAGATAACTGACATGCATTAAACATGGCACGTGGAACTAGAAAATTCTACCCCAGTGAGCGAAATAAACGTTGTAATAAATATGGCGACAAAGATGAGGACAATAGTCCGAATAATGTAAATAGTGTACATAATACCTCATCTCAGATATATAGACAGATACTGAAAGGCCGAAACGTTGTAATAAATATAGCAACAAAAATGAGGACAATACTCCGAATAATGTAAATAGTGTACATATTACCTCATCTCAGAAATATAGACAGATACTGAAAGGCCGAAACGTTGTGATAAATATGGCGACAAAGATGAGGACAATAGTCTGAATAATGTAAATAGTGTACATAATACCTCATCCCAGAAATATAGACAGATACTGAAAGCCGAAACTTTGTAATAAATATGGTAACAAAGATGAGGACAATAGTCTGAATAATGTAAATAGTGTACATAATACCTCATCCCAGAAATATAGACAGATACTGAAAGGCCGAAACGTTGTAATAAATATGGTGACAAAGATGAGGACAATATCATTGGAAAATATCATGAAGCCATTTCTGACCTTATGTCTCTATTTGGAACTAAGAAGGGAATGCGTATACAGCAGACATCCAAGGAAATAATAATAATAATAATAATAATAATAATAATAATAATAATGTTCCTTTTCAACTTTATTTCTGTTTTAGTGTATAATTTTAGGTCATACATCAATAATAAATGGGTGAGTAATATATGACATTTCCCCAAAATATATCCAGCTTTCTCAGGACCCGAGAAAGTAGGATTGAGTGCAGTGACACACAGAAATTGAAAACTGAATATCATCTTGAAATACTCCGCGTTTAATCTTAATGCAAAGTACATGAGCTCCTGCTATAATTTCAATTCTCTGATCATAAACAGTTAGACATGAGCATTTCGACGTGATGTAATGGTTAGCAAGCTTGTCTTGTTAGATCAATGTCGACTGAGTAGTGAGTTCAATCCGCACTGGGCGCCTCGGACTTTAGCTTTATGCCACGCCTGAGCTACTCTTAGAAAATCCCCATAACCAATTAGACATACGTTTAGTGTCTCTTTATTAGAGAATGTTGATTTTTTGATCAAGAACAATTCTTATTCCAACTATGAATACCTACGTCATCAGCATCACTTTCCCCTCATCAATGCATTGGTCTTGGGAGGGAAAGCAGGAAGGATGTTTTCTTTTAGGAGATTCATTTCGGGTTTGGTATGGAAATGTTTAAATGATCATTGTCCATCTGTGCTTGTATATATGCAGAACACAATCGAGGAAGATATTAAATAGACTAGGGGATTATGAAAGCATTGATTGCACAATTGTTATGGTAATTTACCCACACACGCACAGATTCTCCCAGCTATAAATAGGAGCAGGTACTGCCTTTCGGAGAGGGAAGTTTTCAGAAGTCAGCTCTGACAGTAGGACCGAACATTCTTGTTGTAACACACTCGTTTGTATATGTTTGTATTACTGTTTCTGTTAATATATTTGTTTAACTCAATTCCTCTACTGTGTCTTTATTTCTGGCCCTAACAAGGCCACAGCAATAATAAACCCCAATTTTTCCTAGATAATTTGTTAACAATATTTTTGAATTATATTAGATATTATAGTCAGAAACTCTATCTATCTATCTATCTATCTATCTATCTATCTATCTATCTATCCATTTGAGGTATAATGATTGCATCAAGAAGACACTGAAGAAGGACACACATCACGCAAAATGACTTGGAAAACCTAGCTCTAGATCGCTGACCTTGGATCAATCGGTAGTATCTGCCTTCGGGCAGACAAACTAGCTTTAATCTCTCAGTTGTGTTTCTGTCTTTGGACAGAACATAAAAAATAAGTGAGGGATAAACAATTTTTTACGCCATACATGACATCCACATAAAAATATTGATCTGACGAGGCTAATTAAGAAGTTTAAACATGTTTTAAGGTTAATGTTTCGGTTTTGTAACACAAAGTTTTATTGGGCGAGACTATCCATAGCACAGCCTCATTTATGTTCAATTTCCTTATCTGCTTTAATAAATTTGTTATAACTGATCCATACACTGAGGTATTTGAAATGCTTTGTATTTACTAATTCTATATACTGAATTTTATGATGTATTCAGGGTATCGCTGCCTTCCAAATTCAGGTCGTAGTTTCTTTTTTGGAAAGCTTTATATTCAACTAGCAGCATGACTCGGCGTTGCCCGTGCTTGATTCAAAAATCGTACGACTCATACAGCAATCGCTATCACTTGACTTAAAATATTTTTGCCCTTCCTTGCCATTAAAGGAGTGCCCTTTGCCGCGCTGGTGTTGCTACATGCCTTACTTCTTGCCTATCTCACACTGCGAATTTTTTCTAAGCTCTATACTAAACATTAAATCTATTACGAAAAAAGAACTAAACAAAATAAACACAAAACGATCAGCTTTAAAAAAGGACTCGTAACTGGAAAAACCGAATGAAAAAAGAATGTTAACAACAAATACTTTTTTACGCCCAATCCAGTTCTGCGGAATCAGAATCAACGTTGAGTTTAAGCAAGCGAATGAGCCAATTGGAGTAAAGTGCCATGCAGATTAAAATTTTTCCCACTTGTGACGAATGCAGCTATCGATTTTTTGGCATGCTAGCATGCTAGTTAACATTCGTATCAGTCAGCTGTTGGCTCTCACGCTGGCCAATAGAATCTTCCTGCCTATTCGTAGCAGCCAGCTATAAGCTCTCACTCTGGCCAGTAGAAAATGGCCGCAAACTACATGAAAACCGCCGTAGAAGCATGAAAAATCGATTATTTCCACTATCGATGTGAGTTGGGAAATGCAAGGTCAGTCTTGGCGTTATCACTAATTTGGAGCATGTGCATGTAAATTTTGGTGCAAATCCGTCGAAAATTGCGGCCGTGGATTCTTTACACACACACACACACACACACACACACACACACACACACACACACACACACACACACACATCCTGCCTTTTATAGATAGAGATTGCATTTCTTGAAACACTTCGTAGAGAATGTTCATCTTTTTTTTCTCCCAACTATAAATATCTATGGCATCAACAGAGAACCAATTATCATCAATATATAATGGCACCATCGGTAGACGATGTTTAATGATAATTCACTCAAAATAATACCCACTAATGGCGAAAGGGAAGAAAGGTGTTAAATGGGATAGAAAAATAGTTACCACTTTTTAAAATTCCTTCTTGTTATTAGTAAGTGTTTTTTTGAAGAACTCGGATACTAATACGCTATAAAGAAGCCTTCAAATACAATAGAATCCCTCACACCCGGAATCCCTCATATCCGGAATTCCTCATATCCGGAGTGCATCAAATCCGGAATCCCGCATATCCGGACATCATTTTGATGTGTATATTTGAACTACTTGGGTGATATGTAACTCATTTGAAATTTCTGTTTTTTAGGAAACTTACTTTTGATAATTGCTTAGGCTTATTTCACCCTTTTGGCTTTTATTGGTGCCAAAGATGATGGGAATAAGAGGAAAAGAACAACTTTGGAGTTATCACAAAAAGTGGTGAAAGTTCACTGTAATTAATGGCTGAGTTAAACATAGGAAAGTCAACATTGTATGATATGAAATCTTCAAAAGAAACTATTCTCCAGCGTTCACACTGTCATAATGAACAAGGAAATAAAAAACATGATTGTGATCAGACCTGAACTGAAATTGAAAAAGCTATTGAAGAGGTTGTCCGTTTTATGGAAAGAAAGCCAGCATTCAGCTATGACGATTGCAATAACGCACACAGAGTTAAAAAGTGTCTTTCGTTTAAAAAATTTAAAGAACAAAAGCAAAACGAAATGCGGAAAAGTTCAGAATGACATTAGAAGAGAAAGAATCATCATGCAACAGCGATTAAAAAATCCTCGTTACATTATTTGTTTTGAATACGTGGCATACTTAATTTAATGAATTTTCATTAACATTACATAATTTATTTCTTTTTCTTTAAAATCAATTCCGTTATATTTCACTCACCATTAGCTTATTTTGTTGGCTATAAAACATTGAAAATAAATGTTAAACCTGATTTCAGTCCTTTTATTTTAATCTAAGTATAACCCCTTATATCCGGACTTTGTAACCAATTCTTCATATCCGGAAGGCCTTCTTAGTCCGATTGTCAAGGATTGTACTGTATAGTATTACCAATAAAACGTTCAATCTAATATGTTGGATAAATTTCTAAGAAAATACCCCAATCACGTTAGGTCTGAAATTATTTCAAACAGCTTTTTCATTATACAGGATCATAGATTAGAGGTCATGCTAATGAATGAAATCTAAAAATCATTTGTTTCTTCGAGATTCAAATCGATCACTAATTCCAGGCCAGAATCCGTTAGTCGAAAACGAGAATCTGCCAGATAATGGATTTCGTTGTTCCTGGTGATCACAATACAAACTTGTGGAAAGTGTGGAACATAAAGGTAGCAGTCATGCCAACCATTATCGGAGCGCTGGGAGCAGTTCAAAAGTGTCTTGCGAAATGTTGCCAAAAAGCGTTTGAATCTTGCGAAAAAGCGGGAGGAACATCAAATGAAGGTCAATACTGAAAACAAATTTGATGCTAAGAGGAATAATGAAACGAAACCACCATTTACTTCTGATTGTTTAGAATCAGTTACATGCCATGCGTGATAAACGCTTTGGCGATCATGTATCTTTCGATATATGACTGATGAGGCAGATTTTTCCCGCAGTAGGTTGCCATTTCTTTCTGCAGTAGACCAGTTGTCATCCAAGGCTATAAAACCCGGTCTGACCTGCAGAAGGAGTGGGATGGGGGAAAGAAGAGGATTCATACCTCTCCCAAGCGTATTAGCACGTAAGTGAATGTAATGGTTTCGACTGAAACTCGAACTCGGCTCTCCTCACTCTGATCCGCTATCCATTACTCCACCGGGCTTAGTATAGCAATAAGTAATAAAAATATACAAGAGATATACTCTCAATTTTGTTACTCTTACTAATGACGATTGAAGCGATTATGTGTAAAATTAGGAGAGATGGGAAGGTTTAAACAACTACTACAATTCCACATTTGATTTTTTTTCTGTCTCTGCTACAAGGAAAGTGAGTAATAATAAAAATAATAATAACATGGAATTATCGATCTGTATGTGTGTCAATTAGATTTTCCTAATCGACAACCGATCTTATCGGCAGCATCGATCCGGCTTTTGCTTAACCGGCGATTGAGATAAACGATTTCTCTTCGTCGTCTTTTTAAACGGCAGATGCCCACCAGGGGAGGGCAGCACTGGAAGGAAGACGGAGGCTGTCTTTCTTGTCTCACTCGCCTTATCTTATTAAGCTGCAGAGCCTGCCTCGTCGGCTTTTACCGTCTTTTATCCGAGTACAATCTGACTTTGGATTCATTTGATTACAAACGCCGTCGCTCTCCTCTTCAGTTAGAACACTTTTGTCGCTCCTTTTGCCCGTACTGAGGAGACCCGAGCACGTGCGTCAGGAAGATTATCTCGTTGAGACGAGGAAATAAGTGCTGATTGGCTGAATAAATTGGTTACAAGCCGACGTCACTTGTGTCACGTGACGGCACGCAAATAATACCGGAGCAATGAGCAATATATATATATATATATATATATATATATATATATATATATATATATATATATATATATATATATATATGTATAGATTCGGAGAACCAGCGTAAAGGCTTGAAAGTGGCATTTCACTTACCTAGTTTTAAGCAGATGTTTTTTTGTTACTAATGTTAACCTAATACACGAACTAAAAGTCAACTCAAGTAGGGTTAGTGTGTCGAGTCGTATTAGCGCAAGAAAGGACAAGCGTATACCGTTTAAGTATACCGTTTAAGTAGGCTTTAGAAGGAACCGGAGATCCAGTCCTAAACAGGAAACAAGGGATAAACCTCTTTTTCTGTTTGAAAGACCGGTGAAGAGTGTAGACTGGGCGATAGTCGAACTTATCTAGTCCTACTAATTTATTGTTGTAATATGGATAAGAAGTTGTGGAGAGACATAATCGCCTACCTTGAAAAAGGATTGTTGTTGTTGTTGATGATGATGCGATTCTTTTGTTAGGTTGACATATTCGAGTACTTTATTTAGGTTTGATTTCGTTTGTTTTGTTTTACGGCATATTAACCTCAATGGCTTATTTAATGCTGACAAGATTTTTATTGATGGTAATATTTTTTTCCTCAAAAATATTTTGCTTGTAATAATTATTTACAAAAACGCATGGCTGGTAATATTTTTTCCTTCAAAAATGTATTGCTGGTAATATTTTTTTTTCTCAAAAATGTCTTGCTGGTAATATTTTTTTCCTCAAAAATGTATTTCTGGTAAGAATGTATTGCTGGTAATAATTATTTACAAAAATGTATTGCTGGTAATATTTTTTCCTTCAAAAATGTATTGCTGTTAAATATTTTTTCCTCAAAAATGTACTGCTGATAATATCTTTTTTTTTCTCAAAAACGCATTGCTAGTAATAATTATTTACAAAAATGTATTGCTGGTAATAATTTTCCTTCAAAAATTTATTGCTGGTAAAATCTTTTTTTTCTCAAAAACGTATTGCTGGTAATAATGTATTGCTGGTAATAATTGTTTACAAAAATGCATTGTTGGTAATATTTTTTCCTTCAAAAATTTTTTGCTGGTAATATCTTTTTTCCTCAAATATATATTGTTGGTAATAATGTATTGCTAGAAATAATAATTATTTACAAAAATGTGTTACTGGTCATATTTTTTCTTGAAAAATGTATTGCTGGTAATAATGTATTGCTGATAATAATTTTTCCTCAAAAAGTATTGCTGTATTAAAACCTATTTTTACACTTTCATAGTGTTTTGACCCCAGTCTGGGGGTTAAATATTTGCCTATAGCGGGGATCCTGACAGGTGCTACCACTCCGGGTTAGGTGGACCTGGGAACACCATCAATTAAGAGGTGGTTCCACGCACCTCAAAACCTCCTAATTAGAAGCCTTGCTGTTGGACGTACTTTATCGTCTTACCCAGGACGCAGACGTACTTTATCTTCTTACCCAGGACGCGGATGTAGTTTATCGTCTTACCCAGGACGCGGATGCAGTTTATCGTCTTACCCAGGACGCGGATGCAGTTTATCGTCTTACCCAGGACGCGATTGTAGTTTATCAATTACTCAGAACGACATTTTTAGGTAAATTGGGAAAAAATGGTAGAAAAATGAAATAAATATTTCTTAATTTGTGGATTTTTCCGCCGGTAAAGTGCGTACTAACGATTTATGTCCCGTCATTTATTCCATCATTTAGCAAAAGGCGTATTTGGTGTCTGTCGCCTCTTAGTGGCTGCAGAATTATGTCATATCTCCACCTTTGTCTTGGTTTTTCTCTACTTTTTCTCCAGGCACCATACCCTCAAGACACTATTTAATGCGCCATGGACTAGATCTTTTTTAATGTGTTATAATAATTTCAAGGATTTGCCTCAGATTGTGTCGAAGAGTGAAGGCACATTGGTTGCATTTTCTAACAGGTTTTCTTTTCACTTTGTCAGAATTTGATTTATAATGATACGCTTCATATGGTTTGGGAATGTTTCAGTTTGAACTGAAAGTTTTTATAAAACAACTGGAAGCATGTGTATAAGGTATACATTCGTTTTAGTATGAACTGGTACTCTTGTTGATTTCAGCATATGTTTTTCAAAAACGGTGGATGCAAGGCGTACTCCGCTTGGTCATTCTTGCAAGATAGCTTGCGACTAAGACAAGCAAAATCAGAATAAACCAGAAAAATAAATCTAAAAAAGCATAAATCTAATAACCGTATTGTTTTGCCAAACTGGATTAAACTCTCAAGAAGTTATGTTCAATAAAAAAAAATCCTTTACATTAGGTCCGAGGCAAATAATTGTATTAATCAGCGTATGAAACATAGAAGCCCATAATATCTGTAAATACTGCAAACTATATGTGGTTGATATTATTATATCTTTACTAATTCTACTTAAAATACGCACAGATCACCAATTTGACCGTCTGGGTAAGACGTTAAACTACGTCCAGCAGCAAGGCCTCTGATCAGGAGGTTTTGAGGAGCGTGGAACCACCTCGTAATTGCTGGTGTTCCCAGGTCCTGTTAGGGTTCCAGCTATCGGCGAATAGTTAACTATTAAGCGCAATACTTTTTTGAAAAAAATTATTGCCAGCAATACAATTATGAAGGAAAGATATTATCAGCAATAAAAAATTTTGTCGGCAATAAATAACCGATTGAGGTTGATATGCCGTAAAACAAAATAAACCAAACCAATCTAAACCAAAGAATACATATTCAATTCATACGAATCTATCCTAAAAAGGTTGTCGGCATTAAATAACCCATTGAGGTTGATATGCCGTAAAACAAAATAAACGAAACCAATCTAAACCAAAGAATACATATTCTATTCATACGAATCTATCCTAAAAATGTTGTCGGCATTATATAACCCATTGAGGTTGATATGCCGTAAAACAAAATAAACCAAACCAATCTAAACCAAAGAATACATATTGTATTCATACGAATCTATCCTAAAAATGTTGTCGGCATTATATAACCCATTGAGGTTGATATACCGTAAAACAAAATAAACCAAACCAATCTAAACCAAAGAATACATATTCTATTCATACGAATCTATCCTAAAAATGTTGTCGGCATTAAATAACCCATTGAAGTTGATAATTTTCGTCATAGTTTATAGGACTAACAGCCAACGTGGAAATACCTTCTTCTTTCTTTTTATGTGCCGTGTCCCTTCAGGACGTAGGCGATCATAACTCCCCACTTCCTCTTATCCCTTGTTGCTCTCAATAAATTTTCTCCTTTTGCTACTTTGCCCAGGCCATGTTCTGTCATCCACTTGCTTAAGCCCGCTAGGTATGTCATTCATTGCTTTCCCTTGTCTCTCTTTCCCTTATGTGCCATGTCCCTTCAGGACGTAGGCGATCATGGCTCTCCACTTCTCCCTACCCCTTGTAGCTCTCAATCAGTTTTGTCCCTTTGCTACTTCCCCCAGGCCTTGTTCTATCATCCACTTGCTTAAGCCTGCTAGGTATGTCATACGTTGCATTCCCTTGTCCCTTTTTTCCTCTATTCAATCTGTGGGCATCAGATTCTCGAAGCCCTACTTTCTCATTACGTCTCCCAGGAATTTCAGCTGCCTCTTCCCGATGTTAAGTATAAGCTTCCTCCTTGTTTGCATCCACTCTAAGACCTCATCGTTGCTCACATGCTCGGTCCATGATATCCTTAGCATCCTTCTGTAGAACCATAACTCCGTCGCCTCGAGTATCTTCTACATCTTTGGTGGGTGTTGTGGCTTGTCAGGGGCCAGAAAGAAAGACACAAAAAGAAGAAGGTATGTTGAACAAGTATATTGAAATTACAGAACATATATACAAAATAAGAGTGTTATTAGTCAGCCGATAGAAGTCTCCGTCCGAACTATCAGGTTACACTGCATTCCAACTAACTCACATAAGAAGTCTCGCAGGTTAGTATTTATGAAGGAAGAAGAGTTCTTTCTAATGTCGATAGGTCACCGTAACAGGGAGACCGTCCAATATTCGCTGCCGTAAAGGAGGACAGATATCACGTAGCAGTTCAGTAATCTTTTAATATTTAAGTGATATATATATATATATATATATATATATATATATATATATATATATATATATATATTTTCATTCCTATGTTTTATTTATATTGACATAAATACTGAACGTTATTTAAGTGATAGATATATATGTATATATATATATATATATATATATATATATATATATATATATGTATATATGTATTATTTTTCAATCATGTTTTATTTATATTGACATAAATGCTGAACGTTATTTAAGTGATATATATATATATATATATATATTTGTTTTTTAGGGCGAGTCAAATGTGAATAGAAATGTCTACTTCTATCAATCCTGAATGTATTGACTGAAGGCTTTATTCTGAATTTGATTCATTTTGACACCAACTTTCGCTATTTCAATACACCTTCGGATTTCTGCCATATTTTTTCCATCGACTCGTATAATATTACCTGTTAATCGTCTGCACTTACTTGATCCTAATATTTGCAATTCCTAACTCTCATCTTGGGCTATCATTCTTGGTAACGACCATAAAGATAGCGAAAGTATATTCAGAATGTTTTCATCGCATCACAAATTCAACTTTTTTTTACAAGACTTCCTTCCATTGAACGAATTTCTACGTCAGATTAACTGGAGTGGGGTTTGGTAGATTATATCCATGTTGTGCAGGTCCCTTATTGCTGATGGAAGATTGCGATAAGCGATTATTTCTGCTTCTTCTTGGTGTATCGTTCAGTTTTACAGGAAAAAATCACTACTTGTGACTATAATTCTATTTGTTTCTCTCGTTCCGTTGCAATTTCAAAAGCAAAAACTTTCTGTCCTTTAATTTTATTCCCTATTTTTAGTTTCTCAACACAAATAGAGTGGCGACAATGTGAGTCCCAATTTTTGCCCCGATTCTTAGTCTATTTTTAAAGTAGGCGTATTATGTGCTTTCAACAAAATCTATTATATTCTGTCTCCATTTTCTTTTACTAAAAATTTCCTACAAAAACAAAAAAAAAATCGAGACAGTCCTCACTAATTCCTGACGCTATATGACCATTAACAAGATCACAATATTTATAATTTTTCAATAAAGAAAAAAACCCTTAGTATTACTGTCTTCAATAAATCCCTACCATACCTTTGTGGCATTAGTGTATCGGGTAAAAAGAGATACACTCTTTTGCAAATTAATTGAAACAAAACGAATAATTCCGTTATTATTTATTTTTCGTATTTTTCCAAAGAAATATGACCCTTTGCACATGTTAGTACTTCATCTGTGCATTCCATGAAGTCCTTCCTTGCAAATTGACCACAGATTCTCGATTTGATTTAAACCAGGAAAGTTTCCAAGCTATTCGTTAGTACATTGAGTTGCTCACTGGTAAGGCTTGCCAGTGTGTTCGTGCAGCGTGACAATTTTCCTAAACGTCCTTGGAGTAACGTCCATCGCAGACAATGGCCGTAGGGCAACTAATCGAAAGTCGAGACAATAGTGTCTGGACGTGATGAAAATCTGATGCAATCACGGATGTCGCAATATTTTTCAAGGCTAAACAGGATTTATCATATCCCCCGAAAATAGATTCATATTACTGCACACCACTGAAAATGACCTCATCTGAGGAAAAATAGAAATCGATTACACCTTGTCACTCCAGTGGATCTAAAACAGACCGTATAGTGAAAGAAAGGAAACTAAATCGGTTGTTTCAACAACAAAACATGAACGAAATAGAGAAAGTTGAGAAAGAATGAGAGAGAGAGTGAGAGAGAGAGAGAGAGAGAGAGAGAGAGAGAGAGGGACAGATAAACAGACACTCTTGGAAAGAGAGATAAAGCTATATAATAGGCATACACAGAAAGAAAGAAAGAAAGAAAGAAGGAAAGAAAGAACGAAAGAACGAACGAAAGAAAGAACGAAAAAAGAAAGAAAGAACGAAAAAAAGAACGACAGAATAAAAGAAAGAAAGAAAGAACGAAAGAAAGAAAGAACGAAAGAAAGAACGAAAGAAAGAAAGAACGAAAGAACGAAATAAATAAAGAAAGAACGAACGAAAGAAAGAAAGAACGAAATAAAGAAAGAAAGAACGAAAGAAAGAACGATAGAACGAAAGAAAGAAAGAACGAACGAACGAAAGAACGAAAGAAAGAACGAAAGAAAGAGAGAAAGAACGAAGGAAAGAACGAAAGAAAAAAGAAAGAAAGAATGAAAGAAAGAACGACAGAACGAAAGAAAGAAAGAAAGAACGAAAGAAAAAAAAAGAAAGAACGAAAGAAAGCGTGTGTGTATTTGTTCTTGCTCGTGTAACCTTTTCTTCGCAATGTCTCGGTTCAGTCGCGTTCCTTTTAAATAATTTATCATCCAGAAACGTATTAAATGGTTTCTTTAAATGCTCGCATCGGTTTATTTTCTCTTCCCCCACCCTCTCTTTTTCACACACACACACACACACACACACACACGTACACACGTGCGCATGCGCGTGCACATGCGGATGGTGGTATTTAAGCTTGTTCTGTTGCTTTCCCCCCTGAAGTATACAAGCTTAGACTTTAATCTTCCAAATATGAAGCCCTTTCTTCCGCTAGACAAAACAAAGAACAAGCTCAATTATTCCGACCTGGAAATTTATCACCATTATCCTTGTATTTTTTTATCTAAATCATAAGTCAGAACGTTTATTCTTTGCTCTTTAAAAAAAAAAATGCGAGCAATAGTACCAGGTGTTGCCCGGGGCGGGGGGAATCTGTTTTAATTTTTTTCTGTAAATATTACTTTTTTTTCCCCAAATTACAGGTGTAATATTTCAAGAGTGGTTATTTTTGAAAAGTGATTAATTTATGTAAATATTAAGATGACTTTTAAAAAAAAATTGATAAAATTACGTACGTTTCCAATTAAGGAATATTTTAGCATTATAGTTCTTTCATGAATCCTGTAAATACTTCGGCATTATGCATACAATGCCAAGACTGGTATGGTATATTCTTTCATTTTAAAATTCGATAGCATTTTAATTGTCATCAACGAAACATCGAATCTTGCATTGATTTTATCCCAAAGGAATGTCAAACAATTTTGGACATTTAAAGCCGAGTTCATTATATTTAAGCACATTCAATCAAGCAGTTCCTAGTAAATAATGCCAGTTTCATCTCCTTTGTTAGAAAGAATTACCTTTGTCTGACACAAAAATGGCTTTGAAGAGGATCCGATGACGTAACCTTTGTCGAAGAATTTCATTTGAATTATGTATTCAGAAACCGTTTTTATCAGCTGCCATGCACTCTGTCGGTTGGGATTAAGAATAAACCGACTGTATTCTCTTAAAGAGGAGTAATGCTCCTAAGAAATGGGCCAACGGTTCACTGCATTGATGTCTATAATTTTGACTTTCATGAAACAAAAGAGATATCTATAGATTTGACTCAATCTAAATCTGTAAATATTTTCTATTGTTTATGAATTCAACAGAATTAAATGACCTGGCAAAACTTAATATACCTTAAAACAAAACAAGCCAGTCTCCTGTTATGGTGTTTTCCTCCATGTATGCGTGCGCTTCAAGAAAATCCAAGATCTATGTGTACTCAAAGGGTAATCACGGTTTACATGAGATTGTGAATACGACGACCAATGAATGTAGGCTCTTTACTGATTGGAGACAGTAGAGTGAGTGAAGTGAAACTTCTGTATCAGTTCTTGGCTTTTTACATTATTCAGACTATTGTCCTCATTTTTGTCGCCATATTTATTACAACGTTTCGGCCGTTGTACGCTCCGGTCTTCTTCAGGTGGTTGGAATGTCGAACTGAACCCTTTATTTCGCTGTTCTAGTTCCACGTGCCATGTCTAATGGATGTCAGTTATCAGTTATCTCCTGTTAATTCCCTTCTCCAAGTCCTCAACTGCCTTAACCGGGTATTGAACTCACACTCTTTGGGTCCTGTCACTGGATCTAACCAACGCCTTTATCCACTGTGTCATGTGTTAAGGCAGTGGAGAACTTGGAGAGGGGAATTAACAGGAGATAACTAATAACTGACATCCATTAAACATGGCACGTGGAACTAGAACAGTGTACCCCAGTGAGCGAAATAAAGGGTTGTATATCTTCATTCTCTAATTGTCATCAGTTTACGGCCGTATGATATTGAAACACCGGTTCACGTACGAGTACCGAAGTTAAGCAACGTCGAACCTGGTCAGTAACTAGATGGGCAACCGCTTGGGAATATTAGGTACTGTAAGCTCGGATGTGTGGGTGGTGTAATGGATAATGGCACGGATTTGTTAATCGGAGGACTGAGTTTCAATTCCAGTCGTCTTCGTTATATTCACATGCGCAAATACCTTTGGGCAACGCATGAATCCGCATCGTCTTCCCCTCCAGCTATGGGTTAATTATTAGAACTTACCAGTAAATCATGATTATCTCCAAAAAAATTCTTATAATGTAAAAATATTTTCCGCGAAAGGTTGATAAGCCGTAAAAAATAAATTAATCAATCGATAATAATTACATATCAATTATAGTTATCTAAAAGATGGTGGAATCACGGCGGGGTAATGTTTAGCGCTTGGGGTGGAGAAATTGGAGAGCCGAGTTAGAATTCCAGTCGAGTTCATTGCATTCAATGGTATGAATCCAACTCTTATTTCCCCAGTTATGGATAAAATAGCCTTGGGTGGCAACCAGTTAAGGAGAAGGAAACTATGATTTCAAACCGGATCGCACTATTCCAAAAGCATAGGCCGGAGTGTACAACAGCCGAAACGTTGTAATAAATATGGCGACAAAGATGAGGACAATAGTCCGAATAATGTAAATAATGTATATAATACCTTATCTCAGAAATATAGACAGATACTGAAGGGCCGAAACGTTTTAATAAATATGGCGACAAAGATGAGGACAATAGTCCGAATAATGTAAATAGTGCTAAATTAGGTTGTTCATTAGTTAGTTCCTCTCTATAACATTTTTAAAATGAAAAATTTGTTTCTGTCTATATCTCTGAGATGAGGTATTATGATTCCTTCTTTCTTTCTTTCTTTCTTTCTTTCTTTCTTTCTGTCTTTCTTTCTTTCTTTCTTTCTTTCTTTCTCCGAATAAACTTTTTTTTCGTATTTGCACACTACGTATTTCAGTCTTTTATCTAAAAATCTTACTCTCCCACTCCTTCTCTCATTTCTCTTTGTGTCTCTCTTGCCACTTTATTCGCATCGACTTCTGCATATTTTGTCATTTTCCCATCTCTTTCTCTCTCTCTCTCTCTCTCTCTCTCTCTAGCTATCTATCTTGCATTATTTACATTATTCAGACTGTTATCCTCATCTTCATTGACATATTCACAACGTTTCGGCTGTTGTTCGTTCCGGACTTCTTCAGGTGATTGAAATTTCACAACAAACCATTTATGTCGTCCCCCGAGGTAGATTGATCTAGCTCAAGGATACATGACCCAGTGGATAAAGACGTTGGTTAGATCCAGTGAAGAGTTGTAAGTTCAATACCAGGCCACAGCAGTGATGAGCCAAAACTTGGAGAGTTGAGTTAAAGGGAAATAATTGAGACATCTGGAAGAGGCAGGGAACGTGGAAGTAGAACGATCTACATTATTTACAAGGACACATGGCATAGTGGATAAAGGCTTTTGTTAGCTCCAGTGACAGGATCCAAAGAGTGTAAGTTCAATACCCGGTTAAGGCAGTGGAGAACTTGCAGAGGGAACTTAACAGGAGTTCGAAATTCCAACCACCTGAAGAAGGCCGGACCGTAGTACAGCCGAAAGGTTGTGATTATGGCTATGAAGATGAGGATAACTGTCCGAATAATGTAAATAATGCAAGTAATGAGAAATTAGTTATTAATCTATAACTGCTTTTATATATAAAAAAATGTTACTAATTATAGGTTTATAAAAATTATAAGATTAATAATTGGATTATAATAATTATAATCCGTTAAAATCCATCGTCCTATTTTGGGAGACGACAGGAATTAATGATTAAATTATTTATCTTTTTACTTACATGATTTCACAGAATCTTCAAATCTACAAATCAACCATTGGCCCTTGCATGGAGTATTGCTGCCATATATGGTCTTGAGCCCCTTCTGTTTACCACGGGGTTCTTGATAAGATCCAGTGACGGATATGCAATGTAATTATCCCTGATCTGGCATCTCGTCTGCAGTCGCTCTCTCACAGACATGCCGTCGCCTCTCTCTGTCTTTTTTACAAATACTTTCATGGTAATTGCCCCGATGAGCTGCTTTCGCTGGTTCCCAAACTTCGTGAATTCAAGCGTCCTACGAGGCTGGCATCCTGCTCTCACCCTTTCACTGTTGAAACTGTTAAATGTAGCCGTCTCTTCTACTCCAATAGCTTCATATCTCGCACCTCTCGCCTGTGGAACTCCCTTCCTGTTACCCTGATCGCTATAATCTCCAACTATTCAAATGTAACGTCAATCGTCATCTCCAGTTGCCTTGATCTATCCGCTATCCTTCTCCTCATCCTTTCCTCTATCACTCCTATCTGCTCTTGCTCCAAATCCTCTGTAACCCCTTGCGTGCTAGTGGCTTCCCGCCTTGCTTGGGGTGAAATGCTTAAAAAAACATTATAAATTGAACAGACCTTCGATAATCTCGACTTTATAAGCATTAACCATTGAATCAAAACCGCAGTCATCAGAATTTCGTTTTTTTTTCTTCTTGCAGGTCTCCTTGGGCAGGGTCTTGTGTTGGAATGACGGTCATTGTCTCTGAATTCACGGTCTTCTGCATGTACCTTCCGTTGTCTTATCGTTTGCGATCTGTCACCGGAGAAACAAATAAACAATAAATAAGAAACAGAACACGAGAAGAAAGCGAACAAACTAAATACAAAGCAAACATTTGTCGAAAGAATTGTTGCCTGATATTCGCTACGCTACGATTTCAAATAGATAAGATATCAATTCAATGCTTCACTCCGAAATCTCACGCCCCGATAATTCTATGAATTATTCTGATTTTTATCAGCTGCTAAAGATTGTCTCGCGTTCCTTATATCCTCTATTTCTTACCTCTTTCTATTACTCTACAGTCCTCACCTTTCTTTCTTCCCTTCTTTCTTTCCTTCCTTTTCGGACTTAGTATTTTTCTTTCTATTCATAAAAATATTCTGACTTAATATTTCTCTTTCTTTCTTTCTTTCTTTCTTTCTTTCTTTCTTTCTTTCTTTCTTTCTTTCTTTCTTTCTTTCTTTTTGGACTTAATTTTTTTTTTCCATTCGTAAAAATATTCTGA
>OZ038480.1:12574804-12589804 GCA_964036315.1 Acanthosepion esculentum
CTTCATTGCTTCTCCATTGCTCGTCTTTCTTTCTTTCTTTCTTTATTTCTTTCTTTCTTTCTTTCTTTCTTTCTTTCTTTCTTTCTTTCTTTCTTTCTTTCTTTCTTTCTTTCCGGCAATCTCTTCCTTGTTTCTTGGTTTCTTTGTTTCTTGTTTCTTTGTTGTTCTTTCTTTCTTTATTTATTTATTTCCGGCAATCTGTTCCTTGTTTCTTGTTCTTTCTTTCTTTCTTTCTTTCTTTCTTTCTTTCTTTCTTTCTTTCTTTCTTTCTTTCTTTCCGGCAATCTGTTCCTTGTTTCTTGGTTTCTTTGTTTCTTTCTTTGTTTCTTTCTTTGTTTCTTTCTTTGTTTCTTTCTTTCTTTGTTTCTTTCTTTGTTTCTTTGTTTCTTTCTTTCTTCTTCAATTTACTTACTCCTTTGCCATTATATCATTTGTTTCTTTCTTTCTCTATGTCTTTCTTTGTCTATGTCTTTCTTTCTTTCTTTCTTTCTTTCTTTTACTTTTGTCTTTTCATTTGCTTTTGTTTATTTTTCTTTGTTCCTTTCTTTCTTGTCATGTTTTGTAACTCTTCGCTTTTCTCTATTTCCTACTAATGCCGTTCTTTTCCCCCTCCCTCCTTCTCATCTATTTTCTTCTCATATCTCTCTCTATTCTCCTCTTACTTCCCCTTCCTAGTCTTTGTGCGCCGATGGCGTCATCGCATTTTACTTTCGCTGGTGATCTTTATCTCAAACTAGAAAGCAATGCCCTTTTATTATGTTCATACCGATCTGTTTTTTCCCATATATATATATATATATATATATATATATATATATATATATATATATATATGTGTATATTATGTCTTGCCTCGTCTGTCATCTGTTATCTTTTGATCTTTGCTCTTCATGAGACACTCCCGGCTCAGCCACCATGACAGAAACGAAGATACCCTTGCACTATATAATAACATACCCTAACGTATACCTGCGGAGACATGTTGGGTCTTACCGACGCGCATGCGCGCTAACAACGTTCTCTTTTCTTTTCTGTCTCTTACACAGATGTACATATTCACTTTCAATAAATCATTCTTTCCTTTTCGCGATCCAAAACGCACACAAATACGACTCATTCGCAAAGAACAACGAATAAAATTCGCAAGACCATCTTTAAATACAGACAACTCAATAGAATGTGTATGCGTACGCAAATAAAAATTTGAATAAAGACATGCGAAGGGCAAACACATTCAGGCAAAGGTATCGCCTGTTAATTATTGATCAATAGGTTTAAAAAGATGGTTGAGCTTGTAGTAATTAATTTGTAGTAGTTGATAGGATCTTAAGAACAGTATCGAAATAATTCATCTGAAATTATTTACCAAAATTGTTTGAAAGTTGTGAGTTCAATATGTGGGTCAGCAGAACAGACAGAAGGGTCTTCTTCTTCAGTCTCCAGTGTCCTTTTAGCTCTTAACTAAGTGATCATGTCTAACGACGATTTCCTTTTTTTATGTAGCTCTAGTCAGTATTAATTTGCTAACACTCTTTGTCTCTTCTGTCATCCATTCACACAAATGTATTACGTCAACTACTTGCATACTGTTTCTCTCAAGCTGTCCTATCTTAAATACTATATATATATATATATATATTATTTGAAATATGAGTGAATGAGTGAATAATTGTTAAATTTAACTCATTGATACATGACGTAAAATCTTGTATTGATTATAGATCCCCTGCCTCCCGATTACATCGGATTATATATCTTACTGTTCTTTCTTTTTTATTATAATACATACATACATACATACATACATACACACACACACACACACATATATATATATATATATATATATATATATATATATATATATTTATATTATTATTATTATTATTATTATTATTATTATTATTATTATTATTATTATTATTATTATTATTATTATTATTATCATCATTATTATTCTCTTTGATATCTGGCGTTTACGCATTTCTTTCCGGGTCCCGCCCAGGGACCTAAGGTTAGAAATGGCATCATGACACTTTCCACTGCAAAGAAAGAAAAAAAATTAAAAAAATAATAAAATAATTACATAGTTAAAGCCCTTCGTAAAGTGTGGGCTGTACTTGTCAGAACAATTTTTTTGTATTTCTTTAACGTATGGACTTCCAGGAATCCCTTCAATTAGTCTACTGAAATTTTTCCAATCAATCTGAGGGCTCCAACTACAACAGGGATTGTTGATGTTCCCATGTGCCACATTTTTGAGATTTCTATTTCAAGGTCCTTGTATTTTGACAGCTTTTCAAATATCTTCAAAGATACATTGCAGTCTTTTTTATTATTATTATTATTATTATTATTATTATTATTATTATTATTATTATTATTATTAATAATTTATTTTCATTATTATTAATTTATTATTATTATTATTAATTTTTAATATTATTGTTATTATTATTATTATTTTAGACTTTGAATAAAAACAAAATAAATAACAAAACATATGTACTTTTCCTTACTTTTTTCGGTACATTCTATTTTGAAAGGTGTAATTAATATCTAACGGATTAGATATCTTCCGAAGTATCGAATGTTTTATTAAAAAAATACATTCTCACATACATTTTATATATGTATATATAAAAGTGAACATTGAAGTCAACACTCAGAGGCGACAGGCTGTTTCATGCTAGACGCAATCTTCAGGCCTCTGGGTATTGACTTCAATGTTCACTTTTATATTTATATACGCTCTATCTCTGATATTGAGCACTTTATCCCATAAACATAGCATACCTGAAAACTATATTTCTTCATATATATATATATATATATATATATATATATATATATATATATATATATATATATATATATATATATATATAAGGAAGAGGTTAGAGTATTTCCAACGAGAGAAAAGGGTGTATATTAAAAAGAAGAGAGAAACCGCGAAAGTTTTTGGTTGTAATGTACATTTTTGAAAAAATATATATTATGCTTTATTTTCCATAATTTTGCTACACGTGTTTCCGGACTCGCGACCGTCATCAGGCAAAGGGTGGAGATTTCCACATATTATTAAAAATAATTAATTTTTTTCTTTATGTTATCGATGTTAAATATCCTCGATATGAGACATTCTGTTTTTTGTGTGTTAGTGACCCAAATATCTCTTTTGAACTGGCAGTGAAAAGTTCTGCGTGAAGGGCTATACAACAATTAAGATTGGTCCGAGAAATTCTTATGTTTTAATTTGGATATTGGTGGACATCTACAAACAAAGCAACCAACACTCAACAAAATTACATTTCAAATTAGTCACAACACATTACATTGCATCTAGACATATTGTTCTGTTGGAAATATTTCGTTCACTCACGTGGTATGGCGTCATAGAAATACATCATGAATTTACGATCTGCGTCTGCTATTCCGCGACCGTTATCGTTCATGGCAATCTTCAATGTCAACAAAAGAGAATATCATCTTTGATGGTGAATATCATTGTTTAATGATTCATACAACCATTCTGAAGATGGCTCATGTGAGCCGAAAGCTGAGATCAGGAACTAGCTTAATAAAAAAATATCCAAATGTTGGACAATTTTTGTCTTTATTTTCTCCCGAAATTAAAGCAACTATACGAAGCTTAGAACGGCTCATAATCAAACATAATAGATATTTGTTGTCTGTTATATTTAACAATATATGTTTGAATAATGATCTGTTGCGCCAACACAGTATATATATATATATATATATATATATATATATATATATATATATATATATATATATATATATATATATATATATATTCAAATGAAGAGAGAAACCGCAAACGTTTTTGGTTGTAATGTGGATTTAAAAAATATATATACTATGCTTTATTTTCCATTATGTTGACACTTGACTAATGCATGGAATAATAATGCAACACAAAATGTACGTAGAACAAAATGTATTGAAACAAGAAAGTGGACACAATATTTACATATAATCTTTTGTATATTCCTGGGAAGACCGTTCCTGGAGAATGTCTTGACTGAGTCGCAGTCGGGCAGAGCCTCTGGTTGAATCTCCTGATTCCTCCCTTCTCTTCCCGGTACCAACCATATTTATATGGTCGGTACTCCACTATGCAAATTAGGTGGATCCTACCACAACACATTATTTTGTAGAAATTTGGATTCAGGAAAATTATTCAAAATAAAGCATAATATATGGTCAAACATTATAGACATTTATTGTCTGTTATATTTAACAATATATGTTTGTATATATATATATATATATATATATATATATATATATATATATATATATATATATATATATATATATATATATATATGTGTGTGTGTGTGTGTGTGTGTGTGTGTGTGTGTGTTCTTGTCAGAATGTTTATTAGTTGATTTATTTTGTCCACCATAGTAGATTCCACGTGCAATGCCTCTTCCGGATGTCTTAGTTTTTTTTTCACTACTGTAGTAGCTGGGTATTGAACATACGACACTTTGGGTCAAGCCACTGGATCTAACCAAACGCTATTATCACTTTGCCATGTGTCCTTGAACAATCTAGCCTAATGGACGAAATAAAGGGTTCAGTTTTAAATTCCAATCACCTGAAGATGTCTGAAGCGTACAACGGCCAAAACCTGAATATCGCAATATTGTCAGGACAATAGTCTGAACAATGTAAATAATTACAATACTTCATCTCAGAAATATAGACAGATGTTTATTCTATTGATACCCAATAACCATTATTTTGTTTACGTAAAGAAAGACAATGGATTCTCACTACATCAAGTAAGGTTTGGTTTGGTTTATGGCATATCAACCTCAATGGCTCATTTAATGCCGACAACTTTTATTTTCTGGTAATATTTTTGTTTTGTCAAAAATCTATTTCTGGTAATCTTTTTTCCTCAAAAATATATTGCTGGTAATATTATTTTAAAAAGTGTATAGCTGGTAATATTATTTGCAAAAATGTATTTCTGGTAATATTTTGTTTTTTAAAAACGTATTGCTGGTAATATTTTTTCTTCAAAAATTTATTTCTGGTAATAATTTTTTTACAAAGTATTTCTGGTATTAAAACCTAGTTTTACACTTTCATAATGCTTTTTACCTCAGTTTCGTGGTTAACTATTTGCCCATAGCTGGGACCCTAACAGGTGCTACCACTCCGGATAAGGTTGGACCTTGGAACACCAACAATTAAGAGGTGGTTCCACGCTCCTCAAAGCCTCCTGATCAGAGGCCCTGCTGTTGGACGTAGTTTATCGTCATACCCAGGACGATCAAGTCAGGAGTAATAGATATCTTGCCATAAAAATCAAAGATGAAGAATACGCTGAGGCTTTAGCGTTACTCTCCGATATAATAAACCAAGCAGAAGGCCTTCAACATGGTATTGAACATTCAATCAAAGGTATCGGCATTCATGTAAATTCAGCCGAAACAGAATGTATAAACTTAAATAAAGATGGAACAATCGAAACATTACCTAGCACACGTCTCATCTGTACAGAAAAATGTACTTATAAGAAGAATCTACTTATTTTACGTAGAAAAATCTCTAGCTGCGAAAGAGATGTAAACGCCGTCGACAATTTATCTCTAGTGTGGAAATCTAGCTCTTCCAGGCAACATTAAAAGGAGCTTCTTTTAAGTTCTAATATATGGCTGCTCAGCATAGAACCTTAACTCAAAACTTCTAAGATTAGATGGCGCCTAAATACACATGCTAAGAGTGGCCGATGAACGATTGCACGGAAACTTTCGTCCAGTATCAGACATTATCAAAGTGCATAGAGTCAGCTTCGCAGGGCAAAGCTGTAGAATTAAAGACAAAATTGTTATTGAATTTCTTTTATGGGGGCCTACACAAGAAAGATTTAGCAGGGGATGACAAGCCAAGGCCAATGTTAAGCAGATTTGTGACGACATTAACTATAATCCCACTAACCTGCCGTTAACTGCTTTGCAAATTATTTTACAACAATAAACCGCGAGGAAAATCAGTTAGAAAGCTATTGCCTATTTTCAGGAATTAAACGCGAAGAACACAATGAGAAGTTATTCTACTATCTTTCTCAAAAAATCATGGAAATTCGTAGTTAAAAAAAAGGAATCTGTCGAGAAACCTGATCGCCTGCCTTCTAAATGGATATGACTTTTACAAAGAAAATAAATCAGTTTGATTCAGCCTTTTTTTAATCGCTAAGTACTAAATTTAATACTTCTCCAAATACCCACTTCACTCATTTTCGGTGTTATGTAATCAATACTTATGTTGGCACGATAATAAATAATGACTAAGTCCTGAATTTAAAAGGTAACCAAAAAGTTCTGTCCGTTTTTAAAGGAAAAAAAGAAAACGCTTCACAGTATGTGTAACTTATATTTAGTCTTCGAAGTAATCGCCATCGGCATCCAGCACCTTCTGTCAACGTGTCTCCAGCTGTTCAATGCCCTTGCGGGAGAACTCGGGGTGCTTTGACGCAAAGTATCCGTGAGGGCTTTGCGCAAGTCTGCTTCATTCGTGAAGGATTTCCCACGAAGATGATTATTCAGGGAGTAGAAGAGGTGGTAATCGGAGGGCGCAAGGTCAGGTGAATAAGGTGGATGGCACAAAGTCTCCCACCCAAGTTGCTGTATGGTATCCCTGACCACTCGCGCGACATGCGGCCTGGCGTTGTCATGGAGGAAAAGCACACCTTTGCGATTCAACAGTGCTGGCTCTTTCTGGCGCAATACCTGTTGCACACGTTTCAATTACTGCGATGAAAAGGTCTCCAGTGACCGTTTGGCCCGTTGGTAGCAGTTCATAATGAACCACTTGACGACCTGTCCACCAGACACAAAGCATAATCTTGCGTGGGTGCATAGGCGGTCTTGGATGTGAGGGACAGCATCTTGAGGAGACAACCAATGTCTGGAACACTTGGGAGTTTCGTACAGAACCCACTTTTCATCACTGGTAAGCACTCGATTGAATAAGGATGTGGTACGGTGGCGAGAAAGCAGCGATACGCATACTGGCACTCGTTGTCCCTTGTGGACCCCCAACAGCGTTTGTGGAACCCACTTGCTCAGTTTGTACGTCTTACCGAGGCGGTGCAGGTGAAGTCTAACTGTTTCAACGGAAATGTTGAACTGTCTTGCAAGTTCACCACACGTTAGACTACTGTCCTCTTCAATAGCCGCCTTCACGACTCTATCATTCAAGACCTGTGGTCGTCGTCCACTGCGAGGCTCATCATGGAGAGACAAATCTTCCGACTTGAATTTTCGAAACCAACGCCTTGCAGTACGTTCATCCACAGCACCATCCCCAAACACTTGACATATGCGGCGACTTGATGCACTGCTGATAAGCCCACTTTGAAGTCGTAAAGCAAACAGCCCCGAACGAGATCTCTAGACACTTCCATCCTTCTCACAGCTGTCCGGCTTATAACTGATGGCCGGGCACGGTGCGCGTGTTTTTTATAACGTCTGATGTTCCTACTTCCGGCTGTCCGAATTTGAAAACAATTGCTACACGCATTTCGTATATATTTCAACTTCATTCAATGAAAAATCAAAAAACGGACTGAACTTTTTTGGTTACCTTGTAGAAATGTATTCTTAAAATTCTTTCGCCCAATTGGATTTTCCTTTACAACTGTGTAGATAAATTTATTTATCTAGGCAGTAGAATCTCTAGCTGCGAAAAAGATGTAAACACACACATTGGTAAAACCTGTGTGCCGTCGACAATTTATCTCTCGTGTGGAAATCTAGCTCTTCCAGGCAACATGAAAATGAGCTTCTTTCAAGCAACTGATCAGCATAGAACCTTAACTCAAAACTGAAAGATTGAAATCTACAGGCTAAGAGTGGCTTTGAATGTTACTTGGAGGGAGCGTTTGAACAATGAGCGATTATTTGGGAACCTTCGTCCAGTCTCAGACATCGTCAAAGAGCGTAGAGTCCGATTCACACGGAATTGTTGGAGAGCGAAAGACGAATTGTTAGTGAAGTTATTTTGTGGGAACCCACACAAGGAAGAGGTAACAGCGGACGAAAAATCAACACCTACGTTAAGTCGATTTGCGATGACATAAACAGCGATCCCTCTCTGATCTATCGAATATGATGCACAATGGCAACAGAGAGCCATAGCAATCCGTGCAAATTTCTGCGACCAGAAGAAAGAGAATTGTCCAGATTCAATAAAAATGGTCTTCAGAACATTCAGAGGAATGCCAACGGTTCACCACACAAAACGGAACATCGTGTTAGGTAAAAGGACATTGACAATTAATAATACGATGTTCGGAGATCGCAGATCTGGATGTATAAGCATGTGTCAATTTTTAAATTGGCCTTCTTGAAGGTATGCTGGCACATGCTGGGGGACTCTTTAATCCAATAGTTACTATTACAAATAACTCATAGTCGTTAGCAAAAGAGGTGGCTTTTGAAGTACATATTTGGGATGTCAGTGAGAATGGGGAAGTCTTAATGAAAACAGAAACTAAACATATACTGATGCATACAATTATAAAGAAACAGTTTAAATTTCCGGGATAGTGAATAAGGAAAGACAGTCAAGCGAATTTAATACTCACAGGAGTTACTGAAGGCAAGAGAAACTGAGGGAAATAATGAGTAATATAATCAGTTTGTGGGAATGGATTGCATCGACAAAGATGTTAAAAGTACAAAAGTTAAAGCAACAGAAGATTGAAAATTGTGGAGTGCCATGATCTCTGCGTATTCTGAAGGAACATGGCGCGTAAAAGAAACGAGGTTTCACTATTCTTTACTGCGTGCTGGTTTAAGTAGATCCAACCATATTACATTGTTTACCGTAACGTGATTATTAAGAGGCTTGTATCGAAGCTCAAATTGTGAGTGCTGGTGAGTCGGGTCTCCAGGTTTCCCCGTTGTTACAGCGTTGCGACGAAACTGGGGTGATCTGAGTAAAAAAAAAAACTGATTTAATAGAAAAATAATTCTTCGTTACCGACGGAAAACGCATGGCGATCCGCCCAAGCCTCTACACAATCACTGAAAGAAACAAATATCAAATCTAATTGGAGTTGAATCTAACAAGAAACACACCCCTCTATACCAATCATTTTTTTTGTTGAAGGCGTCTGAGATCATTCTTTTTGGACCATTAGAGATATGAAAACTTTCGTTTATCGTGCACTTTTTTTTGTCAAGATAGGCGTTATCTTGGCCATGTGAGACAAGGGTGTTGACATTTACAATAAGCGAATGAATAGCAATCCTAAGCTATTTAGATAAGTGAATAATGAAAGAAAATGATATATATATATATATATATATATATATATATATATATATATATATATATATATATATATAAACACGAAGAAATGAAATGTACATTTAAAGTGAAGATAGTATTTATATATGTATTTTTTAATCAAAAACAGAAGTATGAGATAATCCTTAGAAGACAAGAGAATGAGTTAAACCAGCTCTGTTTGGTCGAATCATCACTTAGATATATTCAACAATTTTTTCTGGTTTTTATCATTTCTTTTTTCCCGCGATTTTCATGTTATTTTTTTAATCCTTTCGTTTTAAAACTTTCCATCCATCTTTCGTTGTTATGTTTTTTTTCTTCATTTGTATTTCTTTTCTTCTTTTTTTTTGAATATGTTATATTCCGTGCTAAGGGAATAAACACATAACACCGGGTGGATACTAGAAAAAAGGTTTATTGTACACAACAAGTACAATATGAAATACGGTACAGTTATACACACAGGTTAATCTAGTAGTGAGTGCCACTAATTGGAAGGTCGGATGTGCTTGCGTCGTCTCTATCTTCAATCCTCACCGAGTCTCTTGTAGACGGTTGACTTTATAGGTACTTACTACCTATAGTGTAATCATTCATGGTGGTGACTGGTTATTCCATTACATCAGAATATATGCTCATCTTAGTAAGTAACAAAGCCAGATGTTGAAATGCAGAGAGTAGAAAGGTTGGGTTACGCCAAGATGAGAGGAGGTATGCATTCCTTGAAAATAAGCTTTCGAAATTCTTGCTTAAATGTAGACGAGATTACCGGCGTCTGGCACCATTTTGAAATCTAAAACTACGAAAACTAAGGCTGAATAAGTGCTCACTAAGTCTACCAAACTTCTCCATTTCATCGAAGAATCGGCCATCAAGATTGGTCTCTACATTAATGCTGTCAAAACAGAATTTATCAGTTACAACCAAGAGGAAATTAAGTCGAAAAACGGCAACATTATCAAATCCGCCCCCAAATTTGTTTACCCCGGCAGCAACATCCAGTCAGCGGAGAGTGACATCAAAATCCGCAAAGGCAATGCCTGGGGTGTCCTTTGTGGTCTGAGCACTCTCTGACAATCCTAAGAGGGATTCCTTTAAGGCCACGGTAGAATTTGTCTTGCTCTACGGCTCAACAACATGGACACTGACGAAACACCAAGAAACATCACTTGACAGAACATACACAAGGATGTTACGAGTTGGATTGAACATCAGATGGAAGGAACACTCAACAAGGAATCGCCTGTATGGACACCTTCCTCCTATCTCAGCTTTGCTAAGAGAGAGAAGGCTTCGACTAGCTGGTCACTCCTGGAGAAGGAAGTCAGAACTTGAGAGTGACATCATCCTATGGATTCCATTGCGCGGTAAAAGTTCGGTTGGAAGACCTCATCGCACCTACATTGACCAACTTGTAGATGACTCTGGATGCTATCTGGAGAACCTGCCGCCAGGAATGTCTGACAGAGATGGTTGGAAGGAACGAGAATTTCATTTGTACCCACTTCTTAAAATAACGATCAGCATTCATATTTACGATTGTTATTGTGATATTTCGTTAAAGTTGTTAAGCGCAGATAGTTAACGATGTGATAGAGAGAATTCTATGGTCATTTTATTGTCGTATAATCATAACGCCATGATCTTCATTTTACATATTTCGGTTCCTAAAATAAATTAAAGTGATTTCAAAAATATAATGAAAAAAAAAACAAACAAAAAAAACCCCAAAACAACTACCCCCCAAAAAATAACCATGACAAACAGCAGTCTTACTATTTTAAATAAAACTTTTGACCGTTTAAAGAAAAGAATTAAAAAAAGAATTGAATACCGCCATTAAATGACCCAATCGGTTGATATATTATTAATAAAGATGATGACACAACCTAGCACAGCTAGGTGCCTGCGCAAGTTGGTACAGTGGCAATGGTTTACGCTAGGTTGCTGCAACCTTTAGTCTTATAATCTCAGGGCACACAATGTGTGGCGTCTGGGGAAAGATTATCAGATAATATCAGATAATACTCAGTTATTAACTGCTTACGGCTCAATCCTTCCAGATTTTCTTTCATGTTACGTGTCACTAAAAGAGATGGGCGACCATGACTCTCCAAAATACCCTAATCGTTGTAACTAAATAAATACTTTCTCCTTACTCTCCTTAATATGTGAGTATCAAATTCCAAAAGGCCTTCTTTGTATCCCAATAATTTCAACTAATTTTTCTTCGCCTTTCTAAGTGACATTTTGTTTCCATTTTCCATAAAACTTCCTCGTTGCTCACATGTACTGTCCATGGTATCCTCAGCATGCTTCTGTAGAGCCATGCATCTGATGCCTGATGCCATTTACTGGCATATCACGATCACGAGTTCTGTAACCGTGGGGGCCCCACATGTACTGCAGTACATGTGGTGTGTTTTGGATAAGTTAACCAGACGGATTCCAACCCTCTCTAGGTTGGTTTGAATTCAGCTTCAGACCAAATTTGAACTGTTTTCGCTGATTCCATTTTTCGAAAATCATATTTAATTAATAATAAAACAAATAACCATGACAAAAAGCAGTCTTACTATTTTAAATAAAACTTTTGACCGTTTAAATACAAGAATTTAAAAAAAAATTGAATATCGACATTAAATGACCCAATCGGTTGATATAGCATAAAAAACAAAACAAACCTGCCATAAGTTTATACAATCATTAAATGATGAATTAAGGTGAATCGGAAATTTTAAATAGAAAAACCATGAACTTTTCCAGGGTTTGAAACTAGTTTTATTTAATCTACGTCCAGAAGAGTGTCGCCATTGCACTGACCGTATATCAAGACATTTCGGAGTTTTGTTTTAATATAACAGCGCGCTTTCAATTGAAGCATCTTCTTTCGTTTATTCAGAAAGCAAACATGGCATTAATTTAGTTCTAATTAAGATCCATTACGGTGGAGTAATGGATAGCGGCTTGGATTTGAGAAATCAGTAGAGTCGAGTTCGAATTCAAGTCGAATCAATTACATTCACTAATACGCTTGGGAAAGGTATGAATCCTCTTCTTCTCTCCCCACTTCTTCTACCAGGTTCTATAGCCAGTACATGTGGTGCGTCTCGGAAACGATTACCTGACGGAGCCCGACCCTCTCCAGGCTGGTTTGAATTCACAGTTTTCCTTCTCTTAGACCAGTTGCAACACAAGGCTTTAGAAACCCATCTGTTCTGTTGTAAACAGCAGGACAGGCTGCAATTTACCCATAGCTGAAGGTGGGGGAGAGAAGGTCTGGATTCAAACCTTTTCCCACGTAAGTGAATGAACTTGACTGGAATTCGAACACTGTTCTCCGATTTCTCAGTTCGAACTGCAATCCATTATTCCACCGTGTATAGTTTTTAGGGGTAACTGAAATCAGCCGATCGCTTTAAATCAACGTAGCTAAAAAGTTGCTCATCCGCGTACTTGCCTTACATCGATAATGCAGAGAGTCTTAAGCTTATCGTCACCTCTTGCCTTTTAACCCGGCCATGGTGTTTTTCTTCCCGGAACTCAGTTCCTCTTGCTCTCTACTCGTCGATTCATCATCTCTCTCTATCGCTAATAGCTATCTACATTTTTATCATCTTGCCTGTATCTGTTCACCTTTATAAAAGAAGCTACCCCGGAAAGAAGGAGTAGAAAGATGGAACAAAAGTGATCGGCTTGACAGATTCAACGATAAATTATTTTTGGCCTTTTTTTTTTAAAATTTTAACTTTAATGTCAGTTTCTTTGTTTTATCTTTCTTCTTTAATAAAGGGCTTCTACTTGATTGTCGGAAGTTCCGACAATACAAAGATCAGAAGGGAAGATTTGAGCCCGTCAAGAAAGTAAGTGAATTTTCTTTTCAGCTTAAACAAAACGCAGCTATCAAATATATTTCTGCCTCTTCTTAATACATAAAAGATAAAAATGCGATTCCGATAATCATGCTGTTAAATTTTACAATGGACGGAGCAGATGCTTAGAATATTATTTCTCGTTGGTGCTGCCTGGGCCACATTTGAATTAAAACTCTTAGCAAACGCATTAATTGAACTTTCCATGATGATTTTTTAAGCGTAGTATGAGGATCGAACTCACTATTTAGTCGTAATTGTTCTAGCGAGACAAGCTTGCTAACCATTACACCACTCAATCGGACTTTCCATGAATCCTGTTTTACATTCCAGTCGTAAATCATTCATTGCGTTGGTTAGATCGAGTGACAGGACCCAAAGAGTGTGAGTTCAATACCCGGTTAAGGCTGTATTGAACTTTCAGAGGGAAATTAACAGGAGATAACTGATACCTGACATCCATTAAACATGGCACGTGGAACTAGAACAGTCTACCCCAGTGAGCAAAATAAAGGGCCCAGTTCGACATTCCAACCACCTGAAGTAGGCCGGAGCGTACAACGGCCGAAACGTTATGATAAACATGGCGACAAAGATGAGGACAATAGTCCGAATAATGTAAATAATGTACATAATACCTCATCTCAGAAATATAGACACTTACATTCTTGTTAGCTGGGGCAAAAATGGTTTGTTAATTTTAACTCCTTCAAAAGAAAACTGCTCTCTATTAATCATCTGAAAGAACCCTTTCTGCTTTCCATCAGCATGGCTGATGCTAACCACCAGGAAAGTAACTAGTTGCAACTACTCGGGCTAACATTTTCTGCTGACATTAAATGAAAAGACTATATTAAATCCATTGACTGGGTTGCCGCTAAGAAAATTGGTTCACTGTTTCGTGCTAGACATTTTTTATCTTCAGAATTTAACTTATATATTTAAAAGTCAACCATTCGCCCATGCTTCGAATATTGCTGCCAAATATGGTTCATTCCTCATGCTATACGCCTTGAGGTCCTTGATAAAATCCAAAGAAGAATCAGCAATACTATTGATCCTGAACTGGCGTCTCGGCTTCAGTCACTTTTCCATCGCCGTAAATTTCTTCCCTGTGCCTTGTCTATAAATACTTTCATAGTAATTGTTCGGATGACCTCTTAGACTTTATTAATTTAAGCGCAGTACTAGATTGGCGGCAAGGTCTCATCGGTTTACAGAAGAATTAGCTAATTTCTATGCTAAAAAATGCAGTTCTGGTTTGTGGAAGTACCTTCCGACTACATGCTTTCCAATCAAGTTTGATTTTCAAAAATTTAAATGAAATGTCAATCGTTATTTACTGTTTTTCTGATTACTCTTCAATAATTCTTTCGTTTTTTATTTCTCTGACATCCAGTAACCCTTTGTGTCTTAGTGGCTTTACTGCCTTACAGGAGCTGAATTCGATTATATATATATATATATATATATATATATATATATATATACAGTGTAACCCGGATATAAGAGAGTTGTCGGGACCGGAAAAGAAGTATCTTATATCCGGGTTTCTCTTATATCCGGGTTTGGTCTATTATATATACATTAACACAGGCTAATTTGGGACCAGAGAAAATCTCTCTCATATCCGGGTTTCTCTTATATCCGGGTCTCATATATCCGGGTTACACTGTATATATATATATATATATATATATATATATATATATATATATATATATATACATATATATATATATATATATATATATATAAATATATATATATATACAGAGAGAGAGAG
>OZ038480.1:12592304-12607304 GCA_964036315.1 Acanthosepion esculentum
ATTACGGCTTCACTTACAGAGACTTGTACATATACTTTCTACTAACCCGCATTCCTGAACTACTAATCTTCACTTCAAGTCTGTATTCTTACGTTTAATACACTTATTTTTTCTATCTCAATTACTGGCGTTGTTTATTTATTTGTGCAGAATTCCTTTCCCGGAATCCACAACAGAAATATTTATAGAAAAGGCGCAGAGAAGCAGCGTTACGGTGAGGATGGAGAACTGAAGCTGAGATGTTAAACGGGTAAAGGTGTAATACTGTAAAAATGAAAACAACAACAAAAAGAAAACTTTAATATAGCCTTATGAAAGCCAAAAGTAATCAGACATATATAAATTTATTTATTTAATTTATATATAAATTTCCACACCAAATCAGGAATCATGTTCGAAATAGTGAAGGATAATATAAAAAAAATATATAAAAAAATAAAATAAATAAATATAAATATAAATAAATATGAATATATATACATAAACTAGCAGCATGGCCCGGTGCTGGCCGTGCTTGATTCAAAAATCGTAGAACTCATACAACAATCGCTATCACTTGGCTTAAAATATTTTTGCCCTCCCTTGCCTTTAAAGGAGTGCCCTTGCCGTGCTGATGTTGCTACATGCCTTACTTCTTGCCTATCTCACACTGTGATTTTTTCTAAGCTCTATACTAAACATTAAATCTGTTACGAAAAAAGAACTAAACAAAATGAACACAAAACGATCAGCTTTAAAAAAAGGACTCGTAACTGAAAAAACAGAATGAAAAAAGAATGTTAACAACAAATATTTTTTCACACCCAACCCAGTTCGGCGGAATCAGAATCAACGTTGAGTTTAAGCAAGCGAATGAGCCAATTGGAGTTAAGTGCTATGCAGATTTGTTTTGCATGCTAGCATGCTAGTTAACATTCGTGTCAGTCAGCTGTTGGCTCTCACGCTGGCCAATAGAATATTCTTGCCTATTCGTGGCAGCCAGCTATAGGCTCTCACTATGACCAGTAGAAAATGGCCGCAAACTATATGAAAACTGCCGTAGAAGCATGAAAAGATCGATTATTTCCACTATCGATGGGAGTTGCAAAATGCAAAGTCGGTTTTGGACTTCCGCTAACTTGGAGCATATGCATGCAAATTTTGGTGCAAATGCGTCGAAAATTGCGGCCATGCATTCGTTACACACACACACATCCTGCCTTTTATAGATAGAGATATATAAATATATATATATATAATTATATATAAATATATATATATATAAATATAAATATATAAATTTAAATATAAATAAATAAAATAAAAATATAAATAAATATAAACAAAAAATGTAAGAAACATAATTTTAAATTTTAAATCTTACTAAAGAAAAAATAAGCGCTTTTCGAGAGGATTAGAACCAGTGGACAGAGGGAAAGCGTTCTTAGTTTCAACGTACCTTATTCTTTGTCGATCGGTCAACCCCAGTACGTTGGCTTTAAGGCCTAAGATTTCTCGAATATTCAAGCCGGTAGACGAAAATAAATAAATATACTATTTAATAAATGAACAGAAAGAAAATTACATATATATATATATATTTTTTTTTTGTCACCTACAGACAGACTGTTTCGTTGTTTCACAGCTCATCAGTGCGGTTAGAGGTCCAGTTGCTTCTAGCTAGGATCGACACCCAACTGAATTTGCGTCAGTCCGAACTTCTCCCACTAAGCCGTCAGCGTACGGTACGGGCTGAAGGTGAATTTTAGCGTGTTTATTTTTAGATTCGGATTTAGACAGATGTTAGTTGATAACACAACAATACACACAGTAAAAAGAACCTTCAGATAGACCAACTAATACTCAACAAAATTACATTTCAAACTAGTCACAACACATTACAGTGCATCTAGACATATCGTTCTGTTGTTAATATTCAGATCTCTCACGTGGTATGACGTCATAGAACCGCATTATGAACTTACGGCCTGCGTCTGCTATTAAAAGTGACAAATATCTGCCGGATTAAAAAATTGGAACAATCCAGTACTTATGCAAATTATATATATATATATATATATATATATGTATGTATGTATGTATGTGTGTGTGTGTGTATATATATATATATATATATATATATATATATATATATATATATATATATATATATATATATATATATATATATATATATATATATATATATATATATATATATATATATATATATATAATATGGAATGGATTAAATACGACAAATATTTTAATATATTTTCTGTTTAGATGTTGTTTTATCAATACACTTATTTAATTAAATGTTCTGCTTTTATTTTTAATTAAACAGTGTCAATTACATTTACTGGCCTGAATGTTCCAGAAATTTCGTAGAAAATATACGCCCTCCAACAGGAATCGAACCTGTTTCCTATATGGACTATTTGTTTAAAAGCAGTGATTTGAGCTTTGCTAGACCAGAAATCTTCTGATGACTGAACGTCCATAACACGTCAGGCTAATTGACGGTTCCATATACGATACTGGTTCGATTCCTGTCAAAGGACGCATATTTTATGCAAAAAACCAGACTATATATATATATATATATATATATATATATATATATATATATATATATATATATATATATATATATATATATATATATATATATATATATATATATATATATATATATATATATATATATATATATAAATAAATTCCCAAAAGGATAGAATCCAGGTAGAACTCAATGTCCAGACAGTAAGAATATAATATAAAATGCTATGAGATATTTGTGTTTGTAGCACGGGCATTATATTATAATTCAACAGTCATTGTTAAAAAACGGTATTGCTTTGTTGTTTGCAGCAATGAAGCCGTGAATACATGGAAAATTGCCAAACATTTCAAAGTAAAAACAAGGACAAAATACATAAAAATGGATTTAAAATGTTGGGAAAATATCATACATTATTCACAAGCTTTGATAAAATTCTATTATTTTTAAGCATGAAAAAGTCTAAAATTAAAGGAAAAATAAGAATAAAGGAGTAACTGTTTCTTTTTCTTGTGTATTGTACAAAAAAAAAAATGAATTCGTTTCGCCGAAGTTGATTTTATATTAACCAAATATGGCTGCCATTAGGGATACGACCTGGGCATTTTTGTGGACTCCCATGCTGTGCGTCTACTTGAGATTCATCTTCTAAAATCCGTTATAATCATGACAAATGCGATTTTAATGCTAAAAAACAACAACCAGAATTTAGTGAAATAAAAATTATTTTTGATATTTATTTTTTCATTTTTATAGTTGAAAATCGAAAAAAAAACTTTCATTTTTAAATTATTTGCACTAATTAAAATATAAATGCAGATATTTGGCAAAGATAATTTACTACAAAACTGTATTGATAATGAGGTGTTCGGCTTGCCTCAAGTCATGAGAAATCATATCAAAACTTTTTCAAATATTGACAAATCAGTGATGAGGTTTTAAAATTCTTTTTGTGTTATGTGAAAATCACAGACTAGTTTCTATCTGAATAAAGATGTAATTGCATACACATTGATGTTAATTCAAAAACTCTTGTTAAAAATATCAATACACTCCTCTTGTATAAAAAATACTTGTACATTGGGGTGCGGAAAAGTTCCTGGCTAAACCTACATCAGTATTCAATTTTTTGTCTATTGAAATATCGAATCATGGAAGTGGGTCAAACTGAGACATTTTTAGCACTCCGCCGTTCATATACAGAGACGAGATATATGTCACGGGAAATATTTACGAAAGAAATACATCAGACAACATTTTCATTCTTTACTCGTATTAATTCAACTAATTTAATTTGCTTTTCATTGAAACTACACTGACTGTCTGTCTATTTTTGTTTTAAAAGATGAAATATATGACATCTTCAATAGAGGCTTCTTTTTCTTTGTCTCTCAGGAGCAGTCCCTCACTGTCGACTAGGTCTTCAGAATTCGCCGACTGCATCTCTGCAGAGGGGTAAGACCCCCTCCCAAATGAGGCGTTCTGTGTAAGATACTAAACTACATATTCGTCCTGGGTAAGACGATAAACTTGGTCCAACAGCAGGGTCTCTGATCAGGAGGTTTTGAGGAGACTGGAAACATATCTTAATTGTTGGAGTTCCCAGGTCCACCCTGATTCGGGGTGGTAGCACCTGTTCGGGTCCCAACTATGGGCAGAATATTTAACTCCCATACTGGGGACAAAACACTATGAAAGTGTAAAGATAGGTTTTAATACCAGCAATAAATTTTGAAGAAAAAATTATTATCAGAAATACATTATGACCAGCAATACATTTTTGAAGAGAAAATATTACCAGCAATAAAAACCTTGTCAACATTAAATAGGATCGATTCGTATGAATAGAAGATGTATTCTTTGGTTTAGATTGTTTTGGTTTATTTTGTTTTACGGCATATCACCGTCAATGGATTAGTTAATGCCGACAACATTTTTAGGATTAGATTGGTTTGATTTATTTTGTTTTACGGTATATCAACCTCAATGGGTTATTTAATGCCGACAACATTTTTAGGATAGATTCCTATAAATAGAATATTTATTCTTTGGTTTAGATTGGTTTCGTTTATTTTGTTTTACAGCATATCAACCTCAATCGGTTATTTAATGCCGACAACATTTTTAGGGTAGATTCGTATGAATAGAATATGTATTCTTTGGTTTAGATTGGTTTGGTTTATTTTGTTTTACAGCATATCAACCTCAATGGGTTATTTAATGCCGACAACATTTTTAGGATACATTCGATGGAATAGAATATGTATTCATTGGTTTATTTTGTTTTACGGCATATCAAACTCAATGGGTTATTTAATGCCGACAACATTTTTAGGATACATTCGTATGAATAGAATATGTATTCTTTGGTTTATTTTGTTTTACGGCATATCAAACTCAATGGGTTATTTAATGCCGACAACATTTTTAGGATAGATTCGTATGAACAGAATATGTATTCTTTGGTTTAGATGGGTTTGGTTTATTTTGTTTTACGGCATATCAAACTCAATGGGTTATTTAATGCCGACAACATTTTTAGGATAAATTCGTATGAATAGAATATGTATTCTTTGGTTTATTTTGTTTTACGGCATATCAAACTCAATGGGTTATTTAATGCCGACAACATTTTTAGGATACATTCGTATGAATAGAATATGTATTCTTTGGTTTATTTTGTTTTACGGCATATCAAACTCAATGGGTTATTTAATGCCGACAACATTTTTAGGATACATTCGTATGAATAGAATATGTATTCTTTGGTTTATTTTGTTTTACGGCATATCAAACTCAATGGGTTATTTAATGCCGACAACATTTTTAGGATAGATTCGTATGAACAGAATATGTATTCTTTGGTTTAGATGGGTTTGGTTTATTTTGTTTTACGGCATATCAACCTCCATGGGTTATTTAATGCCGACAACATTTTTTAGGATAGATTTCTATGAATAGAATATGTATTCTTTGGTTTAGATTGGTTTGGTTTATTTTGTATTACGGCATATCAACCTCAATCGGTTATTTAATGCCGACAATATTTTTAGGGTGGATTCGTATGAATAGAATATGCATTCTTTGGTTTAGATTGGTTTGGTTTATTTTGTTTTACGGCATATCAACCTCCATGGGTTATTTAATGCCGACAACATTTTTAGGATAGATTTGTATGAATAGAATATGTATTCTTTGGTTTAGATTGGTTGGTTTATTCTCAATTAAGAGGTGGTTCTACGCTCCTCAAAATCTCCTGATCAAAGGCCTTGATGCCGGATGTAGTTTATCGTCATACCCACGACGGCCGTAATTCAGTCATGGTTGTATGGATGGGTTATAACAAATTTGAAATAGGCGATAAGAAAACTAAACACGGGATAGGTTGCGCTAGGATTAGTTTTGCGCAATGCTGCAAGTAGCTACAGAAATATTACCCGAAAAATTCGAGTCATGTTCTAAATATCCTCGTCAAATTGAAACTCTCATACAGATGCCATGCATAGGTCCAGCTCGTTGAGAAATGTCGGCACTACCGGCTGTATAAAACCTTTTTCTCGGTTCAGTTATTAAAATGACTTCAAATAAATGAATCAAGTTTGAAAGAAAACAATCCTTCATCAGCTATAGATTTGCCCGCGAATCACAAACAACATTAATCAGTACAAAACCAATATCACTTGAAGACTTCCAACAGTAGCAAAAACTAAAATGGATTACACAAGCAACTGGAGGGAAGAATAATGATAGGATCAAGACTTTTGACTTTCAACACTAATACAAACAAAAGGTTAGGAAGGAAACTCCCATCAATACAGGAAAGAGCAATAACAATGGATTGAAAATTCGACTTTTCTGAAAACTTTGTTTTAAGAGAAAGATTTTAAAAATTTTGGCTGATAGTAACGTTAATTCTTCGGTCAATTAATGTTGAATGTTTATCACAGGGAAACGATTAATTATAATTTATATTATCAGACGTTATTAAATTTTAGACGAGTATTTCATCTTAATTTTCCTTGACTTTTATCGAAACAACTCAGATCGTCAAACTATCATTATTTTATTATTAAATGAAGGATAGTCAGCCATTATTGAGTTTATGAGTAGTTGTTCATCTGACTTTCACATGCTTTATTTGCATTAGTAACAGTAAGTGTACTAGTATGACCTTGAAGTTTTTATTAAATAAAACATTGCCAGCTTTTATTGATATTTTGACTGGCATTACTTTCATCTTAATTTCAGTTCCTTTTTGCCGCAACTGCTCAAAACATAAGTATACGGCGATCAGTAAATATCACAGATCGGAAATAAAAAATAATTTTTAAAAATTCACGCAATACAAGGCGCGAGGGCCAGTCAGAGTAGAGTGTTACAATCGATAAATGAGATGTGTAATATACATAGAAGAGAGAATGACAGTGAAGATTATGAGAATAAGAAGGATTGACCTCAAGGACACATGGCACAGTGGATAAAGGCGTTAGTTATATCCAGTGATAGTACCCAAAGAGTGTGAGTTCAATACCCGGTTATGGCAGTGGAGAACTTTCAGAGGGAAATTAACAGGAGATAAGGATAACTGACATCCATTAAACATGGCACGTGGAACTAGAACAGTCTACCCCATTGAGCGAAATAAAGGGTTAAGTTCGACATTCCAACCACCTGAAGAATAAAGAAGGCAACAAAGATGAGGACAATAGTCCGAATAATGTAAATAGTATACATAATACCTCATCTCAGAAATATAGACAGATACTGAAGAGCCAAAAGGTTGTAATAAATATTGTGACAAAGATGAGGACAATAGTCCGAATAATGTAAATAATGTGCATAATACCTAATCTCAGAAATATAGACAGATAATGAAGGGCCGAAACGTTGTAATAAATATGGCAACAAAGATGAGGACAATAGTCCGAATAATGTAAATAGTGTACATAATACCTCATCTCAGAAATATAGACAGATAATGAAGGGCCGAAACGTTGTAATAAATATGGCAACAAAGATGAGGACAAGAGTCCGAATAATGTAAATAGTGTACATAATACCTCATCTCAGAAATATCGACAGATAAAGATGCATTGAATCTGGACATCAAGACTCCAAGTGTCCTGGAAGCATCCACACGGTACCTTGTTCTACAAATTATAAATTCATGGGAAGTAGTTTTCTGAGTAGAAATTCCTTCTTGCATCTGGAACACGGAGGAAATGAAGATGATTCTATACCTTGGATGATTAATTGTCGGACTTTGTCCATTTCATAATGTATGACGTCATTTGTTTACATTTGGATACGCATTTAGCAGATATGAATGTACGTGAGAGAATCATGGAAGATTGTAGTTTAAAAGCAGTAAAATCGACCTTGCTAATCGAACGATCCACTGCGGCCCAATCGTTTAAGACACGTCAGGTGATATGACGGTGCCGTATAGGATACAGATTCGATTCCTGTCGGAGGACGAATAATTGCTATGAAAATTTCTCGGACATTCAAGCCGGTAAATGTTATTAATACTGTTTAATATAAACAGAGCATTTACTTAAGTGTATGGCAGACAAAGGGAATTTAATTAATTTCATATATATATATATATATATATATATATATATATATATATATATATAAAACTACCTATTATAAGATTACAGTTATAACACACACTCGTACAAGGTATAACGTAATTCGTTAAAGTATTCTCTATACGTAATGCTTCGGCTATTGACGTAAAGTCCAGTATAGTCAGTATGAAGACTGACTCCAATACGATTGCTGGTATTTACTCACGCGGAATAGTTGTGACACAAGGTCAAGTTTTATGTCGGGAACCCGAACGTTTCCAACCGGGCCACTGGTCAAAATTTACCCAGCACCCGTCAGCGAGCTCGGGTACATTGCTTGTCTATTTTTCTCAGCCGAGTCTGTATCCGAAGACAGAGCCCAGACTGAGTCACCCTCCGCCCGATGACGGAGGTCTTGTCAACCTCTGCCCGAAGACAGAGGTCTTCTCTGTCACGAACCTGGTAGCGAAGTGCCTGACTCCAATACGACTACTGGTATCTACCCAATCATCCCCATAAGGAAGGATATAACATAAGGTCGGTTTTATGTGAAGCGATTTCGAGCCCGTAGGCTAGAGCAAAAATGACGTGTAGACACCTTATTCATGATGTCGGGTTTTTCTACTTCCCCAGACGAAACTGCCTATCGGAATAGTATCGTCTCAGTTCCTCTCTGCTCGAAGTGTGTCGCGAACCTGGCAACGAACTGCTTGATGTAGGTGCGTCGCACTGGTATTTACCACTCGCCCCACTACGAGATACAACACAAAGTTAAGTTTACGGTGGGGAACCCGATCGTTTCCACCCGGGCCACTGGTCAAAATTTACACAGCACCCGGAAAGCGAGCTTGGGTACAGTACTGGCTTGCTTTTCTCAACCGAGTCTCTATCAGAAGACAGAGCTCCAACTGAGTCACCCACGACCCGAAGACAGAGGTCATGACAGTAAGAATCCAAACAGGTAACTGCAATGGCTCCAATTTCTCTGTTATTTCAATCGCAACTGAGTCACCCACTACCCGAAGAGAGAGAGGTCCTGACAGTAAGAATACAAACAGCTAAATGCCTGACTCCAATTTCTCCGTTATTTTCAGCGCCAACTGAGTCACCCACTACCCGGAAACATATGTCGTGGCAGTAAGAATCCAAACAGCTAACTTCCTGGCTCGAATTCCTCTGTTTTTTCAGCACCAACTGAGTCACCCACGACTCGAAGACAGAGGGCGGGACAGTAAGAATCCAAACAGCTAACTGCCTGGCTCGAATTTCTCTTTTTTTTTTCAGCCTCGAAGACAGAGTTCTTGTCTTGTCGATTTACTGTCAGCGAACTTCCTGACGTAGGTGCAATTACTGGTATTTACCAAAGCCTCCCCACAAGGTAGGATGTGGCACAAGTACGACTTTTATGTTGGGTGATTCCGAGTCCGTAGACTCGGGCAAACATTCACCGTTGACTCCGCATACACGGATCGTGTTTGTCTACCTCTCCAGACGAGACATTGCCCGTAGGCATAGCATGGACTGGGTTTGTCTCTGCCCGTAGGTAGAGAGTTCGACAAGTCTATCGCAAGCCTGGCAGTCGAACGACTACTTCAACTTCATATCATGGAACTCTTAATAGTATTGGACGAGTTTATAGACTCAGCAGGTGTATACTCTTTGCTTCACAACAGTCCCTCCTTTGTGATTACTACTTTATTAAATATTATTTTTTATTTAGGATTATTATCTCCCTCCTTTTTCTGGAGGGTTCACCAACGTACTTTGTAGCGTTTTCTTTTCCTTAAACTTGTCCTTATATGTTCCCCGACTTGTTTTAGTGCTGACAAGTCAAAAATGTCGTACAGCATTTTAAGCGTTTATTCGCTTCTTTCATCAGTGAATATTTTCTTCAGCTCATTTTGATGTCTTTTATGTTGAAAATTTTTTTGTTGTCGTTCAACTTAGAGAAAGTTGCTTCTGAACTTGATAAAGAGTAATTCTGTTTTTCAAAACAACTTTTTAATTCAGTCGATAAATCTGCGCAAATACGTCATTTTTTTCTTTACGTACACTGCTAATGCAATTCATTTCAAATAGTTGATTTTCTGCATTAAACCAATTCTTTCTAATCTGTCCAACTCTTTATTTATTTGTTCGAATTCTGTGAATAATACGCTCCGTTTTGGTTTAAATACTGTCGTCAAACATTTTTTACTTAAAAATTCACCTTGAATTTTGAACACTAACTCAGTTTATTTGACAGGACCTCAGGAATCATTTTTTAAATTCTTCCTTCAGTTTTTCGTTATGATTTCTTAAATTTGTCGCTTTTTCACTTACAATTTTCCAATAAGGGTTTATCGACAAATCTCACAGTTCGAATAGTTCCATCCAGATTGTACCGAATAGATTTGTCGCATTTCTTAGAACATAAACTTTTGTTTTTATCTGCTTATTTCGAAAATCACATATTAATTCTCCCCCACCACAAATAATTTCTCGCCAGAAACTGAAGTTGCGTCTTTGTAAGTCATTTTTAAGAAAGGTTTCCTAATTTCTTTCTAGATATTTATTATGTAAAAGTTACATAATTGTGGGAGGGGTTAAGGCTGAACCACACCTACCATTCCACACCTAGCCAACCCAATTCCCAACCCACTCACTCATCACAACCTACCCATTCACAACAAGAACCCGCCCACCACCAATCAATCCCCCATGCACCACAATACCACACACTCTGTAGAGGGACCCCCAAAACGCGCCCCATGCCATAAAAATTTAATGATAGTAAAATATATATGAAAATCCGTGATGAAAATATGAGAGGGGAGGGAGATGAACCCAGCAAGAAACCGAAACATTAACACAAATCAAACCAAACATAACCGATCCTAACAGGGCCCGTCCAACCCTCAAAAACAGAGAGGCCGTTGTATTCTGCCCATGGGACAAAATCAAGAAGCTCTCTCGCCAAGGGAGCGGGAAAAGGATAAAAATCATACGGGCACGGGGAAATATAAAGCTGACCCAGAGGAGATAAAAAGGAGCCAAAACAAAGAAGTTTGAAATTTCTTTCTGTGTGGTTTCATTTACTATTGAAATGTCACTACTAGTATCTGGTAACATTTTTACTCCCACATTATCGATTTGCACGTGAACAAATTCTTTCGTTTTCATTTTCTCCGCAATATTGCGTATTAATTTCTTCCTGCAAATTTTTTTTCTTGCTTTAATTCTGCAGTGTGATTTGATATATCCTATTACACCACAGTTATAGCACTTTGCATTGTTCAATGGACAGTCTTTTCGAAGATGTAATTTTCCATATCTGAAACAACAACATTTTATGCATTTTTCCTTAGCTTGTACCAATGCGCACTCTTTATTCTGAAGTGTTCCAGCATCATGCTTCAGACTTAGCATTGTTTGGCAATCGTCTACTATTCCTTTTAGTGTAATGTTGTTTGGCAATCGTCTACTATTCCTTTTAGTGTAATGTTGTTTGGCAATCGTCTATTATTCCTTTTAGTGTAATGTTGTTTGGCAATCGTCTATTATTCCTTTTAGTGTAATGTTGTTTGGCAATCGTCTACTATTCCTTTTAGTGTAATGTTGTTTGGCAATCGTCTACTATTCCTTTTAGTGTAATGTTGTTTGGCAATCGTCTATTATTCCTTTTAGTGTAATGTTGTTTGGCAATCGTCTACTATTCCTTTTAGTGTAATGTTGTTTGGCAATCGTCTACTATTCCTTTTAGTGTAATGTTGTTTGGCAATCGTCTACTATTCCTTTTAGTGTAATGTTGTTTGGCAATCGTCTACTATTCCTTTTAGTGTAATGTTGTTATATTCAATCTTTGCTAAAATATTCGTTCATACTTCCGCTGTTAGCCATTCTATGAGAATTGAAATTGTTCACATTCTGTGTTGACTGTACCTATATACGACAAAATCTTCCTCGTCTTTTTTGGTGAAATTCATCCACCTCCAACGATCGTGGAAAAGAGAGCACTTGTCACTAAACAATTTCGTAAGAATGTGTACTCTGTCTTCAAACACTATTTCACCTGGCTTTCACGGTAAAATATAATTGCAGTACTTTTCGTACTATATTGGCGCTATTTTTTTTAAACAAAAAACTGTTTTTTTTATCTTCTTCCCAGCCACAGCATTGGAAGGATTCTGCGCCATGACAAAGAAGCAGGAGAATCCAGTCATGGCTATCAGACAATTTCTTCAGCCACATCATCCATTACACCTGGCCACCTAACTCATCATACTGAAACCCCCTTGATTATTAATGCGTAGGGCGCAGTGCGAGCGAGTGACCAAGAAAACACCAAAGATGAAATGAAGGCAAAGATTATGTCAACATTCACCATCTTAATCAAGGAGACCGTCCAAAAGAGTTGCAGGAGATTTCGAGGACGTCTGGAGGCCGAGGCTGAAGTCAATGTCGCTTTTATTGAAAATATTTACTCTTTAGTATTTCAAGATACTTTTGCGTAATTTTGGTAGATATATCTGTTAAAACGAGATGTCGGTGTTATTTTAGTTTTTGCGTAGTTTAGACATCAATTTATTCATCGCACCCTATATATATATATATATATATATATATATATATATATATATATATATATATATATATATATATATATAGTTTTAAGGTATGCTATATTTATGGATTAAAGTGTTCAATATCAGGGACAGAGCGTATGGAAATATAAAAGTGGACATTGGGAGTCAATACCTAGAAGCAACAGTTTTAATGCTAAATGCAATCCTCAGGCCATGACGATTGCTTTTAGGATGAAACAAATTGTCGCCCCTATGGGTGTTTACTTCAATGTCTACTTATATATATATATATATATATATATATATATATATATATATATATATATATATATATATAATAGTAAAAATGAAAGAACAATAAGATATATAATCCGGTGTTCTTATTGATATTTTTATTTTTACAAAACAGTGCTCAATGTAAATTTACAGAGCATAAATATTATAAATTAACTTATTTAAAAATATGGTTCCTTTGCTACACAAGAATTACCATGTTTCAAAAACCGAAGCTAAAAACTTCAAATTTAATTATATAATTAAATTAAAAGTATTAGTTCAAGCAAATTTTGGAATAACTTATTTTGAAATTTACTGAGTTTTAAAAGCACATACATTCATAATTTTTTGTTTCCAAGGATACAGAGAAATCCAATCATTTAGACAGGGGTGGTAGCGTGTTCATTTTTATTAACTATTATTGTATCAATTATGAGTTCGAAAAAGAGGTTAAGTCTAGGTAGGGTAGGGATGCATTTTGCAACGAATTATGACATCCGTTAAACAAGGGGATTATGACATCCAACTTAAACAAGGAGACCGTTCAGAAGAGTTGCAGGAGATTTCAAAGTCCTATGGAGGCCATAGTTGAAGTCAATGAGGATTTTATTGAATAGATTTAGAAACAAAGCAACATTTTTAAGACGTTGGAAATGTCATTAACACAGAATCGATTGCCGGCCTGTTGTGAAATATCAAATCTGGTCAATTCGCATAAAGGAATTTCTTTGCAGAAGAGATTTAAAGATGCTGTTGTATCAACGAAGGAAGAGAATACAGTGAAATAAATACGTGCCTAAATGTGGACACCTTCTGGACAATTGGAGCTACAGGCAATGGAGACAGCCGAACTTTTTGGAACACATAATAATGAAAGGGTAACTGAACAATTTAACACCCATGTGACATATTGTAGGCAGCAGAAACACGGGAACACATTGAGATGCTTTTTTTATAATCATGCTTTCCCTGCCAAGCAAGGCGGGAATTCCATTAGTACCCAGGGGGTTACAGGCAGTGGAATTGAGAGAAAAGACTGAGTATAAGGAGGATTGAGGAAAGGACAGAAAATGAACGAGATTCAAGAAGATAGAAGATGGCGATTGACGTTGCATTTAAATTTTTGAAGATTGTAGTTATCAGGGAAGCAAGTAAACGGAAGGGAGTTCCACAGGCGGGAAGTGTGAGAAAATAAAACTTTGGAGTAGAAAAGACGGTTGCATTTAGGTATTTCAACAGTGATATGGTGGGACCTAGATGCCAATCTAGCATCATGCTTTAATTCATATAGTCGGAGCACAAGGGAAGATATCCCGTCAGAGCAGTTGCCATGAAAGTATCTGTCGAAAAGACAAAGTGAAAGCACATCACGTCGGTGACAAAGGACTGAAGCCCGAGATGTCACGTCAGGATCGATTCCATTACAGGTCCTTCTTTGAGATAAATAGCAGGTGAACCTTACCAGATATGGCAACATTATTCAATGCATGGTATATTTGTAAATGTGCACGTGGACTCTGACGAGAATAATTTCTAGCACGACGCAGTGAGCTCAATTTCCAAGCAATAAATGTAGCTATTGATTCGATGTCGTCGCTCAACTACAAGTTAGTTGAAAACAGCAGCATGTGGGTTCTGAAGGTCCAAAATTAAGATCAGCCAAAGACAGGATGTGGTTGAGGGATATCTTCGCCCGTGTCCCGAAAAGAGGACAAATGTGGGTTCTGAATGATCAAAGTTAAGATCAGCTAAAGACAATATGTGAGTAGAGGGTATGTCCGCTTGTGTCCTGAAAAGAGGACAACTGTGTGTTCTGAAGGTGCAAAATTAATATCAGCCAAAGACAGGATGTAGGGATATGTTCGTCCGTGTCCTGAAAAGATATGCCATATAAAAGATCTACTACTCGACGAGATGATCATTGATAACCTGTATATTGTTATGCATTCACCACAGACATCCGTCCTGGGTGAGACGATAAACTACAACCGCGTCATGGGTAAGACGATAAACTACATCCAGCAGCAAGGCTTTTGATGAG
>OZ038480.1:12612304-12637304 GCA_964036315.1 Acanthosepion esculentum
GGGAGCACATTTTACAAAGCCGTTTAAGACAACAATCATTATTATTTGTCTTGAAATGACCATGTTTTTGGTATCTGAAGGTACTCCAGTATGGGATTAATACTACTCCTATACAAGATAGTTTAGAAATTCTACTGCTTCCAGCTTAGAACATAAACGCAAAAAAGCATACCAATAATGGAGTTTGTTAGGTTTCCGTATGTGTCTAAGTGGGTCCTAATTTCGCTCTGGCCTTAAAGATATAACGTCAGTCGGCTTGATAGGCATGTAGTGGTATGCGCAATATAATTATTCAAGCAGTCCAAAGCAAAACAAATTCAATCTTCAGCATGCCTATTAGAATAACCGAAAGCGTTCCGACATATAGAATATTTCGAAAGTTTTGACAAACTTTAGGCCCAGAAAAGAAAATACATGTAAGAATACCAGAAAAAATTGAACAAAAAGCTTAATGGCTGTATTCTGTCAGTCGTATTTATTGATAAATTAAAAAACTTGTGAGGAAAGTGGTTGCTTGTTTTACATATATATATATATATATATATATATATGATTGATAAGATGAAGAACAAATAGGAAAGGTATATCAATCTAACATGTTTCACTTTTATTAAAGCTTCATCAAAGAATTATAAATATATACATACATATACATATATATATATACATATATATATGAATAAGATAAAGTACAAGTAGGAAACGCATATCAATCTAACCTGTTTCACTTTTATTAAAGCTTCATCAGAGAATTATATATATATATATATATATATATATATATATGATAAGATAAAGTACAAATAGGAAACTTATATCAATCTAACATGTTTCACTTTTATTATAGTTTCGTCAGAGATTGAGAGAAAACAGACAAAAATGACAGAAAATACTATTTTCACTTTTGTTTGGGTCAGTTTTCATTGGTCAGACACATGTTACGTGCTTTAAAACCATAGATAATTATCTATCTATGTAAGTGCGTGAAGATTCGTGTATGTCTAAGTGGACATCGAATGGTAATGTGTGTTCGTAACTATGCATGTGTGTCAGTCTAGTGGGAGTTCTAATGTCTTCACCTCTGTGCGGTCAAGCCAAGGCAGTTCGGTTTACAGAGCGTGATTATGAGAAGTATAACACTGCTTCTCATCCCGGATTATCCCCTCGGACAAAGGAAGCAGATTTCCAATCGCAGCGAGGAAGTAGATACCGTGCCAGTCACAGATGCAACATTCAGACAAGACCGTCACACTAATGCTTTCTGTGCTTCTTACACAGAAAACCAGCAACCACTTTCCTCACATCTGGAAATTTAGAGTTGAGCTTCAAATATAGATGAAGGAAACAATACTTCTGTTCTCTCCAGAGAAGTTTATATCTAGAATTCGAGTGTATGGCTTGGGAGCATTGTGCCTCTCAAGCCGCAAGATGTATGGCCCCATGGAAATTATTTTGTTTTTGGTAAAATTAAGGTTGCATCCGAGACGAAAAAATATAAAGCGAATCGAAATATGTTTTTTTTTTAATGTGTTTTTGATAACGGATACAAACTTTTGGAGCGACGCTAAGGTTAAAGTTTTTTTTGTTAAATTTAAGCGAGTGCGTTTTTTACTAATATTGCAATTTGAGAATTTTTTTGTGGTTGTAAGAGTTTATCAGTCAATGTGGCATGAACTAAATAGTTCAATAAATAAAGTAATGTCTCAGTTACTATCCCGAAAAGTTTGTTTCAAAAATACATATTTCGGTTCGCATTATATATTTCGTCTCGGATGCTACATGAATTTTGCCAAAAACAAAATAATTTTCATGCCTGAAGATAACTGAATGTACAGTCGAAAGTACTTGCGTATTGAAGAAAGTCCTTATACAGCTTATAAATTTAAAAAAATACAAGGATCATGAATGATGCATTGTAATATAAATTGAACTGCACCACATATTTTATATATATGTATATATATATATATATATATATATATATATATATTAATTACAAAAACAGGTAGGCAGTGACTTTGCTTGAAAATGAAACTGAACTAGGGTCTTTAATTTAATTCTATAATTGAATTTGAAGGTTTTAGCTTCTGTTTTTAAAACATAGTGATTCCTTTGTAGAGAATGAACCAACAGTAAATTCATAATATTTATACTCTGTAGATTTGCATTGAGCACTATTTTGTAAAAATAAAAATATTAATAAGAACAACGGGTTATATATCTTACTTTTCTTTCTTTTTATTATAATATATATATATATATATATATATATATATATATATATATATATATATATAAATATATATATATATATATACGTATGTATGTATATATGTATATATTTATATATATATATATATATATATATATATTGTGTGTATGCGCGAGAGATATGAATTAACGCTTCAAAGGATCTTTTAACGACTAATTATATCTCCAAACTTCTATCTCCGATATTGTGCACTCTTCCTCTATCAAAGCATATTTTAAACACACACACACACACACACACACACACACACACACATATATATATATATAAATAATTGGTATTGTTTTCTTGTGTGCTACTTCTTCCGTCTCACTGATAAGTTCATCATTCTACAATTAAAAAGATAAGCTGGTGGGGATAAACTCTGCAGCTGGCAAAAGTGACGTTGCCGATTACTTGACGTGAAGTAAAACTTTTTTCTTCTTCATTTCCACAGGCCAACAGTTTTGCCTCATTCCACGCGCTTACTTCATGTACAAAACGATTAGGTGATTAACAGAAAATACGGCCGAGATGTCTTGTCTTCCGGACAATAAAAAAGACGACCCCATGAATGTTTAATATACAGGGTGAGGCAAAAGTGACACAACATAGAGATAATTTATTAAAAGTATAATTACACATGAAAATTTTATTTACAAGTTATTCAATTGTTACACCTGCTGCTTAAACACTTTCCTGCAAATTATTTTGTGAAAAACGTTTCATTTTCAAACGAATATTTGTTTAAATATAGTAACTAACAAACTCAGGCACCTTGAAGTACACGAGCGGTGGTTAACACATCTACCAGACGTACGAGTTGACTCGTTTCAAGGTCAGAAGGGCATAAAAAGAATCAAGATCGACTAAGAACAGAGGTATCTTGAAGTACCCGGGAAATGGCAAACACCTCTACCAGACGTATGAGTTGACATTTGGACTCGTTTCAAGGTCAGAAGGGCATAAAAAGAATCAAGATGGACGTATAACACAAATATAGTTGTTTTTTGGACGTTCTATTTTGGGCGTATTTGTTCATCAGTGTCTGAAAAAGTTTCGTTAAAAACGTATATACATATCTATGCTAGGGTAGGGCTTAACACGTCGGATAGTTTCATAGGTAATTTTACTGCATTCATATTTAATTCTTCCTGTAAGTTCCTCAATATCTTTTGGGTGTGTATGATAAACAGTTGTTTTCAAATAACCCCACAAAATAAGAAAATAAACCCGTCTGCAAATTAATTGAAACAAACGATTTAGTTCCCTTTCTTTCACTATACGGTCAGTTTTAGAGCCACTGGAGTGACAGGGTGTAATCGATTTCTATTTTTCCTCAGTTTAGGTCATTTGCAGTGGTGTGCAGTAATATGAATCTATTTTCGGGGAGTATGATGAAATTTGTTTGGCCTTGAAATATATTGCATCATCCGTGATTGCATCAGATTTTTATCACACCTAGACACTATTATCTCGACTGTCGATTAGTTGTCCTACGGCCATTGTTTGCGATGGGCGTTACTCTAAGGAAGCGTACGAAAATTGTAACGCTGCATGAACACACTGGCAAGACATACCAGTGAGCAAATCAAAGTATTATAGACTGGCCCGGAAACTGTCCCGATTTAAATCCAATCAAGAATCTGTGGTCAATATGCAAGGAAAGACTTCGTGGAATGGTAAGTGAATACTGACATATGCATTGGGTCATGTTTTATGGGAAAAATACGATAAAAAGTAAATAGTAACGGAATTATTCGTTTTTTTTTTCAATTAATTTGCACAAGTGTGTAGGTGATCATGGCTCTCCACATCTTCCTGCACAATTAATTTGCACAAGCTTCTATAAAAAATTAGACATTTAAAACATTAACTCCTATACTTCGCGATTTTTACCTCAGCCTGAACATTGATTCATTTGAAACAATTACTTAGATTCTATTATATTTATGACAAATTTGATCTGCTGGAGATTCCGATCTTTTCTTAGTCTTAACCTCTAATCAGACGTGATGTTATTCGTGATATACACTGATACAGTAGAATCAATTTTATCGTGTTCATCTTTCGGGTGCGTTACGGCCCAGGTTTGTATTTGTTCAATTTTAGACGATATGTTGTGATTTTTTTATCATCTTTTCACTGCAAACAAAGCAATAAAGCCGCAAGGGATGACTGAGTGTGAGAGAATTTACAGTGCTGTTCGATAAAAGTGACTCGCCTGATTTTTTTTTACTAAATATTCTCTTCTCCGATGAAACGAAAGTTGAGCTAAATTCAAAGGATAAGCGATCTAAAATCCGAAGAAGAAGCTTTGAAAGCTCTTTGAATTTAGCAGTAAGTACTGTCAAGCATCCGTTCAGTATAATGTTCTGGGGATGCTTTTCTTTTCATGGAACTGGTTTCTTAAAACCTATTGAAAAGACCCTCAGGTGCGAGCAGTACAAGAGAATTTTAGAGACTTGTCTACTCCCTTCTGCTGAAAGGGTGCAAATCGACCCCACCAAGCTCATTTTTATGCAGGATAATGCTCCCTGTCACAAATCATAATTGATGAAGGAATACTTTGATGAGAAGCAGGTGAGTGTTATGACATGGCCGCCCCAATCACCTGACCCCAACCCATAGAAAACTTATGGAGCATTATAAAGTACAGGCTCCCGAGAAAGCAGCTGAGCAACAAAAAGGATTTGATTGTGAATTTCATATCCGAATGGAATTCAATGCTTGGAGATGAGATTTGCCAGAACCTAATCAGGTCAATACCAAACAGGGTTGAAAAGGTTATTGAAAATAAAGGAGGACCCATAGATTATTAAATATTTCGAACTATATTACCTATTAAAAATGAATTATACCTCTATTATTCTTTATTTAAAGCTATTCGGTTATGTTTCTATTGATTACTAGTTGCAGGAAATAAGTGAGTCACTTTCTGTTGCACAGAGTTTTTCCCTAAATCTCATTTATATCCAAAATTATAATTATCACTAGAATACCTTAGGGTGAGTAAACTTTTTACTAGTTGGTCGGGAAGGGGTCATTATATTAGTAAGATTAAAAATTAGTTTGACCCCAAAAACAATAGGCGAAAAAAATTTTAAGTAAAAAATCAGGCGAGTCACTTTTATCGAACAGCACTGTATATTGTATAGAAAGACTAATTTTTTCTACACTTATTGAAACATGAATTCGTCCATTCGCTATGAGTAGAACGTCTACTCATGGAACAGGGGCGAAACTTTGGTCCTAAATCCGTAACGATTTGCAGTTGTACATTTGGTCAGGGAACTACTATATTTTCAATCCCTGTCCTCATGTGATTAAAGTTCTTTATCACTCAACCGTTTTTTCCAGTGTTTTCCTTACAGTCTGACTAACCATCAACTACGGGCGTTATACGAACTTTATAACAATACTAGCCGAATTACCCGCGCCCCCTTGCATGTCACACATTTTTTGTATGAGAAAGTGATGATTGATTTTAAATCATTGTTGTAATTTGTGGAGAAAAATGATGCATTTCAGTATTACTCAATGATCTTACCGATATGACCTCCATCTTCTGGCTTTCTCCTTCTAGATTTTTGATAGGAGTCATTGACTTGTTCAATTTAAATTTAATTTATATCAGAGGGAAAATACTTTCAGTGAGTGTGCGTGTGTGTACAAAAACAGCTTGATATGATCCTTTTGATAGGTATTTGATGCAATACTCGATTGAATGAATTGCTGAGCAGATTTCAACATTGATATGACAGTTGAATTGTTGCAACAAATATGTATTGTAAGGCACTACCCGCTGATTGGTGATTTTTTGCTTATCTTGACAGCTATATTATCTCATTTTGATTTGATCTTGGTGATGTGACCTCCATCTTCTGACTTTCTCCTTCTATATTTTGTACAAGAGTCATCCCTATGTTCAAATTTAAATTTAATTTAAATCAAAAGAAAAAAAAATTCAGTGGACCGTTTGTGTCCCCCCCCACGAGGACCCCCTTTGATAAAAATGAAATATACTTATCCAAGTACCCTAGGATTCATTACCTTGTTCAAATTTAAATTTAATTTATATCAAAGGGAAAAAATTCAGTGTGCGTGTGGGAGTGACCCTCGGGGATCCCCTTTGATCAAAATGAAATATTCTTATCCAAGTACCCTTGGATGTAGCTTCAGAATATATATGGTTATGGATGGGGGTTTATCTCCAAAACCCTAGGAGGAGTTCGATAACAAACAAACAGACAGACAGACAGCGGCTACAAATTTATATATATATATATATATATATATATATATATATATATATATATGGATGGAAGAATAAAACCATTAGAGAGAGAGAGAGAAGAAGAAATAAGCAGGAATTAAGTAGTCAGTAGATAACGATTAATATTGCGTTTCAATTTTTGAAGATCAAAGTTGACTGTAAAGCAAGAAGCAGAAAGAGGGTTCCACAAGCGAGTTGTGCGAGTAAAGAAACTGTTAGCATAGAAATTACGGTTACGTCTAACCATTTCCATTGTGAAATGACTAGACCTTGCCGTCAGTGTCGTTAATTTTGTAAAGTCTAGGTATAATGGTTCATGATCACCAGAACAAGTACCATGGTAAAATTTATAGGAAAGGCACAGGAAAGCTATGTTACGGGAGTGGGGAAGTAACTAGAGCCGAGATGCCAGCTCAGGACCAATAACATTATTCTTTGTATTTTATAAAGAATCTGAAAAATAAACAGTAACATTGGCACAATAGCAATTCCTGCTGCTGTGCCATCTTTTGTTTGAATATATTAGGTTTTGCTAATAATATTCATTGTTTTGTAATGGAAAATTAACGTTCATATTGTTTAACGTTATGTTCCGCTGTACATTTTTCTTCTGTGTGCAGTGTTCATTAAGGCAGTGCGCGATCATGGCTCTCCCCAGCTTCCTTTCTTTGGAGCTCTTAGTAATCTTACTGTCTATACTAATCTCTCTTCTTCCAATCATTTATACAAGCTCGCCAGTTAAGCTATGTGCAGTTTTGTTCTTGCCATCAATATATCATCTGAGTGTTAAACTCTATCCCGAAATGCCAGCTCTCTCTTTCTGATGTGAAGTATAAGCGTCCCTTTTTTTCCATTTTCTCTAAAACGTCTTCGTCGCTCACATGTTCGGTCCATCGTTTCCTCCTTCTGTAGAACCACATTTCTGTTGCCTCAAGTCACTTCTTCATCTGTATGGAAATTCTCTACTATTCATAGGAGTAGCGATTTTGCATAACATTTCAGTTCTCTTTCCTTTGTTTCTGGCGAAATTTTCATTTTTTCTTATTCCTTTGTGCTATTTAGGAATAATGTTACGTTGACAACACTGGAGTGTGAACACACATCACCAGAGAGCAAACACAGGCGATCCCATTTTGAATAAGTAGATCACGTGACCATAAAGGAAATGTACATATCGGAATTAGCGTGATATCTATTGATCACAATTTATATTCTATCCTCTTTTACTTTACGAGATCACTCTTTCTAAATTATCCTCTATCTCTATACTATTGATCACTGTTTCTACATTATCCTCTATCTATATATTATTGATCTATCTACCTCTATACTATTGATCACTCTTTCTACATTATCCTCTATCTCTATACTATTGATTACTCTTTCTACATTATCCTCTATCTCTATATTATTGATCAGTGTTTCTACATTATCCTCTATCTATATATTATTGATCTATCTACCTCTATACTATTCATCACTCTTTCTACATTATCCTCTATCTCTATACTATTGATCACTCTTTATACATTATCCTCTATCTCTATATTATTGATCACTCTTTATACATTATATTCTATCTCTATACTATTGATCATTCTTTCTATATTATCCTCTATCTCTATACTATTGATCACTCTTTATACATTATATTATATCTCTATACTATTGATCATTCTTTCTATATTATCCTCTATCTCTATACTATTGACCACTCTTTCTAAATTATCCTCTATCTCTATACTATTGATCATTCTTTCTACATTATCCTCTATCTATATACTATTGATCATTCTTTATACATTATCCTCTATCTCTATGCTATTGATCACTCTTTCTACATTATCCTCTATCTATATACTATTGATCATTCTTTATACATTATCCTCTATATCTATACTATTGATTACTCTTTATACATTATCCTCTATCTCTATACTATTGATCATTCTTTCTAAATTATCCTCTATCTCTATACTATTGATCACTCTTTATACATTATCCTCTATCTCTATACTATTGATCACTCTTTATACATTATCCTCTATCTCTGTACTATTGATCACTCGTTCTACATTATCCTCTATCACTATAGTATTGATCACTCTTTCTACATTATCTTCTATCACTATACTATTGATCACTCTTTCTACATTATCCTCTATCTCTATACTATTGATCACTCTTTCTACATTATCTTCTATCACTATACTATTGATCACTCTTTCTACATTATCCTCTATCTCTATACTATTGATCATTCTTTCTACATTATCCTCTATCACTATAGTATTGATCACGCTTTCTACATTATCTTCTATCACTATACTATTGATCACTGTTTCTACATTATCCTCTATCTATATATTATTGATCTATCTATTTATATACTATTGATCACTCTTTATACATTATCCTGTATCTCTATACCATTGATCACTCTTTCTACATTATCCTCTATCTCTGTACTATTGATCACTCGTTCTACATTATCCTCTATCACTATAGTATTGATCACTCTTTCTACATTATCTTCTATCACTATACTATTGATCACTCTTTCTACATTATCCTCTATCTCTATACTATTGATCATTCTTTCTACATTATCCTCTATCACTATAGTATTGATCACTCTTTCTACATTATCTTCTATCACTATACTATTGATCACTCTTTCTACATTATCCTATCTCTATACTATTGATCACTCTTTATACATTATCTTCTATCACTATACTATTGATCACTCTTTCTAAATTATCCTCTATCTCTATACTATTGATCACTCTTTCTACATTATCCTCTATCTCTATACTATTGATCACTCTTTCTACATTATCCTCTATCTCTGTACTATTGATCACTCTTTATACATTATATTCTATCTCTATACTATTGATCACTTTTTCTACATTATCCTCTATCTCTATACTATTGATGACTCTTTATACATTATATTCGATCTCTATACTATTGATCATTCTTTCTACATTATCCTCTATCTCTATACTATTGACCACTCTTTCTACATTATCCTCTATCTCTATACTATTGATCACTCTTTATACATTATACTCTATCTCTATGCTATGGATCATTCTTTCTACATTATCCTCTATCTCTATACTATTGATCACTCTTTCTACATTATCCTCTATCTCTATACTCTTGATCAATCTTTCTACATTACCCTCTATCTCTATACCATTGACCACTCTTTCTACATTATCCTCTATCTCTATACTATTTATAATTCTTTCTACATTATCCTCTATCTCTATACCATTGACCACGCTTTCTACATTATCCTCTATCTCTATACTATTGATCATTCTTTCTACATTATCCTCTATCACTATAGTATTGATCACTCTTTATGCATTATCCTCTATCTCTATAACCTCTATCTCTATACTATTGATCACTCTTTATACATTATACTCTATCTCTATGCTATGGATCATTCTTTCTACATTATCCTCTATCTCTATACTATTGATCACTCTTTCTACATTATCCTCTATCTCTATACTCTTGATCAATCTTTCTACATTACCCTCTATCTCTATACTATTGACCACTCTTTCTACATTATCCTCTATCTCTATACTATTTATAATTCTTTCTACATTATCCTCTATCTCTATACCATTGACCACGCTTTCTACATTATCCTCTATCTCTATACTATTGATCATTCTTTCTACATTATCCTCTATCACTATAGTATTGATCACTCTTTATGCATTATCCTCTATCTCTATACTATTGATCACTCTTTCTACATTATCTTCTATCACTATACTATTGATCACTCTTTCTACATTATCCTATCTCTATACTATTGATCACTCTTTATACATTATCTTCTATCACTATACTATTGATCTCTCTTACTACATTATCCTCTATCTCTATACTATTGATCACTCTTTATACATTATCCTCTATCACTATAGTATTGATCACTCTTTCTACATTATCTTCTATCACTATACTATTGATCACTATTTCTACATTATCCTCTATCTCTATACTATTGATCACTCTTTATACATTATCCTCTATCACTATAGTATTGATCACTCTTTCTACATTATCTTCTATCACTATACTATTGATCACTCTTTCTACATTATCTTCTATCACTCTACTATTGATCCTTCATTCTACATTATCCTCTATCTCTATACTATTCCCTATACTATTTATCCACACTGATCCCTATTACTTTTCGGATTACTATTCGGTGGTTACTTTTCGAGCTAGTATAATCGAGCAAGTACTATTAGTGCGAGTGTTATCTGAAGATTTCTGACACCAGTATTATTCAATGGTGTGCTATAGTTGTTTCTGCGATTACACAGTCTCTACTACAACGAGCATTACGAAATTGACACCGAGTGTTCGCTGACATCACAAAACCTTGCCTAGCTTTTGGACAGCATCTTTCACTATCGTAAGGCGCGTTCTGATTTCAGAGTGCTATGTTTCGTCCTTGGTTTGTTTAGCAACAAATCAACTCTTTATGGGTCATTTAATGCCGAAATTTAAACTTCTTGGGAGAATTAGTAACGCATTGCTGGTAACATTTTTACTATGAAAAATATTGCTGATACTTTTACTATAATATTTTCCTACTTTCATAGTTTTTGACACCAGCTAGGGGTTAACTGTTTGTCCATAGATGAGATCATACTAGTTGCTACCAGCCGAGTTAGAGTGGACCCGGGAACAACAGCAATTAAGAGGTGATTCCACGATCCTCAGACCTTTCGATCAGAGGCTCTGCTGCCGGATGTAGTTTATCGTCATATCCAGGATATTTCCCAGATATTTAAATTGTTGTACTTGCTTGATTTTTGTATCTCCAGTTTCTAATTCGCGTGCTGGGCTGTTACTTTTTGTGAGAACCCACATTCTGTTTTTTTACATTTGATATTCAGTGGGGAAAAATGTATGACAACGTAGAACCCCCCCCCCAAAAAAAAAATGGAAAACGAATTTAGTCGGATGAAGTCCTAAAGTACAAAACGCGTCGCATGAAAACTTTTTCCACTTTGTCATATATTTTCCTCAATATTGTCATTGATATATAAAAATATTTATCGTTATCTCAGTTGATATCCGTTTATATTTCTGACATGATCCATTATGATTATTTACATTATTTACATTATTTGAACTAATATCCTGATCTTCATTAACATATTCACAACAATCCATTCACCTGAAGAAAGCCGCGGCGTACAACGGCCGAAACATTGTGAAAATATCATTGAAGATGAGGATAACAGTCCGAATAATGTAATTAATGTAAATGATCATAATACATCATCTCATAGATCCAATCACCTGAAGAAGACCGGAGCGTACAACAGCCGAAACGTTGTGAATATGGCAATGAAGATGAGAATAACAGTCCGAATAATGTAAATAATCTCAGTTGATGTTTTGTCCTCTCATCTAGCTTTTCTTTACTTTAGTCTGTGAGCGTTTCTGTAGTTTCCTTTCTGTGTCTGTTACCAACACTATGTTATCAGTACATGCAATTTTATTATATTATCTTTTAATATATTATACCTTTAGCCGTTACAATTCTTCTAATTCCTTTCAACAAAAATAAACACCTTTTTTGAAATGTGTTTTATATCAAAGATTTAGAAACTATATATCCGTTCTACTCTTTCAATACATTTATTACATGCAATTGGACAATTGTTCTTTGTTTTCAACTCAAATAACACCTTCTTTATTCTTCTTATAAAAGCGGCTTGGACGTTTTAAAGTCTATTCTCTTTCTTGTCAAAATGGTAAATCTCGTTCGTGTTTGAACTTATTAGAATTTGAATTGCTGTTAGTTTCATTTTTCAGGCGATTAGACAACAATTTTTGTTCTTTTTAACCAAATTAATCATCTTTAATTCATATTATCGCTTTTGAAACTGTCAGTTCTTATTTTGGGCAGGGTCTTTGAGAGTTTACGATTCCTGTTCCATTCCTTTCAAATAAAACCACAGTCTACATTCCATTTTTTGCAATTAAGAATCTATTCTGTCAATTATATTATTCCTGAATTTATAAGACCATAATTTCTTACGATTGATCTTCTACATTTTTTAAACTTCTATTTAGATGCTGTACAGTCCGTTATTCATTTTGTTTGTATTTTCTAGACATGTTGGTACTAGGATCAAGTTTTTATTCCTTTCAAGTAAAGTAATACTTCTTAAGACAATTTATAAAGAATGCAGCATATTCATATTGTTTCATTTTACAAGACTTATTTCTATCACAAATTTTGGAGTGCTGTTATCCACAAATCACTGTTTTTAATTTAACGATTTAAAAACTGTGTTGCTCTATTCTCTTTCTTCAATTTATTATAGTTATTGCTGTCATGATTGATCTTTGATGCCTTTTGAACATTATCACACTCATTAGACATTTTTACAACAGCCATTTTGTAGCGTTAATCTGTTCTTGTTTTTGTTTTTTAGAATTTGACTTACTTCTGTTACAATTATTCTGATACCTTTGAATAAAAATCATAATTTCTACTCTTTTTCATAACTTTTCTTCTGTTGTATTAACCATTTTTCTGTGTATTTTGGCATTTATAAAACCGGATATTAATTACAGTTACACATTGATTCCCTTGTAACGATCTTTTGCAGTGGATGCGTTGTCGAGTCCGTAGAAAGCTAACCTAGCTGTTATCAGACCTTATTATAAATATCACTATATAATTTGAATTATAATATTCTGTATTTCCATTATGGTGGGTACCAAATGGATATACAGAATATTATAATTCAAATTTTTATTTATTTTTTATATTTCAAGCAATTGGTAGGTATTTTTAAATAGTTTATTGCACAATTTACACATTGACAAATAGTTCAAAAGCACAATAGAACTTTGCATGCAGTCCGCCATATTAAGAGCAATTGTTTGTGTTCACTCGATAATTGGGTAAATATACCAATAATTGCTTTTGCATCCAATTCATCTAACAATTCCTTTTAAATGAATATCATGTTTAATTCCATATTCTCTTCAAACAGTGAATTTTTTAAACTTGTCTTTCTGATCTTTCGTTTTGAAATTGTTCTCTCACATTAGACTTGCGTAACTGATAAGCGGGCAGATGAATTTATAAAGTTGTCTGCGTGTGTCTTTTTTATTTGATATAGAGGATCCACTCCATTAGGGGCCCACTTGACATCGGGCAATCTGACACTCTCTTGTGCATTCTTGTGTAATTATAGTGCATATGTACTGTACGTATTACTGACAGTAGATGCCAAATGCAAATACAGAATGTTATAATGGGATATTTTACTATATTTTTTATTTAAGTAATTGGTTGATATTTGTAAATAGTTTACTGCACAATTTACACATTAACAAATAGTTCAAAAGCACAGTAGAACTTTGCATGCCATCACCTATATTAAAGGCAATCGTTTGTGTTCATTCGATGATTGTTCGAATCTGCCAATAATTACTTCTGCGTCCAATTCATGTAACAATTTCTTTTCAATAGATAGCAGCACGCATGATAGCAAATACTCATTAGATAGCGAATTTCTTAATCTTTTCTTTAGCTTTGAAAATGTTCTCTCATCTTGGATCTGAGTAACTGATAGTGTGCAGATGACTTTATAAAGTTCTTATTACTTTTATTTGTTGCTAAAACAGTTGTCTGCATTTGTTTCTTTATAGCATTTTTATTTGATATAGGAGATCCACTCCACCAGGGACCCACTTGCCATCGGGCAAGCTGACACTCTGGTCAATACACCTTTTGCTAGTTGGTGCAAGCAAGGAACAACAAAGACGTTAATATGTAAAATAATTGGTCAACTAGAATTAGGCGAACATGATTTACAAAGAATTAATTCAGTGTTCGAGTCTAGATTAAAGCAAAGATTGCAAATGTTGATTTTCAAAGTAAATGTGCTAACAATTCCTTTTCAATAGATAGCAACATGTATGATTTCAAATTCTCATCACAACGAATTTCTTATCTTTGTGAACTTTAGCTTTGAAAATGTTCTCGCACGTTGGTCTTGAGTAACTGGTAGTGAGCAGATGGTTTTATAAAGTTCTTATTACTTTTAATTTTTCCTAACTCAGTTGTCTGTGTTTGTTTCTATATAGAATTTTTATTTCATATAGAGGCTCCACTCTAATCGAAGCCAACTAGCCATCGGGTAAGCTGACACACTCTCACCACTGCTGAAAAGTTTTTGGACGGATAGCAATTGTTTTAGTTATAGTTTAAACACTGAAGACAATAGTAATTTAAATGGCATCAATGCATAAAAATGATTTAAGATTTATACATATTTTAACACATAGATGGACATAGCTTATTATGAGATATCTTGTTAGCCCGTCCAAGACAAAGGAATCAGCCAAACAAGGAGAAATTAAATTTCTCGCGAGATCTTTCGTTATCCTATCTGTAGTAAGACAATTCTCGCGAGCTATCGCGTCAGCTGCTCCAGGATAACGAATTTTCTCGCGAGATCTTTCGCTCGCCGGTCTGGAGTATGACAATTCTCCCGAGCTATCGCGTCACCTGCTCCAGGATAACGAAATTTCTCGCGAGATCTTTCGACAACCAGTCATGGAGTAAGACAATTCTCCCGAGCTATCGCGTTACCTGCTCCAGGACAACGAAATTTCTCGCGAGATATTTCGTCAACCGGTCATGGAGTAAGACAATTCTCGCGACATATCGCGTAACCTGCTCCAGGACAACGAAATTTCTCGCGAGATCTTTAGTTATGCGATCTGGAGTATGATAATTTCCGCGACATATCGCGTCAGCTGCTCCAGGATAATGAATTTTCTCGCGAGATCTTTCGTTGGAGGTCTGTAGTAAGACAATTCTCGCGACATATCGCTTCACCTGCTCCACGACAACGAAATTTCTCCCGAGATCTTTCGTCTACTGGTTATGGAGTAAGACAATTCAGGAGAGATATCACGTCAGCCGCTGTAATATGAAGAAATTTCTCTTGAGATATCTCGTCAGGTGCTTTCAAGTGGCCTTAACGGATGTAAAACAAAACTGTTTCTTGTCGCTTGCAGATTTCCTCTTAAAGTTCGAGGGATGAATCACATTTTGTAAGCAGTGAAATGCAAGATGGAAAAGAATAAAAAAAAATAAAAACACAGGGTAAAGTTTTGCCATTTTTTTCTTCTCAAGACGAAAAGCAGACATAACCGCAGATTTTTTTTTTGACAGAATTTATTTTATCTTCCTCCTTGAAATGGAAAATTATTTTTACTAAAATAATATCTGCTTTCGCCATCTTTACCATCAATCTGTTTAGAATATTTGGGAGGTGTTTGGTTTTATTTATTTTCATAAAAAAAAAAAAATTTCTGTTCTTTTTTTTTATTGTGCAGGGTCTATTTTTGATTTTTTCTTTGTTGTTATTAATTTAATATTCTTTTTCATTTCTCGTTTTATTTGTTTCATATTCCAAATATTAATTAATGGGAGACGAGACGACTTTAATTATTTATTCTTTGCCAAAATGGAAATTCAAATTATTGATTAAAAAAAAGAAGACACATTGAAATTTTTCTATTAAAGATTTTAAAAAATAGAGAGAAAAAAATCCAACAAAAAAGGAAGTAACGGCAGTATCCTTCCGGTCAGAAAAAAAACTCTCTTTTATAAAATATCCGAAAATGTGATTAAACAACTGAAGAAAATGGAATTATAGTTTATTGGTGTTGTATTAATTAAACTTTCTAGCCTTTATGAACAAAAGATGAAAGCAAACACACATAACCAACAAATAGAAAAAAGAAAGATGTATTTTATTTGATGATAGTCAAGACGAAAAAGAAAAATGTCTTCTCTCCGAAAGATAGGGCGAATATATTGCTCGCTGAGGAAACTTAGATAAATTCTAGATACCCCGACAACCCAGCTTTGAAACTATATAAAATTCAGAAAGAAAAAATTGTTTGTTCAGAATTTAATTAGTTGAACAACATCATAATTATGAAGTAAAAGTTTAATATTTCAGCAAGGTTTCGATCGAGAAATCTGTGATTTACGTTAAGTGATTTTGTCAAATTGATTACCTGAAATCAGCACAAGGTTCCACTTCAATTAGTCTTTTCTTTTATAGTGTTTTATTTTTTTTATAGACAATTATTTGGATAAAAATATAGTTTTCAGCTAAAATGGCCGATGATTTAGTTCAAAAATATTTTTACGTTAAAATGATTTAAAATAAAACAGGATTTGACGCTAAGCAATCATATTCAAATGGTCAGGATTTTAAATTATGATAACCAATAATATTCAAGGTAAATTAACCAGCGTTTTAATTTAAATCCCAATCACGAAGGAAATATTTTTTCGAACTGATTCACGATGACGAGTCCCGTAAATCATTTGGGTCGTAAGGGTACCTCATGCACGGCAGCTGTAGCATCAGTGATATATCCTGTGTAAGGTAGACTAACAGATCCCAAACCTCTCTAGGTTGATTTAAATTTAGAGTTTACCTTCTCCTAGACTAGCTACCAATCATGGCTATAGTACCAGCCTCTTCTGCTATTTACCCATAGCTGTGAGTAGAAGAGTTGGATTGAAACCTTTCCCAGTGGTATTCCGTGGGCAAGGTAGCCGCACGGAACCCAGAAATGGTTTGAAATCAGTGTTTTAACTTCTCCAAGACTCTAGTTTACCCAGTCAGTCTACCTGTGGGAGAAAGAAGGATATTAGAATGAATGTAATGTAGTCGACAGGAATTCGAACTGTGGCTCCGGTTCCTCATTCCCTGTCGCTAGCCAATATCCCACCGTGACTCTAAGTGTTTATATTGGAAAGAATATAATTTGACTATTTTTACTGTTTGCACTCTGGTCCTCGTCAGTTGTCCAGATTAAGTGATGATTGAAATGCAAATCCATGAGTGCCATTTTATTTTAAAAAAATAACGCCCCCAATTTAAATTTTAACCAACATTTTCAAATATTTTAATTTAGACAAATAAAATTATTTTTTTTCTGGCTGCCCAGTAGCTTTTTAGTGCTTGAAGAAACTGAAAAAAAATATTAAAGAAGACCAGTATGCCAAACAGTGTCAATATTTTTTACGGTAATATTCACCCTGTACAAGGCCCGAGGGTCACGCTGGGTTGACTTCTTGTCCGATTACCGGTTTAATTATCTCTCTGAATTAAGTTGGTTAATTGCTGTCCTATCTGCCCTTATTACCTTCAGCATGCTTTGCGAGTGTCAAATGATCCAAGACCTTTTTTCTAAAAGAAATTTCCTAGAAATTTCAACCGTTAATTTCTGATCCAAAACCCAAGTCTTCTTTTGTTGCAATTCTACGTAAACCTTCCTCTTTGCTCATATGTTGCAGCCATACCATTTTTAGCATCCTTCTGTAGAACCCCAAGCGACAAGCCTCCTTTTTATATGTGAGGAAATTGGTCAGTATTCACTGCTATATAGAACTACAGATTTGGCAAAGGAATTACGCGCCCTTTTTTCGTTTCCGTGAAAATTTCCTATTTCTTAAAAAAATTGCTTACCTTTTGGAAAACATTTTTTAATTTAGTTACTGTTATGCCTTATTTTTTCACCAGTACCATCTGAGAGATCCTTTTCGGGATCATTACGGCTTCAGAGAAAGATTATGTTAAGAGCTTAAAGATTTATGTTTATGACTTGTGTTAATCCGTCCTCGTGTATATTACGTGTTCTCTCTATATCTTCTGTTCGGCGGACAAAGTGGAGACCTTTTTATCTTTTTGCCTTTCACTTCTCTTCTCTTCCTCTCGGCACAAATAATTATAAATATAGTAAATTTTAAAAATATCTATTTGTTGATATTTGTCGCATGAGCGTGACTTCTTGCGATAACAAGCAATAGTGTATTTATCAGCGATAACCGGGTTTTTCTCCGGTCGCCATCATCTCAGAAGTAACCATTTTAGCCGCCAGGTGGAGCTGACAGAGTCGTAAAAAGAGATGTTCATTGGCCAGGTCTATTGAATCAAAAGTGGTTGAAGAAATTAATAGGGAGGAGGAATTAGGGAGAAAGTGATGTAGTTAAAGATAGAGAGATAGAGAAAGAGAGAAAGAAAGAGAAAGTGACTAACAGAATGAATACTAAATGAGAAGAATAAGCAGAAATGTGTGTGTGTGCGTTCGTGTATATGTGTATGTTTGTGTGTGTATGAGAGAGATATATATAGATATATATATACATATATATATATATATATATATATATATATATATATATATATATATATATATATAGAGAGAGAGAGAGAGAGAGAGAGAGAGAGAGAGAGAATTTAAAAAATCCGATTAGCTTAAAGTTGGGGAGAAATATATAATAGTGGTTTATATACATACATACATACGCACACACAAACACACACACACACACACACGCACACACACGCACACACACACACACACATATATATATATATATATATATATATATATATATATGCTCCTGAAAAATTTATTTCGGTAGAGCTCTCTAGGGAGGAAGTGTGGGTTTGTAAACAGTGACTATTACGGCCAATAATGCATGACTCTTCCATAAATCGAATCGAGTTCTCTCAGTCACTGTGGGTTTATCTAAAAATAAATACGCTTGAATTCACTTTCATCCCAGCCGTGCGCCAACGGCTTAGTAATAGAATCCTTGACTGGCGCCAATTCCATTGGGTTTAGATCCTAGCTAGAGGCAACCGTACGTACGACTAGCCACACTGATGAGCTGTGATACTGCGAAACAGTCTGTCTGTGGATGACTATATATATATATATATATATATATATATATATATATATATATTGTATTAAAATGATACATTTTATATATATATATATATTATTTTAATACCTATACGCTGGTGGTGTGAAAAAACCTTGATAATACAATTTGTAAATAAATTCATATTTGAACAAAACGATATCAGGGGAAAAATTCAGTAAAGAAATAAAAGACTAAAGACATCAGTGTTGGTTGAAAATGATCAATCAGCACCGCAATGTTTAGTCAAAAGAAAAAAAACGCCGACAGGGTAAATTAAGTAAAACTGTAAAAGTGCTCAATATACTAAGTAGAGCAAAACCAAGAAAACCTAGTGAGCCAGAACCTACCTACCAAGGTTCCACCTAACGGATATTTAGGGTATTACTAAAGTACTTCTGTCGAGTGCGGATTCTTCTGAGGACTGACAAGATTTCGAATAAGACAATTCTTGATTGTAAATAGCTTTAGAAATCGCCTTAACAATTCACTGTATTTAATCCTTCTTTCCCAGCCATTTATTAAATCGGATTGCAATCTGTAGAGTCGATAGATCCGACTTACCTTAACTGACTCGGCCATGGAGCAGCCATTACTGATCAAGCAAAGTCTGAAGCGTCCCTTTAAGCGAAATTCCTCTCGTATTAAATTCCTTAAAATTTTCATAACTTTTCAGTTTCGTATCGAAAGGTAAAACAAGGTAATTTTTAGGGCAATGGAATGACAAAAGTACGCAGGTGTAGATTTTAATAAAGGTTTGGTTTGTTTTACGGCATATCAACACCTCAATGGTTCATTTAATGCCGACAACTTTTTTTTCCTAGTAGTATTTTTGTTTTGCTAAAAATCTATTTCTATTAATATTTTTTCCTCAAAAACGTATAGCAGGTAATATTATTTTTCCAAAAACGTATAGCTGGTAATATTATTTTTTCAAAAACGTATAGCTGGTAATATTATTTTTTCAAAACCTATAGCTGGTAATATTATTTTTTCAAAACCTATATCTAGTAATATTATTTTTTCAAAAACGTATAGCTGGTAATATTGTTTTTTTCAAAAACGTATAGCTGGTAATATTATTTTTTTCAAAAACGTATAGCTGGTAATATTATTTTTTCAAAATCTATACCTGGTCATATTATTTTTTCAAAACCTATATCTGGTAATATTATTTTTTCAAAAACGTATAGCTGGTAATATTATTTTTTAAAAAACGTATAGCTGGTAATCTGGTATTAAAACCTATTTTTACACTTTTATAATTGTTTTTACCTCAGTTTCCTGGTTAACTATTTGCCCATAGCTGGGACCCTAACAGGTGCTACCACCCCGGGCCAGGGTGGACCTGGGAACACCAGCAATTATGAGGTGGTTCCACGCTCCTCACAACCTCATGGTCAGAGGCCTTGCTGCTGAACGTAGTTTATCGTTTTAAGAAAGGTTTATTTAACTGAGAATACAAGGTTCGCGTATAGTGTCCTTTTATAGTCCCAGTAAGTATAAATAGGTCTCTCATACAGGAGAGCAACAAAATAAGGGGAGACCACTCTTGATTATTCAAAACAGGCAATGGATTTTTTTTTATCAATTCGACAGAATTTTATCACTTTAAACGTTACTTTTAATGGATACTCATATTTGAATAGACGTTCTGTTTATTTATTAAATAGTATATTTATTTATTTTCGTCTACCGGCCTGAATAATAGAAAAATCTAATCATAGAAAAATATGTGCTCTCCGGCATAATTCGAAACTACGTTATACTAGGTTGAGGGAAATATCGTTAGATCCCACTTGCCTTAACGGTACGACTGTTCCGTGGTTTAGTCGGTTAAGCCAGGATGATTCCCCTGTGCCTCGAGAGATTCAGTTTCAAATCTTCTCAGAAAGCGCAGGTTTTTCTTTAATAAGCTTTCTCGAATATTCAGACGGAAATAAATAAATATCCTGTGCAATAAATAAACTGAACGTCTACTCAAACATGCGCATCCTCAACTTAAAAAATACACACACACACACACACACACACACACACATATATATATATATATATATATATATATATATATATATATATATATATATAAATAATGATTTTCCAAGCGTAGCTTAAATGTAGCACAAGGCCTAAAGTACGGGGCAACCAGAGAGGAAATATTTATATATATATATATATATATATATATATATATATATATATATATATATATAAATATGGTTTCTTCGCTACACAGTAATAACCATGTTTCAAAAACTAAAGCTAAAATCTTCAAATTTAATTATGTAATTAAACTAAAAGCATTAGTTCTGTTTCATCTTCAAGCGAATTTTGGAATAACTTATTTTTAAATTTACTGAGTTTTACCGCACATATAAATTCATAATTTCCTGTTTCCAAGGATACAGAGAAATCCAATCATTTAAACAGGGGCTGTAGCGTGTTCATTTTTATTAACTATTGTTGTATCAATTATGAGTTACTTTCGAAAATGAGGTTAATATATATATATATATATATATATATATATATGTATATAACGAAATTGATTATATATATATATAAATATATATATAACGAAATTGATTATATATATATATATATATATATATATATATATATATATATATATATATATATATATAACTAAATGGATTAAGTCTGACAATTACTTAATATTAAGTATTCATGTGATTAAACGACATTATTATTGCACCAACCTAATATATTTACGATTTATACGTTATTTTTATAGAAACAATTTATTTAAGTAAATGCTCAGTTCTTTTTTTTTTTTTTTTTAAATAAAACAGTATTAATTACATTTAACGGGCTGAATGCTCGAGAAAAATTGTAGAAAATATTTGTTTTCTGACAGGAATCGAACGTGTATTCTTATACGGGAACCGTTATTTGATCTGACTATAGCTAGTATAAAAATAAATTATAAACAGAATAATATCAAAATAAAAGTATAAACAGAATATATATATATATATATATATATATATATATATATATATATATATATATATATATATATATATATATATATATATATATATATATATATATATATGTAAGAATAATTCTGTAGATAACACAAATTGGTATAAATATTACAAGTGGAAAAAAATCTTACTTAATGTCATTCTTTGCCAATTTGTCTTGTCCACAGAATTATTCTTGGAAATTTACCTATATTGTCGAAATGGAAAACAAAAAAAAATTAGTATAAAGGAAGTTACCATTATCCAGAAAATGGCTTACACAGGAACGTGTCTCTTTTTTACATTTTGGATTTAATGTAACTATGATAACAAAATTATCTCGCTTTCCTTGTTTGCCTTGATAAAGTCAGAAGATGAAACGCGTCGGCAAAAATTAAGATTTTTTCTAATTGTCATTCTTATAGTATGTATATATATATATATATATATATATATATATATATATATATATATATATATATACTATAAGAATGACAATGAAACGCGTCGGCAATATATATATATATACTATAAGAATGACAATTAGAAAAAATCTTAATTTTTGCCGACGCGTTTCATCTTCTGACTTTATCAAGGCAAACAAGGAAAGCGAAATAATAATAATAATAATAATAATATATATATATATATATATATATATATATATATATATATATATATATATATATATATATATATATATATATATATATCAACATATATATATAATACATCAAAATAAGCGGTGAAAACTACGTGTCATGGTAAATAATTGTTTCGTAGTCAAATACCGCCAAAATTTTTTTTTGATATTAATTGAAATCGTTTATATATCATGTCTTTTCAAGACGTCAACAATCATGGCTTTTCACAACGTCTCCTGTTTTTTTTGTCTAAGCAAATTTGTCCATTTGACACTTGGAAAATAGTTTTTTCGCTGATCTTCCCTGTTTCCCTTGGGTATCTTGTAAGTGTTAAATTTTCTTTTCTTTCCTCGTTATGGGGTCCTAGAACCTTAACTGCCTATTTCTGATGATAGCTATCAGTTGCCTTCCTATTCTCCTTAAAATCTTGCGACCATGTTCTGTTCATGATATTCAGTTCGTGTGCACTTTAAAAAATTTAAAACTTTATTTGTATTTGCGATAGAAATAATCTGTAAAAAATGTTATAAAGTTTAATGTACCTAGTTTTAAGTATAGCTAAAATAACTAATGTGATTTCAGGCATTACTGTAAATCAGTTGGCAAATGTTTTCCGTGAACTGCAAAATCGTATTACCCTTTGTATTGCTAATGATGGAGGACATGTGGAAACTTAAATAAAATTTCAATAAAACCTTAAAAAATATAGATTTACTTCTTTCTAATCCTTTTTACAAATTATTTCTATCGCAAATACAAATAAAGTTATAATTTTTTTAAAGTGCAAACGAACTTTATGGACACTCTGTATATTAAAAATATTCGATTTCTGGTAGGTTTGGGGCATTTATTTGCAACAAAAACACCGATTGATAATTTGTTTTTCATCAATAAACAACAAATAAATATAAGAGTAGCGCTGAAAAATATTCGGCTTGACCATATTACGAAAATTATTGTTTAATGATCAAATATCAGAATACCGATTTTAAGATCTAGTTCGATTTGAGAATATTTTAGCCTCACCTCGGAAGTAATTGCATTCTATGCATAATGTCGACAGATTCGCCAACTTGAGAATTCTGAGTTTGTCTTTTATTATTCCTTATATTTTCTTTGATATAATTCGCCTGATTTGTAGCTAAAGTGAATAAATACTGATGTGTAAATTCTAAAGATCTTCAGAAATTGTATATCACATCTTGGAACTTTCGCTTCCTTCATTTCTCAAGAAAGGCTTTTTTTTAATATTTATTGTAAATAAATAAACACTCCACATAGGGTACATCCTGGTTCGCGGCCAGTGTCCGGGCCATGCTAAGGAATCATTAAAGTTATATCATTTCTTTTGTCTAAAACAACTGCTTATTTTTATTACTTATTATATGTTTTGATATTGAATTATTTTTTGCAAAATAAATAGAAGATAAAAACTAGTCAACTTTTATTATATTCATTATATATATCGTTTCTGGTATAAATTAATATTACCAATAAATATTACAGGTACGTGACACATTGAGAAAAAAATGCCGGTCCACCACATCAGGTAGTTTGAGAAGCACTGACATAGGGTAAGCTCTCCAAATATTCGTGGCACTACACCCTCTGTTAGTATCATGGGTATTTGAACACCACACAAAATGTTTTTCCTTAATAGCAAATGGCAAGTCAAATTTTCATGATTAGTCAAGGAACTTTTTGAATACCTCTCTCACAGAATTTCTGATTTTAGTCAAAATATATTTGTGAATTAACAGCTCTTGTATGTGCTTAAAATATAATTAAACCTATTTCTTGTATTATTTATATTATTCGGACTGTTATCTCCATCTTCATTGCTATATTAACAATGTTTCGGCCGTTGTACGCTCCGGCCATCTTTAGTTGATTGGAATTTTGGAACGAACCCTTTATTACGTCCACCGGGGTAGATTGTTCTTTAGTTCCACGTGCCATACCTTCAATATATGTCTATATTTCTGAGATTAGGTAATATGATTACTT
>OZ038480.1:12642304-12702304 GCA_964036315.1 Acanthosepion esculentum
AAATCAAAATAATGTTAAAATAATGTTTAAATAATGTTAGAAATCAAAATAATGTTAGAAATCAAAATAATGTTAAAATAATGTTATAAATCAAAATAATGTTAAAATAATGTTAGAATAATGCTAGAAATCAAAATAATGTTAAAATAATATTAGAATTCAAAATAACGTTAGAAATTAAAATAATGTTAAAATAATGTTAGAAATCAAAATAATGTTAAAATAATGTTAAAATAATGTTAGAAATCAAAATAATGTTATAAATCAAAATAATGTTAAAATAATGTTAGAATAATGCTACAAATCAAAATAATGTTAAAATAATGTTAAAATAATATTAGAAATCAAAATAATTCTAGAAATCAAAATAATTTTAAAATAATATTAAAATAATGTTAAAAATCAATTAAATGTTAAAATTATGTTAAAATAATGTTAGACATCAAAATAATGTTAAAAAATAATGTTAGAAATCAAAATAATGTTAAAATAATGTTATAAATCAAAATAATGTTATAAATCAAAATAATGTTAAAATAATGTTAGAATAATGCTAGAAATCAAAATAATGTTAAAGTAATGTTAAAATAATATTAGAAATCAAAATAATGCTAGAAATCAAAATAATTTTAAAATAATGTTAAAATAATATTATAAATCAAAATAATGTTATAAATCAAAATAATGTTAAAATGTTAGAATAATGCTAGAAATCAAAATAATGTTAAAATAATGTTAGAAATCAAAATAATGTTATAAATCAAAATAATGTTAAAATAATGTTAAAATAATATTAGAAATCAAAATAATGTTATAAATCAAAATAATGTTAAAATAATGTTAAAATAATATTAGAAATCAAAATAATGTTACAAGCATATCCGCCAAATTTCCTCTAATCTTTCGCCCGCTGACTACCACTTTTTCAAGCGTCTTTACAAATTCCACTCTGTCCCTGACAAGAGACAGAAACCACATTCTGTATCTTGATTTCTTGGTATCCCAACATTTAGAATCTTTTCATGACTTCATAAATAATCTTGTAACTCGATGGCAGAAATGTATAGATATTCAGGGCTCCTAATTTGAAAATTTAAATATATTCATTCACTAGCTTAAAAGCCGCCCTATCGGGCGTCAATTAAGCTAGCTCCCGAGGAGTCTCTTGATTGGTCTTTGGTCTTGTTCAGGAGTTTGAGAGTCCGTAAGTCTAGTCGCAGCATTGGAAGTTCTCATCCGTTCAGTATGATCTAGGTTTTCATTTGCACGGGACTTTCTTTTTCTCGCTGCAGCCTTGGCTCCTTGGATTGCAATCTGGTTCTCTGTTGGTGGAGATTTCTTTTTGCGAGGCATACTGCTGCCGGACGCGATAGGCAACAATGAAGAACTCAAAATAGATCGCAGCATTTAAGTATTGCAATGATATTTAAGCTTACCTTTTAAAAGTTCAACGATAATTATTCTGCCGCCATTTAATTTAAAGATAATTTGATGTATGTAGGTCCTAACTTTCAGCAAAATCAATTGTTTTAAATTCATGGGTGACTTTCGCTGGATTTAGCAATTAATTTAAATTATTTCTAAATTTATTTCCAAGTTATAAAAATTGTTATCGTACAATAAATTCGTCGCAAAAAAATCACGTAAAAACATCACCGAAAATAATCACTGTAATGAAATCTTAGGAACTAAAATTTCAGGATTGCGAGTCTGGGTCCGGCCCGAAATGTTTTTCATTTGTTCATGGAGTTTACCTGATTCCAGAATCGTATGATATGTTGGACTACTGCCCCTAGGAGTAAAGATGAAAAAGTGTGACACACTAACATTCGCATTTATTTATATATAAGAAAAAAAGTTCATTCTAAATTCATACATTATTTACCGAACAAGTTGATAGTTTAAAATCCGTTCTATATCACTTCAACTCGTAAGGAAGGAGTTCCATTCAGACAGCTTTTTTCCAAGGACTATTACTTTGTGGAACAGACTTCTGAGGGATGCTGACTAGATCATTACAATCAAGCCTTAACAGTTATTCCTGCATATCCTCATAATCTGAAATTCTTACCTTTTCGCCTTAACGCTCATCCAACAACCACATTCAGAAATCCTCTAGCTTCACTGGCTCATGGGCCTTATATTTGGCCAATATTAGAAACAAATCCCAAAAAACAAATAAAAAGGGAATTTTTGACATCAAATATACACTATTTACATTGTTCGGACTGATGTCCACATCTTTGTTGCCATATTCACGACGTTTCGGCCGTGGTACGCTCCGGCCTTCTTCAGTTGATTGACGATAACAGTCAGAAAAATATAAATAGTCAAAATAATTACAATATCTAATCTCAGAGATATACACAGATATTATTTTATAGTTGTTCATCTTAAGATCTCCCGATCTCTCTCTCTCTCTCTCTCTCTCTCTCTCTCTCTCTCTCTCTCTCTCTCTCTCTCTCTCTATATATATATATATATATATATATATATATATATATATATATATATATATATATATATATATATATATATATATATATGCTATTCACAGACAGTAATGTTTTGCTCTATCAAAGATCTTGAGAACGACTAGAGAAGCTAATGCCTCAAGCGAAACCCAAACGATTTGGTGTCAGTTAGAGTCTCTACCACTGAGCTATCATCCCTCGACAGAATGAATCAGCCGAATCTAGCCTATTGTTTTTACAAACGTAAACAAACGCCAAGCAACCATAGTGCTGCGTCCATTTTACATTCGCATTTACACAGGTGATCGTTGTTTTTAGAATTAACTTTATATAAAATATATTTTCAAGAGCTAAATTATGTCATTCGCAGACAATGCTGTTTTGCTGTATCACAGCTATCTATCTATCTATCTATCTATCTATATAAATATATATATATATATATATATATATATATATATATATATATATATATATATATATATATATACATACGCTTTATTGAGCACTTTATCCCATAAATATAGCATACCATAAAACCTTATTTCTTCATATATATGAAGAAATATACTGTGTGCTATATTTATGGGATAAAGTGCTCAATATCAGAGATAGAGCGTGTGTAAATATATATATATATATATACCAAACAAAACTATTAAATAAGCGATATAAACCAATTTTTACTACGTTAATAAAAACACTGATTAAAAAATAAATAAATAAGGTAAAGAATAAAAATAAAAAATAAAATAAAAATAAATAAAAACAAGCAAAATAATTTAACCCAAATAAATAAATAAACAAGTAAACGACTTCCGGTAAAATAACCGCCAAAATAGACTACCCACAATGTACCACTTACCCGTATATATAAATAACCGAGAAAAATAACAGCACTGGTGGCCTGACGATTGCATCTAGCATGAAACAGACTGTCGCCTCTAAGTGTTGACTTCTATGTTCACTTTTATATTTCTTATATATATATATATATATATATATATATATATATATATATATATATATATATATATATATATATATATATTGTCATCCACAGACAGACTGTTTCACTGTATCACAGCTCATCAGTGTGGCTAGACGTCCGGTTGCCTCTGGCTAGAATCGAAAACCGGCTGAATTCGCGTCAGTCGGAAATTTTACCCTGAAGCCGTTGGCGCACGGCAGAGAAGAAGGTGAATTTAAGCGTATTTATTTTTAGATAAACACACAGTGACAGAGAGAACTCGATTCGATTTACCGAATATATATAGATATATTTATATTTATATTTATATTTAGAGAGAGAGAGAGAGAGAGAGAGAGAGAGAGAGAGAGAGAGAGAGAGAGAGAGAGAGAGAGAGAGAGTCATGTGTTGTTAGACTACGGAACTTTTCCGTTTAGTAATCTTTTTTGCTGTTTTCTCGCATTTTATTTTATATTTGGGTCTAAGTTGCCGAAAAAAGACCCTAGTCCTTGGTATTTTGCCGAGTTCTTTCGATTATCGTCCACCACCATCATGACTGTATGTTTAGATTTGAAGCAGTTTATTATTTCATTTTTGTTTATATTTTGAGTACTTCGGCAATATTATTGGATTAGCTCATTAGCAATTGGGAAGGGTCTAGTATTATTTGGAGGATTACTTATTAAATATGTTTAAACTGTTTCTACCATTATTAAATTTTTTTATTTGTGTTGGGTTTTTGGCTTTTATTTGTGATGGCTTCAAGAATTTGTAATCGTTTTTTTCATTTGTTTTTGTAGAGGATTTTGGTATTTTTTATTATAATTTTTCTTATTTTTGAAGATTTGAATCTATTACTGGTGGTACAGTGTACAGTGTTTATATATATATATATATATATATATATATATATATATATATATGAAGAGAGAGAGAGTATTTAACGATTTGAAGTAAAAAAAGAGATTTCAAATTAATTGAGAGAAGAAGAAAACTGATTAGAAGAGAAAACGTAGATTAGCTTACAAAAGAGTAAAAAAAAACTTTAGTTAGGTGGCGTGATAAAAGCATTGATAAAAATAAAGATATGAAAAGAGCAGTGCACCACGAAAAAGAAAGTGCGTGATAGATCGAGTTGTTTTGGAAAAGCCAGTGCGTTGTAGATAAAATAAGCAGAGTTTGCTAAAATGGCCGGATAAGTGAATGAGCGAGACTTCTTCTAGTAGGTCGGTGCATCGCTCGGCCCGCGCGCTGATAAAATTAGCCGATAAGCGAAAGACAGATAAAGTTGACACGTAGGTAAACACAGCCCCATCGAGTCCAGTCGGAGTTCCACCGCGTTCAGATTGGATAACTTCCAGTTATGAAGAATATTGTTTATGTTGGACCCAGAACCGTCTGGTTGTATTTGTGTCGGTGTGTGCATGTTTTCGAGTTGAAGAAGATTTTTCCTTCCCTAGTTTTTTTTTTTTTTCCTGATTTTTTTTTTTATTTCCCATGTTTTCCTTTCGTCCGACTTCTATCGAGGCTTTTTCATCCCCGTTCTCTGTTTGGCTCTCTTTTCTTTTCTTTTTTTGTTCATTTTTTTGACAACAGACAAATGGCGCCACTGAAGGATAGTCACGTGAATACCTCCAAAGATATACACAATATGATTTTGGTGCACACGGGCATAAAAAAGAAAACGTAGAAATCTCATACACTCAAGGTTCACGTTCTCATGCATGCGTAGAAGAAAAACGTGGGTTAGTCGTGTCAAATAAGAAAGAAAGAAAGAAAGAGAGAAAGAAAGAAAGAAAGAAAGAAAGAAAGAAAAGTGGGGAAGGAAGGGAGGCAGAAATGGAAAAAGGAAAACAGAATGAAAGAAAAGAGAAGAAAAATGAAGAAGAGCAAGAAAGAGTGAAGCCGGAAAGGAAAAAGAACGAAAGTAAGAGCACAATAGGATAGAACGCACAGAATGAGTGTAGACGAAAAATATTGATTTAGATAGAGAAAGAAAGAGTTTGAGATAGATAGATAAACAGACAGATAGATAAATAGACAGACAGACAGATAGATAGATAGATAGATAATCTATCTATCTATCTATCTATCTATCTATCTATCTATCTATCTATCTATCTATCTATCTGTCTGAGTCTGTTAATATCTATCTATCTATCTATCTATATACAGATAGACAGACAGATAGATAGACAGAATAGATAGAATACTGAGACAGACAGGCAGATAGACAGACAGACAAACAGATATATATATATATATATATATATATATATATATATATATATATATATATATATATATATATATATATATAGATAGATAGATAGATAGATAATGAACAGACTGAGATAGATAGATAGATAGATAGATAGATAGATAGATGGACAGATAGATAGATATAAACAGACTGAGATAGATAGATGAACAGTGGAAAATAGCGAAAGAAACAAACGAATACAGAAAGAGATCGTTTCAGATAGAGATATATAAAAAGAGAATACCTGATATAGGTTTATAGATACATTGCAAAAAAAGGGGTGGGGGGAAGGAAAACAGATACGAGGGAAGGGTTAAAGACTAATGAGATAGATAGATAGATAGATAGGAACAGACCGAGATAGATAGATAGATAGATAGATAGATAGATAGATAGATAGATAGATAGATAGATAGATGAGACAAGAATGATATATATCAGTCTTTGCACAGGAGTATATCTTGTTTGCTGTTTAGTATTGGCTTACCAGTGCATTCGGAAGTATTTTCGTTAACACTTTGCTCGGAGTGAATTGAATATATATATATGTATATATATATATATATATATATATATATATATATATATATATATATATATATCCTACAGAAGGCTTTTGATTGGCCATCATCACCGTAGGAAGGAAGACGTAGACGAGATGAGCAACAAAACTCAAAATTGTTTTCTGCATTTAAGTACTGCATTAACATTTAAGCTTATCTTTTAAGCGTTCAATGATACTTCTGTCGCCACTTAATCTAAAGACGGTTTGATGTACGTAGGTCCTTACTTTCCGTACAAACAATTATTTTTGTTTCATGGTTGAATTTCGCTGATTTTTTTCCGTTTATTCACAAATGTATTTCCAAGTTATAAAAACTGTTATCATACAAAAAAATTCCTTGCAAAAAAAAAGCAAAAAGATCGCCGAAAACCATCGCAGTAATGAAAACTCAGTATTTCAAAATTTCAGGATTACGGGTCTGGATCTGCCCCACAATGTTTTTCATTTGCTCACGGAGTCGGCCTGATTCTAAAATGGTATGATATGCTGGGTTACGGCCTCTAGGAATCAATTTGAATAAGTGTGACACAATGACACACTGACATTCACATTTATTATATAGATAGTTTTAAGGCATGCTATATTTAGGGGTAAAACTACTGAATATGAAAGATATAACGTATGTAAATACAAAAGTGGACAGGCTAGGAAGATGGCGTTCGAGGGTCAAAGACTGAAATCATTGCTCACATTCAGTGTCAACTTATATATATATATATATATATATATATATATATATATATATATGGAGAGAGAGAGAGAGAAAGAGAGAGAGAACGATAGAGGGACAAAGAGAGAGAGAGTGAGTGAGAGAAAGAGAGATATGGAAAGAGAAGTTGTTATAGACAGAAAGAAAAAATATTATCCTCATCTTTGTCGCAATATTTATTACAACGTTTCGGCCGTTGTACGCTTCAGCATTCTTCAGGTAATTGGAATGTCGAACTGAATCCTTTATTTAGCTCACTGGGGTAGACTGTTCTAGTACCACGTGTCATGTCTTAATGTATGTCATTTATCAGGGGAATTAACAGCATATAACTGATAACTGACATCCTGTCACTGGATCAAACCAACGCCTTTATACACTGTGCCATGTGCCCTCAAGGCACGTGAAAGTAGAACAGTCTACCCCAGTGAGCGAAATAAATGGTTCAGTTCGACATTCCAACCACCTGAAGAACGCCGGAGCGTACAACGACCGAAACGTTGTAATAAATATGGCGACAAAGATGAGGACAATAGTCCGAATAATGTAAATAATGTGCTAATTTTCAAGCCAGGCACAACTGTACAATTCAAGGTTAGAACAACACGATCAATGCCTGTTTTACCTATAGGCTTAGAAGCCTCAGAATCTAGGAGTCCTCCAGCCAAGGTTTATAATATTTTTGATACTGTCATAAGCTTTTCTTATACATGTTGTCATAATGCATTTTAGACTTTAAACAACCCTTCAGTAATGTTCCTTACATTCCATATCAGAATAATTCTGTCTTAAGCTGATAACTCGATACCAGCATTGATTTCTTTAGAGATGTTTATTTTCATTTTAACATTCATACAGTTTTTCAATCACATAATGTATTTAACAATAACGTCTTATGCCCTTTAGAGGCGGAATTGTGAACTGTGGAATTTTAAACACCCGTCATCATCCTCGACTTTTGCTCAAATTGTTTAACAATCTTCCATTTTCTTCTTCTCGTGAGAATGGGGGACTTGGAGGGGTCTCCCAATTGGAATAATCTAGGGCCTCACAAGTGGAATAGCCTAGGCCTAGAGTCTCACAAGTAAAATAGTCTAGGGCCTCACAAGAAGAAGAATCTACGGGCTCACAAGTGGAATAGTCTAGGGCCTCACAAGAGGAATGGTCTAGAGCCTCAAAAGTGGAATAGCCTAGGGCCTCACAAGTGAAATAGGCTAGGACCTCACAAGTGGAATAGGCTAGGACCTCACAAGTGGAATAGCCTAGAGCCTCAAAAGTGGAATAGCCTAGGGCCTCACAAGTGAAATAGGCAAGGACCTCACAAGTGGAATAGGCTAGGACCTCACAAGTGGAATAGCCTAGAGCCTCAAAAGTGGAATAGCCTAGGGCCTCACAAGTGAAATAGGCAAGGACCTCACAAGTGGAATAGGCTAGGACCTCACAAGTGGAATAGCCTAGAGCCTCAAAAGTGGAATAGCCTAGGGCCTCACAAGTGAAATAGGCTAGGACCTCACAAGTGGAATAGGCTAGGACCTCACAAGTGGAATAGGCTAGGACCTCACAAGTGGAATAGCCTAGAGCCTCACAAGTGGAATAGCCTAGAGCCTCAAAAGTTGAATAGCCTAGGGCCTCACAAGTGAAATAGGCTAGGACCTCACAAGTGGAATAGGCTAGGACCTCACAAGTGGAATAGGCTAGGACCTCACAAGTGGAATAGCCTAGAGCCTCACAAGTGGAATAGCCTAGAGCCTCAAAAGTGGAATAGGCTAGGACCTCACAAGTGGAATAGGCTAGGACCTCACAAGTGGAATAGGCTAGGACCTCACAAGTGGAATAGCCTAGAGCCTCACAAGTGGAATAGCCTAGAGCCTCAAAAGTGGAATAGCCTAGGGCCTCACAAGTGAAATAGGCTAGGACCTCACAAGTGGAATAGGCTAGGACCTCACAAGTGGAATAGCCTAGAGCCTCACAAGTGGAATAGCCTAGGGCCTCACAAGTGAAATAGGCAAGGACCTCACAAGTGGAATAGGCTAGGACCTCACAAGTGGAATAGCCTAGAGCCTCAAAAGTGGAATAGCCTAGGGCCTCACAAGTGAAATAGGCTAGGACCTCACAAGTGGAATAGGCTAGGACCTCACAAGTGGAATAGGCTAGGACCTCACAAGTGGAATAGCCTAGAGCCTCACAAGTGGAATAGCCTAGAGCCTCAAAAGTTGAATAGCCTAGGGCCTCACAAGTGAAATAGGCTAGGACCTCACAAGTGGAATAGGCTAGGACCTCACAAGTGGAATAGCCTAGAGCCTCACAAGTGGAATAGCCTAGAGCCTCAAAAGTGGAATAGCCTAGGGCCTCACAAGTGAAATAGGCTAGGACCTCACAAGTGGAATAGGCTAGGACCTCACAAGTGGAATAGGCTAGGACCTCACAAGTGGAATAGCCTAGAGCCTCACAAGTGGAATAGCCTAGAGCCTCAAAAGTGGAATAGCCTAGGGCCTCACAAGTGAAATAGGCAAGGACCTCACAAGTGGAATAGGCTAGGACCTCACAAGTGGAATAGCCTAGAGCCTCAAAAGTGGAATAGCCTAGGGCCTCACAAGTGAAATAGGCAAGGACCTCACAAGTGGAATAGGCTAGGACCTCACAAGTGGAATAGCCTAGAGCCTCAAAAGTGGAATAGCCTAGGGCCTCACAAGTGAAATAGGCTAGGACCTCACAAGTGGAATAGGCTAGGACCTCACAAGTGGAATAGGCTAGGACCTCACAAGTGGAATAGCCTAGAGCCTCACAAGTGGAATAGCCTAGAGCCTCAAAAGTTGAATAGCCTAGGGCCTCACAAGTGAAATAGGCTAGGACCTCACAAGTGGAATAGGCTAGGACCTCACAAGTGGAATAGGCTAGGACCTCACAAGTGGAATAGCCTAGAGCCTCACAAGTGGAATAGCCTAGAGCCTCAAAAGTTGAATAGCCTAGGGCCTCACAAGTGAAATAGGCTAGGACCTCACAAGTGGAATAGGCTAGGACCTCACAAGTGGAATAGCCTAGAGCCTCACAAGTGGAATAGCCTAGAGCCTCAAAAGTGGAATAGCCTAGGGCCTCACAAGTGAAATAGGCTAGGACCTCACAAGTGGAATAGGCTAGGACCTCACAAGTGGAATAGGCTAGGACCTCACAAGTGGAATAGCCTAGAGCCTCACAAGTGGAATAGCCTAGAGCCTCAAAAGTGGAATAGCCTAGGGCCTCACAAGTGAAATAGGCAAGGACCTCACAAGTGGAATAGGCTAGGACCTCACAAGTGGAATAGCCTAGAGCCTCAAAAGTGGAATAGCCTAGGGCCTCACAAGTGAAATAGGCAAGGACCTCACAAGTGGAATAGGCTAGGACCTCACAAGTGGAATAGCCTAGAGCCTCAAAAGTGGAATAGCCTAGGGCCTCACAAGTGAAATAGGCTAGGACCTCACAAGTGGAATAGGCTAGGACCTCACAAGTGGAATAGGCTAGGACCTCACAAGTGGAATAGCCTAGAGCCTCACAAGTGGAATAGCCTAGAGCCTCAAAAGTGGAATAGCCTAGGGCCTCACAAGTGAAATAGGCTAGGACCTCACAAGTGGAATAGGCTAGGAGCTCACAAGTGGAATAGCCTAGAGCCTCACAAGTGGAATAGCCTAGAGCCTCAAAAGTGGAATAGGCTAGGACCTCACAAGTGGAATAGCCTAGAGCCTCAAAAGTTGAATAGCCTAGGGCCTCACAAGTGAAATAGGCTAGGACCTCACAAGTGGAATAGGCTAGGACCTCACAAGTGGAATAGCCTAGAGCCTCACAAGTGGAATAGCCTAGAGCCTCAAAAGTGGAATAGCCTAGGGCCTCACAAGTGAAATAGGCTAGGACCTCACAAGTGGAATAGGCTAGGACCTCACAAGTGGAATAGGCTAGGACCTCACAAGTGGAATAGCCTAGAGCCTCACAAGTGGAATAGCCTAGAGCCTCAAAAGTGGAATAGCCTAGGGCCTCACAAGTGAAATAGGCTAGGACCTCACAAGTGGAATAGGCTAGGAGCTCACAAGTGGAATAGCCTAGAGCCTCACAAGTGGAATAGCCTAGAGCCTCAAAAGTGGAATAGGCTAGGACCTCACAAGTGGAATAGCCTAGAGCCTCAAAAGTTGAATAGCCTAGGGCCTCACAAGTGAAATAGGCTAGGACCTCACAAGTGGAATAGGCTAGGACCTCACAAGTGGAATAGCCTAGAGCCTCACAAGTGGAATAGCCTAGAGCCTCAAAAGTTGAATAGCCTAGGGCCTCACAAGTGAAATAGGCTAGGACCTCACAAGTGGAATAGGCTAGGACCTCACAAGTGGAATAGCCTAGAGCCTCACAAGTGGAATAGCCTAGAGCCTCAAAAGTGGAATAGCCTAGGGCCTCACAAGTGAAATAGGCTAGGACCTCACAAGTGGAATAGGCTAGGACCTCACAAGTGGAATAGGCTAGGACCTCACAAGTGGAATAGCCTAGAGCCTCACAAGTGGAATAGCCTAGAGCCTCAAAAGTGGAATAGCCTAGGGCCTCACAAGTGAAATAGGCTAGGACCTCACAAGTGGAATAGGCTAGGACCTCACAAGTGGAATAGGCTAGGACCTCACAAGTGGAATAGGCTAGGACCTCACAAGTGGAATAGGCTAGGACCTCACAAGTGGAATAGGCTAGGACCTCACAAGTGGAATAGCCTAGAGCCTCACAAGTGGAATAGCCTAGAGCCTCAAAAGTGGAATAGCCTAGGGCCTCACAAGTGAAATAGGCTAGGACCTCACAAGTGGAATAGGCTAGGACCTCACAAGTGGAATAGCCTAGAGCCTCACAAGTGGAATAGCCTAGAGCCTCAAAAGTTGAATAGCCTAGGGCCTCACAAGTGAAATAGGCTAGGACCTCACAAGTGGAATAGGCTAGGACCTCACAAGTGGAATAGCCTAGAGCCTCACAAGTGGAATAGCCTAGAGCCTCAAAAGTGGAATAGCCTAGGGCCTCACAAGTGAAATAGGCTAGGACCTCACAAGTGGAATAGGCTAGGACCTCACAAGTGGAATAGGCTAGGACCTCACAAGTGGAATAGCCTAGAGCCTCACAAGTGGAATAGCCTAGAGCCTCAAAAGTGGAATAGCCTAGGGCCTCACAAGTGAAATAGGCTAGGACCTCACAAGTGGAATAGGCTAGGACCTCACAAGTGGAATAGGCTAGGACCTCACAAGTGGAATAGGCTAGGACCTCACAAGTGGAATAGGCTAGGACCTCACAAGCGGAATAGCCTAGAGCCTCACAAGTGGAATAGCCTAGAGCCTCAAAAGTGGAATAGCCTAGGGCCTCACAAGTGAAATAGGCTAGGACCTCACAAGTGGAATAGGCTAGGACCTCACAAGTGGAATAGCCTAGAGCCTCACAAGTGGAATAGCCTAGAGCCTCAAAAGTTGAATAGCCTAGGGCCTCACAAGTGAAATAGGCTAGGACCTCACAAGTGGAATAGGCTAGGACCTCACAAGTGGAATAGCCTAGAGCCTCACAAGTGGAATAGCCTAGAGCCTCAAAAGTGGAATAGCCTAGGGCCTCACAAGTGAAATAGGCTAGGACCTCACAAGTGGAATAGGCTAGGACCTCACAAGTGGAATAGGCTAGGACCTCACAAGTGGAATAGCCTAGAGCCTCACAAGTGGAATAGCCTAGAGCCTCAAAAGTGGAATAGCCTAGGGCCTCACAAGTGAAATAGGCTAGGACCTCACAAGTGGAATAGGCTAGGACCTCACAAGTGGAATAGGCTAGGACCTCACAAGTGGAATAGGCTAGGACCTCACAAGTGGAATAGGCTAGGACCTCACAAGTGGAATAGGCTAGGACCTCACAAGTGGAATAGCCTAGAGCCTCACAAGTGGAATAGCCTAGAGCCTCAAAAGTGGAATAGCCTAGGGCCTCACAAGTGAAATAGGCTAGGACCTCACAAGTGGAATAGGCTAGGACCTCACAAGTGGAATAGGCTAGGACCTCACAAGTGGAATAGCCTAGAGCCTCAAAAGTTGAATAGCCTAGGGCCTCACAAGTGAAATAGGCAAGGACCTCACAAGTGGAATAGGCTAGGACCTCACAAGTGGAATAGCCTAGAGCCTCAAAAGTGGAATAGCCTAGGGCCTCACAAGTGAAATAGGCAAGGACCTCACAAGTGGAATAGGCTAGGACCTCACAAGTGGAATAGCCTAGAGCCTCAAAAGTGGAATAGCCTAGGGCCTCACAAGTGAAATAGGCTAGGACCTCACAAGTGGAATAGGCTAGGACCTCACAAGTGGAATAGGCTAGGACCTCACAAGTGGAATAGCCTAGAGCCTCACAAGTGGAATAGCCTAGAGCCTCAAAAGTGGAATAGCCTAGGGCCTCACAAGTGAAATAGGCTAGGACCTCACAAGTGGAATAGGCTAGGAGCTCACAAGTGGAATAGCCTAGAGCCTCACAAGTGGAATAGCCTAGAGCCTCAAAAGTGGAATAGGCTAGGACCTCACAAGTGGAATAGCCTAGAGCCTCAAAAGTTGAATAGCCTAGGGCCTCACAAGTGAAATAGGCTAGGACCTCACAAGTGGAATAGGCTAGGACCTCACAAGTGGAATAGCCTAGAGCCTCACAAGTGGAATAGCCTAGAGCCTCAAAAGTGGAATAGCCTAGGGCCTCACAAGTGAAATAGGCTAGGACCTCACAAGTGGAATAGGCTAGGACCTCACAAGTGGAATAGGCTAGGACCTCACAAGTGGAATAGCCTAGAGCCTCACAAGTGGAATAGCCTAGAGCCTCAAAAGTGGAATAGCCTAGGGCCTCACAAGTGAAATAGGCTAGGACCTCACAAGTGGAATAGGCTAGGAGCTCACAAGTGGAATAGCCTAGAGCCTCACAAGTGGAATAGCCTAGAGCCTCAAAAGTGGAATAGGCTAGGACCTCACAAGTGGAATAGCCTAGAGCCTCAAAAGTTGAATAGCCTAGGGCCTCACAAGTGGAATAGGCTAGGACCTCACAAGTGGAATAGGCTAGGACCTCACAAGTGGAATAGCCTAGAGCCTCACAAGTGGAATAGCCTAGAGCCTCAAAAGTTGAATAGCCTAGGGCCTCACAAGTGAAATAGGCTAGGACCTCACAAGTGGAATAGGCTAGGACCTCACAAGTGGAATAGCCTAGAGCCTCACAAGTGGAATAGCCTAGAGCCTCAAAAGTGGAATAGCCTAGGGCCTCACAAGTGAAATAGGCTAGGACCTCACAAGTGGAATAGGCTAGGACCTCACAAGTGGAATAGGCTAGGACCTCACAAGTGGAATAGCCTAGAGCCTCACAAGTGGAATAGCCTAGAGCCTCAAAAGTGGAATAGCCTAGGGCCTCACAAGTGAAATAGGCTAGGACCTCACAAGTGGAATAGGCTAGGAGCTCACAAGTGGAATAGCCTAGAGCCTCACAAGTGGAATAGCCTAGAGCCTCAAAAGTGGAATAGGCTAGGACCTCACAAGTGGAATAGCCTAGAGCCTCAAAAGTTGAATAGCCTAGGGCCTCACAAGTGAAATAGGCTAGGACCTCACAAGTGGAATAGGCTAGGACCTCACAAGTGGAATAGCCTAGAGCCTCACAAGTGGAATAGCCTAGAGCCTCAAAAGTGGAATAGCCTAGGGCCTCACAAGTGAAATAGGCTAGGACCTCACAAGTGGAATAGGCTAGGACCTCACAAGTGGAATAGGCTAGGACCTCACAAGTGGAATAGCCTAGAGCCTCACAAGTGGAATAGCCTAGAGCCTCAAAAGTGGAATAGCCTAGGGCCTCACAAGTGAAATAGGCTAGGACCTCACAAGTGGAATAGGCTAGGAGCTCACAAGTGGAATAGCCTAGAGCCTCACAAGTGGAATAGCCTAGAGCCTCAAAAGTGGAATAGGCTAGGACCTCACAAGTGGAATAGCCTAGAGCCTCACAAGTGGAATAGCCTAGAGCCTCAAAAGTGGAATAGGCTAGGACCTCACAAGTGGAATAGCCTAGAGCCTCACAAGTGGAATAGCCTAGAGCCTCAAAAGTGGAATAGGCTAGGACCTCACAAGTGGAATAGCCTAGAGCCTCACAAGTGGAATAGCCTAGAGCCTCAAAAGTGGAATAGGCTAGGACCTCACAAGTGGAATAGCCTAGAGCCTCACAAGTGGAATAGCCTAGAGCCTCAAAAGTGGAATAGGCTAGGACCTCACAAGTGGAATAGCCTAGAGCCTCAAAAGTGGAATAGGCTAGGACCTCACAAGTGGAATAGCCTAGAGCCTCACAAGTGGAATAGCCTAGAGCCTCAAAAGTGGAATAGCCTAGGGCCTCACAAGTGAAATAGGCTAGGACCTCACAAGTGGAATAGGCTAGGAGCTCACAAGTGGAATAGCCTAGAGCCTCACAAGTGGAATAGCCTAGGGCCTCACAAGTGAAATAGCCTATGACCTCACAAGTGGAATAGCCCATGACCTCTCCTCCTCTAAACCCAGCTTTGTTCAGGATGGAACACATATACCACTGTCAAGGAATATCCAGAGGGATTTTTTAAAATGTTTTTCTTGTTTCCGTATGAATGCTTTTTGGTCTCTCATTACCATTTTTATCATAGTTTTTAACGTTTTATTATTTTCTATTTTAACGTTTCTTTCATTATTGATCTCTTTTTTTAATCTATTTTTCATTCTTAATCTAATTTTGTATTTGATCTGTTACTTATTTTTCATCCGGTTTTATTCTTAATCTCTTTATTCTTAATCTCTTTATTCTTAATCTCTTTATTCTTAATCTCTTTTCATGCTTTATCTTTTTTGTTCTTAATCTAGTTTTCGTTTTTAATCTCTTTTTAATTCTGAATATTTTTTTATTTTTATATCTTTTTCATTCTTAATCCGTTTTTCATTCTTTGTTGATTATTTTAATCTTTTTTCGTCTTTTATCGCTCCTTTCTTTATATCTTTGTTTATTCTTAATCTCATTGTTTATTCTTAATCTCATTGTTTATTTTTCATCTTTTTGTCTATCCCTAATGTCATTGTTTATTCTTAATCTCATTATTTACTCTTAATCTCATTGTTTATTCTTCATCTTTTTGTTTATTCTTCAGCTTTTTGTTTATCCCTAATCTCATTGTTTATTCTTAGTCTCATTGTTTATTCTTAATCTCATTGTTTATTCTTCATCTTTTTGTTTATCACTAATCTCATTGTTTATTCTTAATCTCATTGTTTATTCTTAATCTCATTGTTTATTATTCAGCTTTTTGTTTATCACTAATCTCATTGTTTATTCTTAATCTCATTGTTTATTCTTAATCTCATTGTTTATTATTCAGCTTTTTATTTATCACTAATCTCATGTTTATTCTAAATCTCATTGTTTATTCTTAATCTCATTGTTTATTCTTAATCTCATTGTTTATTCTTAATCTATTTGTTTATCAATAATCTCATAGTTTATTCTTACTCTCATTGTTTATTCTTAATCTCATTCTTTATTCTTAATCTCTTTCTTTATTCTTACTCTCTGTTTATTCTTAATCTCTTTGTTTATTCTTAATCGCTTTGTTCATTCTTAATCGCTTTGTACATTCTTAATCGCTTAGTTTAGTCTTAATCTTTTTGTCATAATGTCACTGTTTATTCTTAATACCTCTTTTTATTTTTAATCACCTTGTTTATTCTTAATCTCGCTATTTATACTTAATCCCTCCGTTTGTCCGTAATCCCTTTGTATATTCTTAATACCTCTGTTTATTCTTAATCTGTTTTTTATTCTTTATGTCTTTTTTTATTGTTAATCTATTTTTCATTAAATTTGCGTCTGAATTTCTTTGTATTCTTTTGTTCTTCATTCATTTCTCGTTTTATATTTTATTTTTAATCTCTTATTTTCTTAGCCTCATCCTTAATCTCTCCTTTTCTTAAACTGATCCTTCATCTCTCCTTTTATTAGTCTCATCCTTAATCTCTCCTTTTCTTAACCTCATCCTTCATCTCTTCTTTTCATAGGCTCATCCTTAATCTCTTCTTTTCTTAGCCTCATCCTTAATCTCTTCTTTTCTTAGCCTCATCCTTAATCTCTTCTTTTCTTAACATCATCCTTAATCTCTCCTTTTCTTAACCTCATCCTTCATCTCTTCTTTTCTTAGGCTCATCCTTAATCTCTTCTTTTCTTAGCCTCATCCTCAATCTCTTCTTTTCTTAAACTGATCCTTCATCTCTCCTTTTATTAGTCTCATCCTTAATCTCTCCTTTTCTTAACCTCATCCTTCATCTCTTCTTTTCTTAGGCACATCCTTAATCTCTTCTTTTCTTAGCCTCATCCTTAATCTCTTCTTTTCTTAACCTCATCCTTAATCTCTTCTTTTCTTAAACTGATCCTTCATCTCTTCTTTTATTAGGCTCATCCTTAATCTCTTCTTTTCTTAACATCATCCTTAATCTCTTATTTTTTAGCTTCATCATTAATCTCTTCTTTTTTTAACCTCATCCTTAATCTCTTCTTTTCTTAACCTCATCCTTAATCTCTTCTTTTCTTAACCTCATCCTTAATCTTTACTTTTCTTAGCCTCATCCTTAATCTCTTCTTTTCTTAGCCTCATCCTTAATCTCTTCTTTTCTTAACCTCATCATTAATCCCTTCTTTTCTAAGGCTAATCCTTAATCTCTTCTTTTCTTAACCTCATCATTAATCTCTTCTTTTCTAAGGCTCATCCTTAATCTCTTCTTTTCTTAGCCTCATCCTTAATCTCTTCTTTTCTTAGCCTCATCCTTAATCTCTTCTTTTCTTAGACTCATCCTTAATCTCTTCTTTTCTAAGGCTCATCCTTAATATCTTCTTTTCTTAACCTCATCCCTAATCTCTTCTTTTCTTAGCCTCATTCTTTTATCTCTTCTTTTCTTAAACTGATCCTTCATCTCTTCGTTTCTTAGGCTCATCCTTAATCTCTCCTTTTCTTAACCTCATCCTTCATCTCTTCTTTTCTTAGGCTCATCCTTAATCTCTTCTTTTCTTAGCCTCATCCTTAATCTCTTCTTTTCTTAGCCTCATCCTTAATCTCTTCTTTTCTTAACCTCATCCTTAATCTCTTCTTTTCTTAAACTGATCCTTCATCTCTTCTTTTATTAGGCTCATCCTTAATCTCTTCTTTTCTTAACATCATCCTTAATCTCTTATTTTTTAGCCTCATCATTAATCTCTTCTTTTTTTAACCTCATCCTTAATCTCTTCTTTTCTTAACCTCATCCTTAATCTCTTCTTTTCTTAACCTCATCCTTAATCTTTACTTTTCTTAGCCTCATCCTTAATCTCTTCTTTTCTTAGCCTCATCCTTAATCTCTTCTTTTCTTAACCTCATCATTAATCCCTTCTTTTCTAAGGCTAATCCTTAATCTCTTCTTTTCTTAACCTCATCATTAATCTCTTCTTTTCTAAGGCTCATCCTTAATCTCTTCTTTTCTTAGCCTCATCCTTAATCTCTTCTTTTCTTAGCCTCATCCTTAATCTCTTCTTTTCTTAGACTCATCCTTAATCTCTTCTTTTCTAAGGCTCATCCTTAATATCTTCTTTTCTTAACCTCATCCTTAATCTCTTCTTTTCTTAGCCTCATTCTTTTATCTCTTCTTTTCTTAAACTGATCCTTCATCTCTTCGTTTCTTAGGCTCATCCTTAATCTCTTCTTTTCTTAGCCTCATCCTTAATCTCTTCTTTTCTTAGCCTCATCTTTAATCTCTACTTTTCTGAAACTGATCCTTCATCTCTTCTTTTATTAACCTCTTCCTTAATCTCTTCTTTTCTGAAACTGATCCTTCATCTCTTCTTTTCTTAGGCTCATCCTTAATCTCTTCTTTTCTAAGGCTCATCCTTAATCTCTTCTTTTCTTAGCCTCATCCTTTATCTCTTCTTTTCTTAACCTCATCCTTAATCTCTTCTTTTCTTAACCTCATCCTTAATCTCTTCTTTTCTTAACCTCATCCTTAATCTTTACTTTTCTTAGCCTCATCCTTAATCTCTTCTTTTCTTAGCCTCATCCTTAATCTCTTCTTTTCTTAACCTCATCATTAATCTCTTCTTTTCTAAGGCTAATGCTTAATCTCTTCTTTTCTTAACCTCATCCTTAATCTCTTATTTTCTTAGCCTCATCATTAATCTCTTCTTTTCTTAACCTCATCCTTAATCTCTTCTTTTCTTAACCTCATCCTTAATCTCTTCTTTTCTTAACCTCATCCTTAATCTTTACTTTTCTTAGCCTCATCCTTAATCTCTTCTTTTCTTAACCTCATCATTAATCTCTTCTTTTCTTAACCTCATCCTTAATCTCTTCTTTTCTTAACCTCATCCATAATCTCTTCTTTTCTAAGGCTCATCCTTAATCTCTTCTTTTCTTAACCTCATCCTTAATCTCTTCTTTTCTTAGCCTCATCCTTTTATCTCTTCATTTCTTAACCTCATCATTAATCCCTTCTTTTCTAAGGCTAATCCATAATCTCTTCTTTTCTTAACCTCATCATTATTCTCTTCTTTTCTAAGGCTCATCCTTAATCTCTACTTTTCTTAGCCTAATCCGTAATCTCTTCTTTTCTAAGGCTCATCCTTAATCTCTTCTTTTCTAAGGCTCATCCTTAATCTCTTCTTTTCTAAGGCTCATCCTTAATCTTTACTTTTCTTAGACTCATCCTTAATCTCTTATTTTCTTAGCCTCATCCTTAATCTCTTCTTTTCTTAGCCTCATCCTTAATCTCTTCTTTTCTTAACCTCATCCTTAATCTTTACTTTTCTTAGCCTCATCCTTAATCTCTTCTTTTCTTAGCCTCATCTTTTTATCTCTTCTTTTGTTAAACTGATCCTTCATCTCTTCTTTTCTTAGGCTCATCATTAATCTCTTTTTTTCTTAGCTTCATCCTTAATCTCTTCTTTTATTAGTCTCATCCTTAATCTCTCCTTTTCTTAACCTCATCCTTCATCTCTTCTTTTCTTAGACTCATCCTTAATCTCTTCTTTTCTTAGCCTCATCCTTAATCTCTTCTTTTCTTAAACTGATCCTTCATCTCTTCTTTTCTTAGGCTCATCCTTAATCTCTTCTTTTCTTAACATCATCCTTAATCTCTTATTTTCTTAGCCTCATCATTAATCTCTTCTATTCTTAACCTCATCCTTAATTTCTTCTTTTCTTAACCTCATCCTTAATCTCTTCTTTTCTTAACCTCATCATTAATCCCTTCTTTTCTAAGGCTAATCCTTAATCTCTTCTTTTCTTAACCTCATCATTAATCTCTTCTTTTCTAAGGCTCATCCTTAATCTCTTCTTTTCTTAGCCTCATCCTTAATCTCTTCTTTTCTTAGCCTAATCCTTAATCTCTTCTTTTCCAAGGCTCATCCTTATTCTCTTCTTTTCTAAGGCTCATCCTTAATCTCTTCTTTTCTTAGCGTAATCCTTAATTTCTTCTTTTCTAAGGCTAATCCTTAATCTCTTCTTTTCTTAACCTCATCCTTAATCTCTTCTTTTCTTAGCCTCATCCTTAATCTCTTCTTTTGTTAAACTGATCCTTCATCTCTTCTTTTCTTAACCTCATCCTTTTATCTCTTATTTTCTTAGCCTCATCATTAATCTCTTATTTTCTTAACCTCATCCTTAATCTCTTATTTTCTTAGCCTCATCATTAATCTCTTCTTTTCTTAACCTCATCCTTAATCTCTTCTTTTATTAACCTCATCCTTAATCTTTACTTTTCTTAGCCTCATCCTTAATCTCTTCTTTTCTTAACCTCATCATTAATCCATTTTCTTTTCTAAGGCTAATCCTTAATCTCTTCTTTTCTTAACCTCATCATTAATCTCTTCTTTTCTAAGGCTCATCCTTAATCTCTTCTTTTCTTAGCCTCATCCTTAATCTCTTCTTTTCTTAACCTCATCATTAATCCCTTCTTTTCTAAGGCTAATGCTTAATCTCTTCTTTTCTTAACCTCATCATTAATCTCTTCTTTTCTTAAACTGATCCTTAATCTCTTATTTTCTTAGCCTCATCATTAATCTCTTCTTTTCTTAACCTCATCCTTAATCTCTTCTTTTCTTAACATCCTTAATCTCTTCTTTTCTTAACCTCATCCTTAATCTTTACTTTTCTTAGCCTCATCCTTAATCTCTTCTTTTCTTAGCCTCATCCTTAATCTCTTCTTTTCTTAACCTCATCATTAATCCCTTCTTTTCTAAGGCTAATCCTTAATCTCTTCTTTTCTTAACCTCATCATTAATCTCTTCTTTTCTAAGGCTCATCCTTAATCTCTTCTTTTCTTAGCCTCATCCTTAATCTCTTCTTTTCTTAGCCTCATCCTTAATCTCTTCTTTTCGAAACCTCATCCTTAATCTCTTCTTTTCTTAGCATCATCCTTTTATCTCTTCTTTTCTTAAACTGAACCAAAATCTCTTCTTTTCTTAACCTCATCCTTAATCTCTTCTTTTCTTAACCTCATCCTTAATCTTTACTTTTCTTAGCCTCATCCTTAATCTCTTCTTTTCTTAGGCTCATCCTTAATCTCTTCTTTTCTTGACCTCATCCTTAATCTCTTCTTTACTCAGCCTCATCCTGAATCTCTTCTTTTCTTGACCTCATCATTAATCTGTTCTTTTCTTAACCTCATCCTTAATCTCTTTTTAAACCTGATCTCTTTTTATTGTTAATATCATTACCATTTTTTTCTTTTTGGTCTTCATTTCGTTTTTAGTCTTAATGTCTTTTTATCGCGTTATTGATTAATTCCAATTCTCAGTATTTCAGTTTATTTTAACTTTCTTAGGTTCATATATATATATATATATATATATATATATATTTATATATATATGTGTGTGTGTGTGTGTGTGTGTGTGTGTGTGTGTATCCTTACATTCTTCGGTTTGGATATATATATATATATATATATATATATATATATATATATATATATATATATATATATATATATATATATATATATGCTTATTCTTCTATTTAATTATTTTCTTAATACGTCAATGTCTTTATTCTTATGATAATCTTAATCTATTTCTTCTTACCTAATAATCTCAAAGCTCTCTATTCTCATTCTTAATCTTTTAAATTTCTTAAATGTTAATTTCTTTATTTTTACTTTAGTTTCCATCTGCATTCATCTTGAATCACGTTATCCAAATATTCTTATTGTTAAATATGTATTCTTGCAATTCTTTGACATCTTTTTCGTATTATTTTGAAAATTGTTTGTTTTCTCGCATTTTACTTATGTTTTTTTATCATTTTATCATTCTTAAAGACTTACTCATTATTTTTCCAATTTTGCAATCTTGCATAATTCTTATTCGTTATTGTTCAAATTCTTACGTTATTACATTATTTTTATTCATCATTTTCGTATGCTGACATTCTTACATAATTATTATTTGCTATTTTTCACATTATTAAATTATTCTTATTCCTTATTTTTGCATTCTTACATTCTTATTCGCTATTTTTCACATTCATAAATTATTCTTATTCGTTATATTTCGCATTCTAACATTATTATGTTATTCTTATTTGCTATTTTTCACATTCTCAATGTTTAGTTTTCACATTCTTAATTTATTCTTATTCGTTATTTTTCGCATTCTTACATTCCTATGTTATTCTTATTCGCTATTTTTCACATTCTGAAGTTATTCTTATTCGTTATTTTTTGTATTCTAACATTCTTATGTTATTCTTATTCGCTATTTTTCACATTCTTAAATTATTCTTATTAATTATTTTTCACATTCTTAATTTATTCTTATTCATTATTTTTCGCATGCCTATTTTCTTGCGTTATTCTTATTCGCTATTTTTCACATTCTTACACTATTCTTAGCGTTGATCTTCAGAAGCGACAACTGCAATAAAACTCCAAATACACACAAAAATCCATTACTTATTAGTATGTGCGAAGCAGACATTATTTAGTCTCAAGTATTAACTGCATCCATTTAACGGCATCTTTTGTGATGTACTTGATCGTTTATTAGCGACGAACATAAAACATTTAAAAGTTCAAGCAAGTGCGTTGATTTTGTAATGATAGAGGAATTATGACGTTTGCCAGAATGCGATACTTAATGAGTTTAGTAAAAAGGATCTAAGTACTCAAAGATTAAGACCGACTTGGTAAATAAAGACTTCATCTTATGCAATAATCCCTTTTTATCCGTTTACAGACCCGGACACAGTTTAGGCGGCATTTTAAATGTTTAGTTTTGTTTGGTTAATCTTTAAATGAACATTTTTTCCTTTTGGAAACCTGATTTATGAGAATTTTCTATTAAAGAAAGCCTCTGACTTTTGGTGATACTGAAGATAAAATGGCAATGACAGTGAAGAGCTACTTTTCGTGCACAGAGAAAATATAGCTTTCGTGTGCTAAGTTTTGTAATATTATTTCTATAAGCTAGTTCTATCTATCTATCTATCTATCTATCTATCTATCTATCTATCTATATATATATATATATATATATATATATATATATATATATATATATATATATATATATATATATATATATGAGTCTTTCAATATTTATCTATCTATCTAGCTAGCTAGCTATTCCAGTCTTTTAAATATCTATCTATATATCTATCTATCTATCTATCTATCTATCTATCTATCTATCTATCTATCTATGAGTCTGTTAATATCTATCTATCTATCTATCTATGTATCTATTTATCTATTTTATCTATTTATCTATTTTATCTATCTATCTATCTATCTATCTATCTATCTATCTATCTATCTATCTATGAGTCTTTTAATATCTATCTATCTATCTATCTATCTATCTATCTATCTATCTATCTATCTATCTATCTATGAGTCTTTTAATATCTATCTATCTATCTATCTTGCTCTATGTAAAAATCCATTTACAACTTTCCGTATCGTCGACGACCTGTATGATAACATGGAAGTCCTGCTTTCCCTTTCTTTCATTTTGACCAAAAAAATCACTCAAAAATGACAGAAAGAACGCCTCAAAACTTAGATAAATCTTTATCTTTCCCCTGTTTGCTTTGTTGCGGCAAAAGCCGTGCTGTGTGGTGGCGAAAGAGATGAAGGCAAATGTTCCTAAACGCTAAGACAATCAAATAAGATAAGAAATAAACAAGGACACAAAACGCTGTGCTGCCCTGTAACTAACGATGGTCTGGCATGTTTCTATCGCGATTGGCTGTTTTTAGTTGCCAATAGCAACCGAGCATTATCGGGCGTCATTTTCCTTATCAGCGAAATTGGTGTTGGGGTGGCCGAGAGTGGCTAATTTTTAGTTTTGAAAAAATCCCAATAAAAGATGTTTTTCAGTAATCTCTCAAGAAAATGCACCCAATTATCTTCTCTAACTGAATTATTATTATTACTGCTATTATTATTATTATTATTATTATTATTAATAATAATAATAATAATAATAATAATAAATAATAATTATATTAATAATAATAATAAACACAATAGACACTGACAGAACAATCAAAGCCAACCGCCCAGACATTGTTATTAAAGACCACAAACAAAAAAGTCCCTCCTTATTGATATGGCAGTCCCTGCAGACTGCAATGTGTCTTTGAAGATATTCGAAAAACTGTCAAAATACAAGGACCTTGAAATAGAAATCTCAAAAATGTGGTACATGGGAACATCAACAATCCCTGTTGTCGTTGGAGCCCTTGGACTGGTTGAAAAAGATTCCAGTAGACTAATTGAAGGGATGCCTGGAAGTCCATGTCGTAAAGAGATACAAAAATTGTTCTCACAAGTACAGCCCACACTTTACGAAGGGCTTTATCTATGCAATTTTTTTTTGCAGTGGAAAGTGTCATGATACCATTTCTAACCTTAGGTCCCCTGGCCGGACCCGGAAAGAAATGTGTAAACGCCAGATATCAAAGAAAATAAAAACAATAAATAAATAATAATAATGATAATAATATTAAATGCCCTGGAGAAATCCCAGGCATAGTTTGCGATCTTAATCGATCGGAGATGTTACATGTTTTGTCTTGATAAATTAAAATAGGCAGCCCCCGTATCCCCGACCGGGATGGCATCCAAGCCTGATTGAGGGCCCTCGAGCAGTGCTTTGTAACCCTCGCTGTCTCATCAATCACTGTTTTTTTTCTACTTACATTTAATTTTTTTACAAATTAAACTTACTGTTAAAGGATGAAAATTTTGTGCAGATTTTGACATAATTCTGTGGTCTTCTTTTCGGCCAAATCAATATATATATATATAAGTCACGAAAAAAAAAACCCCACTAAGTTTCACTACTTTTTATCCATAATGTTGAATATCTTAAAATTATTCAACTTTTTAAGAAGAAAAAATCTTGTTGATGTTAACCATTGACGTCAAACATTGGTGGTCATTTATGATGGAATGATCTTTTATGACATGTCTCTAATTTGTATTTAGATATATTGTAGTTCTTCATAAATTTTTCTACCTGAATTGTTCAGCCATATTGCATATGATCCATTATTGTACATAATTAGGTTACAAAACAAATTTCTATTTTATATCAATACGACCTTATGGAAATTGAGATGTAGTAGAGTGTGGGGCCCCGTCCCATAGATTGGGGGAGATGTATCGTATATTCGGGGAGCCGGTCTGTATCGTAGATTCGGGAGGAGTGACAATGTGCACGAATATTTGCACAGTGTATCTTCAAGTTATATATAAAAACCAAGAATGCGTACGAGAATAAAACAAGCTTATGGACAAAAACATCTTGAATGCACTAATCATTCAACACTTAAAAGGCAATAAGCAACATACATATCTATCTATCTATCTATCTATCTATCTATCTATGAGTCTGTTAATAATCTATCTATCTATCTATCTATCTATGAGTCTGTTAATAATCTATCTATCTATCTATCTATCTATGATTCTGTTAATATCTATCTATCTATCTATCTATCTATCTATGATTCTGTTAATATCTATCTATCTATCTATCTATCTATCTATGAGTCTGTTAATATCTATCTATCTATCTATCTATCTATGATTCTGTTAATATCTATCTATCTATCTATCTATCTATCTATCTATCTATCTATCTATCTATCTATCTATGAGTCTAATAATATCTATCTATATATCTATCTATCTATCTATGAGTCTGTTAATATCTATCTATCTATCTATCTATGAGTCTGTTAATATCTATCTATCTATCTATCTATCTATCTATGATTCTGTTAATATCTATCTATCTATCTATCTATGATTCTGTTAATATCTATCTATCTATCTATCTATCTATCTATCTATCTATCTATCTATGAGTGTGTTAATATCTATCTATCTATCTATCTATCTATGATCCTGTTAATATCTATCTATCTATCTATCTATCTATCTATCTATCTATCTATCTATCTATCTATCTATCTATCTATGAGTGTGTTAATATCTATCTATCTATCTATCTATCTATGAGTGTGTTAATATCTATCTATCTATCTATCTATCTATCTATCTATCTATCTATCTATCTATCTATCTATCTATCTATCTATCTATGATCCTGTTAATATCTATCTATCTATCTATCTATCTATCTATCTATGATCCTGTTAATATCTATCTATCTATCTATCTATCTATGATCCTGTTAATATCTATCTATCTATCTATCTATCTATCTATCTATCTATCTATCTATCTATCTTGCTCTATGTAAAAATCCATTTACAACTTTCCGTGTCGTCGACGACCTGTATGATAACATGGAAGTCCTGCTTTCCTTTTCTTTCATTTTGTTCTACCCGTGGGAAATGAGCAAAATGACAAGGAATGGGGGGGGGGTCCATCAGATTTACACTAAACTGTTTCATTACTCACTGTTACTAATTAATCAACTCGTTGAAAGTTTTTACAATGAGCACTCTCCCCATTGTGCGGGTTGCATTTTACTTGCATTTCACTTGTCTTGTCGCGTCGATAACAACGCAACCGTTGTTTTTACAAGGCAAACGACGTTTGTACTTAAATCTTTTGTATACATTTGTATACCTTCTTGTTTTTTATGAATAACTTGAAGACATGTTGTTGCGACTTTGTATTTCTTTTCTGCAAATCGCGATCTTCTGGAAGCGCTGCAAAATATTGGAAGAGTTGCGTCAATCATTTCGACAAACAACAACAACAACAACAACAACAACAACAACAACAACAACAACAATAATAATAATAATAATAATAATAATAATAATAATTATACCAAAGTTCTATGCAAAATGTTCATGGTTTCAATAACTATAAATAATAAAAATTTATATTGAAATAACCCATATGCATATGAATCGTCGGGTACTCGAAGACCGGTCTGATATTAACCGTAGGGGCTGAAATCCCGCTCTAATATTAACCGTATGGAACTCATAGCTTGGTCTCATATTAATCGTAGGGGCTGAAATCCAGCTCTAATATTAACGGTATCGAACTCATAGCTTGGTCTGATATTAATCGTAGGGGCTGAAAGCTCGCTCTAATATTAACGGTATGGAACTCATAGCTTGGTCTGATATTAACCATAGGGGCTGAAATCTTGCTCTAATATTAACCGTATGGAACTCATAGCTTGGTCTGATATTAACCGCAGGGGCTGAAATCCCGCTCTAATATTAACCGTATGGAACTCATAGCTTGGTCTGATATTAACCATAGGGGCTGAAAGCTCGCTCTAATATTAACCGTATGGAACTCATAGCTTGGTCTCATATTAATCGTAGGGGCTGAAATCCCGCTCTAATATTAACTGTATGGAACTCATAGCGTGGTCTGATATTAACCATAGTTGACTCAAAGCCCGGCTCTGGTTGAGTTCCCTACGATAACACATACGCATATAAACCGATAGACATATTAATCGTAGCGGACTCAATGACTGTCTGATATTAATCGTAGGCGATTCAAAGCCCTGTTTGATATTAATCGTAGGAGGCTCTTATTTTAATCTAAATGCAAACTCTAATATCCGTTCTTTGTAACCAATTCCTCATATTTGGAAGGTCTTCTTAGGTTGTCAAGGATTCTACTGTATTTTAATTTATTTCCCAGCCTCGTACACATATAAGGAAAAAGATATATATATATATATATATATATATATATATATATATATATATATATATATATATATATAGAGAGAGAGAGAGAGAGAGAGAGAGAGTTTGATAAACATGAAGCTATTGATAAGGCTTTCTTTTCTTTTTTTCTTATCTTCAAATTTATGATTTTCTTGCTTAGACAAGGGTAGGTGTTGTCTAGACTGAGTAGGAGAGGGATGTATTATTGTTGACCATGTTCACCAAGTCTATGAATATAGAATCCAGCGCAGTATGTAATCTGTTCAATGAAACAACGTTAAAGATTAACACTCACGAGCCAGACACTCTAATGAATTTGACTATATCGCCAATACCACCAGCAGCTGTTTCGTAATTCTTCAGTCTTCGATATCAAAGGCTGGCAGTGCATATTCGGGAAAAACATGTATATATAAACAGCCTATCCGGTGGTAAGTAATTAATTTCTCGTAGGCGAGAATACAAGGTCCGCCTTTATACACCTTTATACACTATAAAATGAGTCAGCTCATTTTGGCTGACTCACTAGTATACCAGGGTACGCAAAAACTCCAACAATTATTCCATTGTCTTATTTCAAACTCACTCAAATTGTGTGTTAGTTTGTACATGTTTGTGTGTACATCAAATTTCATAGGCACGTGTAAATCAATCACGCACAACATACACATGCACATACAAATCACCACATGCAGGCAGTGTGTGACGGACATCGGACCAGCTCTTCTTTTGTAATATAGACCTGGATCTAGAGCCACGTTATCGAACCACGCGTGGGGAAAAATATCATACGGCAGGCAGTGTTGCCATATATAGTCTGGTGTCCCCACTGTTCATCTCGAAGTCTCCGAAAAAGTCCAGAGACTGGTATGCAATGGTATAGGTCCTGATCTGGCATCTCCTCTACAGTCACTTTCTCACAAACGTGCCGCGGCTTCCCTCTGTCTTTTCTACAAATATTTTCATGGCAACTGCTCTGACGAGCTACATTCACTGGTGCCCCAACTGCATGAATTTAAGCGTGCTACTAGGTTGGCATCTCGGTCCCACTCTTTCATTGTCAAAACAGTTAAATATAACCGCCTCTTCTACTCCAACAGCTTCTTCTCTCGCACTTCCCAGCAGTGGAACTCCCTTCCTCCTACCTGCTTCCATGATGGCTATAATCTTCAAATATTCAAATGTAATGTCAATCGACATCTTCTGATGCCTTGATCACGATTCCCATCCTTCTCTATATCCTTTTCTCAAACACCCCTGTTCACTTTTGCTTTCACTCTCTGTAACCCTTCGCGTGCGAGTGGCACTCCCGGCTTGATTGGGGTGAAATGCTTAAAAAATGGAAGATATACAAGCACCCACCCAAGAGGGAAGCGTAAAGTTTGATACGTCCACGCGAGAATGTATAATCCAAGGTTCGGATAAGGCCCCCAAATCACACACTCTCTAGCCGACTATGATGGCCAAAGTCCAGAGTGAAATAAAGAAAAATATTACATTTAAGAAAATTCAGTCTCGTGTATTCATTCGTTAGGCGCCTACATTACATTATCGTTCTGCTTGTAATTCATTAATGTGAAGAGAGGATCCATGCCACGGTGTTGGAAAAAAGAATAAAGCCGAGATGTCAGGTCAGGACCGATAACATTGCAGACTCTTTCGGTTTTGTTAAGAATCTCGAGATACAGAGCAGATGTAGCCAAGTGATATGATAACGCGAGACTTAATCTTTTCTATTTTACCATCAATTTCGTCAATCTCGTCCAGTGCGTGTACGCGCGGCCCGGAAGTCTCGTCCAAAACGCGGACCTTGTATTCTCGCCTACGAGAAATTAATTACTTACCACTGGATAGGCTGTTTATATATCTATATCTGTCACAAGCGAGGCCGGCAAGCAAGGCCTGCACCTGATCCTTTAACGTGATTGTGCACACGGGAGTTGGGAAGTCATCTCAGTTCGAACCTGCACCTGGCTCCTTGATGGTCTGGTGGGAGATATTGAGAGAGCAAAGCATATTCAAGTATATGATCTTGGGTTAGAAACACGCGATATTATTAACTCTTGCAATACGGCAGGTATTTAAATGAATGGAAAGTAACTCTGGAGTTTGGTAATGTACTGAGCATCTTGAAAACGGAAAATAATAACGGTCAAGATAGATAGATAGATAGATAGATAGATAGATAGATAGATAGACTGAAAATGAACAGACTGAGATAGACATATAGACCATGAACAGAATTGATATATTTATAGATAATAAACAGATTGATACATGAAGAATAGAGTGAAAAGTATAATGAATAGACTGAGATAGGTAGGATAGCTAGATAGATAGATAGATATGAATAGATTGGGATAGATAGATAGATAGATAGATAGATAGATAGATAGATAGATAGATAGGAAAAGACTGGGATAGATAGATAGATAGATAGATAGATAATTGATAGATAGGAAAAGACTGGGATAGATAGATAGATAGATAGATAGATAGATAGATAGATAGATAATGAATAGGCTGAGATAGATAGATAGATAGATAGATAGATAGATAGATAGATAGATAATGAACAGAACGAGATAGATAGATAGATAGATAGATAGATTGACTGAAAATGAACAGACTGATATAGATATATAAACCGTGAACAGGATATATTTATAGATAATAAACAGATTGCGATAGATACATAATGAATATAATGAGAAAGATAATGAAGAGACTGAGATAGATAGATAGATAGATAGATAGATAGATAGATAGATAGATAGACAGACAGACAGACAGACAGGCATGCATACATATATACATTTAAAATTAAGTGATGGAAAAAGAAAGAGAAAAAAATGATTGGATAACGTTTTACGTGGAGGCCTAGAGCTGAAAGGATAAAATAGCAGGTAAACAAGCTGAGATCTGTTGGTGGTGGCAGTCTTGCTGAATTAAATATATATATATATATATATATATATATATATATATATATATATATATATATATATATATATATATATATATATATATTTATATATATATATTTGCTGAGGTGGGCAGATAACGATTTAGCAAAATATGCGAAATAGCTTCTTAAGTCTTATCTTGCCGCTGATGCTATTAATACTAAATTAACGGAAACTCAATATGTTTCTTTATTTTAGGAAAGACTTTAGATTATCTCCCCTGATACTCAGTGCTTGAACATTTTTTTTACTGTCTGCCTTTCTGCTTCACCATCAGATTGCTTCTAAGTGGAAAGCTATCCCTCAGGTTTATATGTAATACTCCATACGAGTTAACATCATTTGTGTGTAAACGTCTGAACGTTTTCTTTGACTCATAACCGTAAAGCAACACACACACATTTTTATCTTCATGTTTTTATAACTCTTAAATTCATACTATTTTTAAAACGATTAAATACTCAACGATTTCTCGATTCATTCTTCCATAAATGAATTTGATAAATTATTTGATTTTATACACATGTTTCTTGCAATGAATTTCAGACTAATTTCAAATATCTATCTATCTATCTATCTATCTATCTATATATCTATCTATCTATCACATTCTGTTCATGTCTGTCTATCTATCTGTCTTACCACAAATTGTTCATATCTATCTATCTATCTATCTATCTATCTATCTATCTATCTATCTATCTATCTATCTATCTATCTTGCCACATACTATTCATATCTATCTATCTATCTATCTATCTATCTATCTATCTATCTATCTATCTATCTATTTATCTTTCTATCTATCACGTCTTTTCCATATCTATCTATCTATCTATCTATCTATCTATCTATCTATCTATCTTGCCACATACTGTTCATACCTATCTATCTATCTATCTATCTTTTTCAACGTAAACAAGGCGATAGTATCATTAAGTCGCAAGGGGTTACTGAGAGTGAAAGAGAATGAGAAAATTTTAGTGAGAAGAAAGGACAATAAAAGAACAGGGGTCAGAAAGTCAGCAGATAGCTATTGGCGTTGCATTTAATTTTTTGACGGTCCTAGGTCGCAAAGAAGTAAGAAACTGGAAGAGAGTTCCACAGGCAAGAAGTACGATTTTTCGCCTGCATCTAGCTAGTTCAACAATAAAATGGTGGGACCAGTTGTCAATTCATACTGTCTGTGTGTCTGTCTATCTATCTATCGAGGTTATGCGGCCTATCTATATGGTGTGATGGGTAAATTGTAGCCATTCTATATTTTTAAATGCGCGGAATCGCGTTGTTTGTTTTTTATTTTGTCGCCTGCACAGGGTCAGTTGGGCTCCCGCTGTGAGAAAAAGAGCACCATGACGCAATTCACTGCGACAGAAACTTGGAAACGACATGCTGTACTGCTTGGCATTCGCGCCGGAAACTCCAATACGAACATTTCAGAGTGTTTGGGTGTCAATCTGAGGGCAATGCAAAAGATTTTGAAAGAGTTGGATGAGTCTAATGGTGATTACGAATTTTGAGTGATCACTTGTGAGGACGACGTTATGTCTCCATTAATCTTCCCACAGGGCCACAGACTCAATACGGAGGCCTACATCAAGTGCCTTGAGGAGGTAATGTTGCCCTGGGTCAAGAGGATGGCTACTGGATGAGCTTATGTCTAGCAACAGGACTCTGCACCATGCCACACAAGCAGAAGAACCCAGTTATGTGTCTAAGACAACTTCTGCGACCACATCACCCCTTACATCTGGCCACCTAACTCCCCAGACAGCAACCCCCTTGATTATTATGTGGTACGCACAATATCTATCTACAATATCTACAATATCTACAGAAGATGAACTGAAGGCAAAGATTAGAGCAGCATTCACCAGCTTAAACAAGGAGGCCGTCCAGAAGAGTTGCAGGAGATTCCGAAAGTCGTCTGGAAGTTGTGGTTCAAACCAATGTTGCATTCTGTATATCTGTTGAAATGAGATGTCAGCGTTATTTTCATTTTTGCGTCATTCAGACGACAATTTATCCATCGCACTCTGTATCTTTATTGTATAAAATGTTTATCTATCTATCTATCTATCTATCTATCTATCTATCTATCTATCTATCTATCAGTTCAAACGCAAGCACATATGTAATTGTTTTATAAAACACACACGCATAGACACACACACATGTGCATATAAATTAATTTGAGTTAATATATATAGATATATGTATGCAACCACAATCAGAGTTTTATATTTTAAGCGATAGATGATTGACCGATTGTATATATAAATACGGGAGTGAAATAAATATAAATGATAATATCTCATTTTATAGTTCGGAATTTCTGCTACCATCCGCTGGACATATATATATAATATTACTTTCGTTCTCATCGTATCGGATATATATATATATATATATATATATATATATATATATATATATATATATCCGATGCGATGAGAACAAAAAATATATATATATATATATATATATCCGATGCGATGAGAACGAAAGTAATATATAAATTCCTACGTTCACAGCATTAATCCAAAAGAGGGCCTGAAACCGATAGTAGACCGATAATTATTTTTTATAACCATTTTCGACTCTCATCCGTCGAAGTGCAGTTGAAATGCACTGAAACCAAGTTGCATCTTTGTAGTGAGTAAAATGGTTTTGTCTCGATGATAAAATTATAATAAATACATATATATATATATATATATATATATATATATATATATTAAAGAAAACAGAAAAACAGAAAAACAGACCACTTTAAGGCTCCATTTTAATAGTTTATTTCACCAGGGACTTTTAACTCTCCCCCGATCTTCAGACATAACTTTCAAAAGGTGAAACGAAAAATAAAATTTGACGGGAAGTATTAAGCTTATATAAGGTAACATAGAAGGTAGCGGGAAATGGTGTGAGAGACATGGTCGAGTTTAGATATATATATATATATATATTTGGTTGGATTGGTGTCAGTTTGTCACCCTGTGTTTCATGCTTTTGCGATCGTCAGACAAACTGATTATTTTTTAAAAAAATTTGGATTAAAAAAACAAAACAAAAAACAACTACTCTTTAGTTCAAGCTACCATCACAATAATTACATTTATTGTTAGTATCATTCTACCATCATTACTACTCACTTCTACCACTTTACAATAACTATTAGCTACTAATATTATCATTACCACCAATCCCCTAAAACCATTACTACTACATCACATCTACTATTACCATATCAAAACACTATAATTATTAACGTAAATTAGTCCCCCCTTCCACCAGCATATTTAATACCACCAAATAAAAAAACAAATAAGAATTACGAACTGCAATTTCTACCAGTTACATATACGCAGTCATCAAAAACAAACAAATAAGCAGCTTTAAAATATTAACAAATCAGCCTTAAAAAAATTAAAAATAATAGCAATTTTTACCTATCATAATTTTACACAGACCCCGACCACACGTATATACGTGCGTTCGAGAAAATATTATTCAGTGAAAGAATAGAAAAATGGTCTGGTTGTCGACATGACATGCATGTGGACAACAACACACATATACATACCTATGTCAAGTCCCATACTGTTCACATATGTTTATGTTTGTGTGAGAGCCCCCGGCGGGCGAGCACGTGTGTATGTGTGTCTGCGTAGCTCAATGGGTGTACGGACGTGCATCTATGTTTGCGTTAGCATGAGTGACATTACGACGACGATCCCCCCACCCCCGCCACCAACACTTACATAATAACACCAATACACGCAACCTACATGAATCCAAAATTTGAAAAAAAATTATCATTTTCTCTGACGATCGCAAAAGCGTGAAACCTAGGGTCACGAACTCACATTAATCCAACCAAATATGCGAGCTCTATCTCTGATGTTGAGCGCTTTCTAAGAAGTACCACACATATAATATATAAATAATAATATATATAATATATTACACACACACACACACACACACACATATATATATATATATATATATATATATATATATATATATATATATATATATTTATATATATATATTTATATTTATATACACACTTTTCACACATACATACATACATATATATATATATATGTATATATACATATATATATATACATATGCATGTATGTGTGTATATATATATATATATATATATATATGTATGTATGTATGTATGTGTGAAAAGTGTGTGTATATAAATATATATATATATATTTATATATATATTTATATATATATATACATATGTTTGTATGTATGTGTGTATATATATATATATATGTATGTATGTATGTGTGAAAAGTGTGTGTATATAAATTTATATATATATATATATATATATATATATATGTATATATATTAAATCACTGTTTATCTTTGTAAGAAATCATTATTTTTATATATATATATGTATATATACATATATATATATACATATGTATGTATCTATGTGTATATATATATATATATGTATGTATGTATGTATGTGTGAAAAGTGTGTGTATATAAGTATATATATATATATTTATATATATATTTTTATACATATATATACATATATACATATGTTTGTATGTATGTGTGTATATATATATATATATGTATGTATGTGTGAAAAGTGTGTGTATATAAATATATATATATATATATAAATATATATATATATATATAAATATATATATATATATATATATATATATATAAATATATATATATATATTAAATCACTGTTTATCTTTGTAAGAAATCATTATTTTTTTTATCAAACTTACGAACCATAATCTCGTTGAATCCAAGTAGATTATTCTCCCGCAAAGGTACACGTGAACAGTTGTGCTCACACACATTCGTATTACCACACATACGGGTATACGCACATAATATATATATATATATATATATATATATATATATATATATATATATATATATATATATATATATGATTCAAAAGAAAGGAAAGGAGAAAATATTAAAGGAAGATTGAAAAGTCGAATGCCCAAACAAAATAAAGAGTAACGTCAATCCAGTTCATTTCCGTATTTTCAATTAGCGCGTATTCGATATTTTGCCCGGCGGCATCTGAAACTGAAGATGGGATGTATAATTTTTTTCTTTGAGAAATTTTGAATGAATCTTGATATTTTGAAATATACGAAATGATTTTATAAATAAGTAATATGCCATTGAACGAGGAAAAGAAGAAAAAAAAATGAAATCTCTTAGAACTGAAAAGAATGTATTTTACACCTCTCACGCCAATCTAGAAAACGTAAGTGAAATCGTTCGTATTCTTCGAGATGAAAGCGAAAGACAACTTGGCGATTTATAAGACGCGTCCCAAACGAAAAGTGTTGGAGATAACAGGTGAATCATAGGTAGGTATTCGTAAAACGAAGATAGAAAAAGCAAAAGCGACCATCCCTATTAAATGCAAATAAATAGGGGATCTGTCGCAAACTTAAAATACCCAGTTGTGGGTTTCCCTTATTGCGTTAGCGTGAAATTATTTCTATTTTACTCTTTTTCACCCAATACAAGACACAAGAGCCACTCAAGGTAGAGTGCTATTAAATCAGACACTGAGACAAGATCACTCGTTTGAGAAGTGGGACAACAAAGGCTGTTTCTGAATGAGCTTATGTTCTTACACCCATTAATGTTGTTGCTGTTGTTGTTGCTGTTGTTGTTGTTGTTCTTCTTCTTCTACCTCTTCTTCTTTCTTCTTATTCTTCTTCTTTTTTCTTCTTCTTTCTTCTTCTTCTTCTTCTTCGTTCTTCTACTTTCTTCTTCTTCTTCTTCTTCTTCTTCTTCTTCTTCTTCTTCTTCATCGTTCTTCTTCTTCTTCATTATTATTTGTGTATATTATTTTTCCGGCTTTGTATCCTGTAGAGCCGGGTTCAAAATATAATTCTTAGGCCTTACAGGAGAATTGTTATTTAATTGATAGCACTTTTCTTACTATATGAGATGTTCCTAGTAGGGCGATCGTTTGGCCAACTTGTATGCTGATGTTACCTGGTACACTGTTAGTAAAATTGTCCATTCCTTTTCTCGCGAGCTATAGAGCTCCAATTACTATTGGTACAGTCTCAGTCTTCATTCCCCACATCCTGTTAATCTCGATCTCCAGGTCCTTGTATTTGGACAATTTCTCAATAGTTTTCATGGAGGTGTTTCTCCCATATGGTACTGCTATATCAACAAGCATGCACTTCTTGGATTTCTTGTCTTTTATGATAATATCAGGTCTGTTGGCTTTTATTTCCCTGTCAGTGTGAATTGGCATATCCAAGAGGATAGTTACATCGTTATTTTGATTAACTGTGTCTGGTTGGTGCTCATACCATCTCTCAGTGGTTTCGATTTTGTGCTTCTTGCATATCTTCCAGTGAACATATGCCGTTACTTTGTAAAGTCTGTGACTATATTAATTTTATTATTATTATTATTATTATTATTATTATTATTATTATTAGTAGTAGTAGTAGTAGTAGTACTAGTAGTAGTATTTCGTCTTCTTTGGTTTCTAGTGTGTACTCATTTCTTTCGTGGTCCCGGCCAGAGACCTAAGGGTAGAAATGGCGTCATGACATTTTCCATTGAGTAATTGAAAAAGATACCCCAAAACACATATTTACATATTTTACATAGATAAAGCCCTTCGTAAGGTTTGAGAACATTTTTTAGTATTTCTTGAAGGCATGAACTACCAGAAATCCCTTAAATGAGTCTATTGGAATCTTTTCCAACCAATCCGAGGGCTCCAACTACAACAGCGATTGTTGATGTTCCTATGTACCACATTTTTGAGATTTCCATTTCAATTTCAAGGTCCTTGTATTTTTATAGCGTATTATTATTATTATTATTATTAATGATATTATTATTATTATCATTATTATTATTTTCGTTAATATCGTTATTGCTTTAATTCGTCTTGTTTTTGTTGTTGGTATTATTATTATTCAGTTGTACTTTTGCAGGTGAAAATTGCAGTGGATCAAGTGATAGCAATCCTCCTCAAACTTCCTGCCGTTGTTCCAGTAGATTATACTGAAGACTTTATTGGTAATGATAATTTTATTTATAAGGAAACATTCGGCATTCTTTGACTTAGCAGCTAGTAATATTGTCAACTAAAATTTATAAAATATTTCTTTTGAAAAAACTTTTGAGTAAAATAGGTTTCTCAAGTCTACTAGATGTTATCGCTCTTTCAAGTATTAACGGGGGTTTCCTTCGTAACCTTTTGGTAGAAGTGGAACGTCAACATCTTGTTTATACCATTTATTTCCTGTTCGATTTCGATGTAACATCCATTTTAGTTGCTGCTGCTGTCGAAAGTCCTCCAGTGATGTGGCTTCTGTTAACCAGAACAATTCTTTGCGATTATGTAAATGTATTCCCCAAGACTTAATTCCCTCAAAGCCATTTTAAGCACTGATCTTGGAAAGCAATTGGATACAGCTGAGAGTATAGATTTTTCTGAACAGGTATGGCCATACTTGACGTCCATATGAAAGTCACCATCTAATGAGGCTATTTAAGGACGTGACACTAATTTTCAGGTTAATATTTTGGCTTTGTACCAAAGTGCTGCATTGGGCGAAACTACCTCTAGCACGGTCTATTCTATGTTGAATGTCCTTATCTGTTACACTAAATTTGTTTTAAGCAATCCATACACCGAAGTATTTGTAGTGATTTAGATGTTGTATTCAGGAGATGTTAGATATAACTTTCAACATCTGAGAGTAAATTCTATCAAACTTAGACTCTATGGTTTTACTTGCATTATTTACATTATTCGTACTGTTATCCTCATCTTCATTGACATATTCACAACACATGGCCCAGTGGATAAAGACCTACTGGGCGAAAACTACCTCTAGCACGGCCTATTCTATGTTCAATGTCCTTATGTTCTATACTAATTTTGTTTTAAGTGATCTCTACACCGAAATATTTGAAGTTCTTAGAACACGTGTTGGTGCCATCACTGCTTTCATTCCAATTCCAGATCATAATTTTTGCTTTGGAAAAGTTTTGTTTTCAAACATATTTCTTGGAACATTTCATAGAGAAGGTTGATTATCGGACCAAATTTATTCTTATCCCAACAATGAATGTCGATGTCAGCAGCATTACTTCCCTTATCATCAGCATATTAGACTTGGGAGGGTTGGCAGGATCGATGTCTTCAATTTTTACGGTGTGGTATGGATCATATATATTTTAGATCGAGTTAGCTGGGACAGTCATGAGTCTATCACGCTAACCATCATGGTCCTGCATCAAGACCGGAAGGTCATTCGAGTGGCATTCTGTGTCATAACATAGCTGAAGGTGGTTGCTGGTCGACCAACCCGTCTTGCTCCATGGCTAGGTGTCCAAAAAATTCGCGAGTTCTTGTGTTGCTCGTTAGCAAGTGTCCTGCAAAGCGCTATCTGCGTTTGAGTAAGATTGTATAAAAATCAGAGATAGGTCCATAGAGCTGTGATTTGGTTAGATGTCTCCAGGAGATCTTAAGGATCAACATCTGAGAGAAAATTCTATCAAACTTAGACTCTACGGATTTACTTGCATTATTCACATTGTTTGGTCTGTTATCCTCATCTTGATTGTTGTAGTCACAACACATGACCCAGTGGATAAAGACGTTGGTTAGATACTGTGATTAGACCCAAAGAGTTATAATTTCAATAACAGTTCACAGCAGCGTTGAACAAAAAAAAAAAAAAACGTGGAGAGTTGAGTTAAAGGGAATAACTGATACATCCGGAAAAGGCATGGCACGTGGCAGTAGAATAATCTACCTCGGTGGACGAAATTAGATTCGGTTCGAAATTCCAATCACCTGAAAGAGGCCGGAGCGTACAGCGGCTGAAACGTTGTGAATACGGCAATGAAAATGAGGATAACAGGCCGAATTATGTAAATAATGCAAGTAATTATAATACCTCATCTCAGAGATATAGACATATATATAGAGAGATATTGAAGGCATGAGACGTGGAACTAGAACATTTTACCCCGGTAGACTATATAAAGGGTTCGGTCGAAAGTCAAATCACGTAAAGAAGGCCGGAGCGTACAACGTCAGAAACGTTGTTAATATGGTAATGAAGATAAGAACAACAATACAAATAATGTAAATAATGCAAGTAATTATAATACCTCATCTCAGAGATAGAGAGGCCGAAACGTTGTGAATAAGCAATGAAGATGAAAATAACAGTCCGAATAATGTAAATAATGCAAGTAATCATAATACCTCATTACAGAGATATAGACAGATATCTGGTTGGTAACCAACGCCGTACACAAGATAGTATGGAATCTGTGCTTCAAGAAATAGCTTTTCAGATAATATACAAATCCGATCATTTTATTCCGTTGAAGCGAATGGAAAATGGTGAGTCTTGGCTTTTCACAAATTGAGGACTGCTACCTGGAGATTTCTAAACTCGGAAAGATATATTCCATTGGGAAAACGGCACCATGGACTTGTAAACGGCCAGGGAAAATTGGCCCATGCAAAAAAAGAAAAAAAAAGCAACCGTTCGACTTGGCTGCTGTAAACAAACTGAATGATTGGTCACTCTCATCACTGTATAAAATGACATAACTAAGCGGCCGTCATGTGACTCATTTCAATCAAAGGGAGATAATCGCCTTCTGAATCTCTACAGGCAAAGAGCTGATGTTTTTCATACCATTCCAATAAATAATATAACAATTAAATAGTTTATTTTTTTTGTTTTCAATTGTCAAAAACAATGAAAATGTATAAATTCCCTTTCATATGCTTAGGCTTTATTAAAATTCATATCGTTTTTAAAATTCGGCTCGAGCAAAAAATTTTAGCAGCGAGAAAAACATGATTCCCATTGGCCAATATATGTAAAATCCTTTACCGAGTCTTCAAAAAAAGTAGGTTCACAAGATCTTGACGCTTCGCCGCTTGAAACCTAAAAGGCTGTAAAAAATGCACGAAATTTAACATTTTTTGATGTTACAAATGACCCCTCTCTTTCTCTCTCTCTCTCTTTGACGCCTTATTGTGGGTCGCATAAAGTTTAGTAGGCTTACCTAATAGACTGTCTATAATGTTAATAAAATCATTAACATAATTAACGTTATTTCGAAAAGAGATTTAAATGCCCAAACAGTAGGGACCTCCACGAGATCGCTAAAAAAATCAGCATACCGTGATCAGAACCTGCTCAAAACTTAATGAAAACAAAGTCAAAATTGTAGGAATCTGATTCTACAGGCAGAATAACACTTTCAGGAAGCAATAAAAAGATTCCCCTAAGAAAGAGGAATAAATGCAAGTCAGCAAAAATGTTGATAAGACCAACAGATTCATATACAAAATATATGCATTGAAAAATACGAAAATAAGGGAAAACTCAAGAGGATTTACAATATGGAAAAAGACACACACACGCACACGCACACACACACACACACACACACACGGACACACACACACAAACACGCACACTGTCTGTCTGTCTGTCTGTCTGTCTGTCTCTTTCTCTCTGACTTTCCTACCAACTCCAAATTCTTGTGCCAGACACAAAACTTTGCAGAAACAGCAACTCTCAAAAATAGGCGCAACTTAAAAAACAAGACGACCACTGCGTAAAATTTTAAAACGAACAACACATGTTATTTCCGATTACAATTTTGAAAAGTACAAAACTAATGTTGCACCATAATTTCCATTTATGCACCTCTTTGGGCAGAATAACACTTTCAGGAAGCGATAAAAAGATTCCACTCAGAAAGAGGAAAAAATACAAGTCAGCAAAAATGTTGATAAGACCCCAGATTCATATACAAAATATATGCATTGAAAAATACGAAAATAAGGGAAAACTCAGATTTAGAGGATTCACAATGTGGCACAAGACACAATCTTTTAAATGAGACCATCCTCTTTTGTAACGGCTTTGTAAGGGACCTCTCAGCTCGAAGGGAATTTGACGTAGGCAAATTCTTGTAGATTCTGGGGTGTGAAATTTGTCGTACAAATCTGTCTTGAATCGATCACGTCAGAGTTATAACCTCTTACTTTTAGGTGATGTCTTGTGAAAATTACTCCGACCGAAGTTGACGTTCTACCGTTTTCTTTTCAACTCTCTCCCCCCTTGTACCAACTGCTGATAGCAGTCCTTTTTATTCTCAATGGGGTCATAAAATCTGGGTTCAGCAAAATTTTTAGGTGCTAGAAAAGCTTGATTCCCATTGGCCAATATATGTAAAATCCCCTTCCGCGTACTCAAATCAAGTAGATTCACAAAACCTTGGTTCTTCGCCGCTTGAGTCTAACTGTGGTCACATTTATCCATGTTCGCCGAACATTCTAAGCAGTGGCATTAATAATAGGTTTCTTTTTTAAAGTTAACAGTCGCTGAGCTGCTATGTAATATCAATCCTCCTCTACGGCAGTTAACGCGGGGCAATTTTCTAACAGATAAAGAGCATTGATTCGTATGTGAATATAACGAACCCGGCTGGAGTTTGAACTTGGCTCTCCAATTAACAATCACGAGCCATTATCCATTACACCACCCGCACATCCAAGCTGGTAGTCTCAAGTGAGACTGCAGAGATGAGGTTCGATAGAAGAAGGCTGAGAATACCATCTCGGGAGCATGTGAGCAATGATGAAGTTTTAAGGAAAATGCAAATAAGAGGTCGGCTTAGAATAAAAAAAATACAGTTGATATACCTGGAACACAAAATGTGGAAAGAAGGCTTGGAGAATTTGACACGTACAAGACATATTGAAGACAAGTAGAACAAGAGAAATAAACGAATGACCTACGTAGCTAACTAAAATGAATGACAGGGAGTAGGAGGGTGGTAAAAAGACAAAATTACTTCGAGCATAGGTGAGGGCTTTGCAGAGAGCGATGATTGCCTACTTGCTGAAGAGACACATCACATACAAGAAGAGGATACTATACTTCACAACATATATCGGAAAGGATAGAGGCATTTGATTTTACGGTTTATCAACCGTTTGTGAGTTATTTAAAGCCAGAAAATATTTTTAGATTGTAATATTCTTTGGAGATAATAATGATTTGCTGATACAAGTCTTACTAATTAACTGTTGTGGGGCAGACCCCTTTTGCACAAGATGGATTCGTCCAAAGTATACTTATACTGACAGAGAGAAAACCTGCGGGTTGAGATACGTTGAGTCAAGGTTGAGATACGTTGAGTCAGGGTGAGAGATACGGAGACAGTACACAGGGTGTTCACAGAGAGTTATACGAGAGTCCAGCGAGAGAGATAATTACGGCTTCACTGACAGAGACTTGTACATATACTTTCTATTAACCCGCATTCCTGGACTACTAATCTTCACTTCAAGTCTGTATTCTTACGTTTAATACACTTATTTTTTTATCTCAATTACTGGCGTTGTTTATTTATTTGTGCAGGATTCCATTCCCGGAATCCACAACATTAACCCACAGCTGAGGGCAGAAGAGGTGAATTCATATTTTCTCTAAGGTTATTCCCGCGTAAGTGAATATAACGAACCCGATTGGAGTTTGAACTACGCTCCCCGATTTCTTAGTTTGTGCCGTTATCCATTACATCATCCATACATCCAAGCCACAGCACATTGTATTGCGAAACGTTCACCCGTCTAGGTACTGGCAAGACTCGACGTTGCTTAACTTCGATATTCGTACGGGAATCGGTGTTTCAACGTGATATGTTCGTAAACTGTGAGCGTCAAGGATGAAGCCAGTTAAAACTATGAGAAAATCACCTTCCTTGGATAAAGTTGCCCTTGCTCCCCTTCAAAGTACTCCTTTTGATTACTTTAAAGAGAACTAAGTACTCCCTTTCTCATGTACTTATCCAAGCGTCTGTTCCATTTCATAAAACATTGTGGAAAGCATTCAGCTTCTACTTCTTAATTTCAATCTCATATACAGCCGGAAATCTCCTTTTAACGCTGATTCCTGGTTTTGAGAAACCCAGAAAATGAAGAGGGCTTTAAGCGGATTACCGACCTCAATGATACGACATTTAGCTAATACAAAAAGAAAAAAAAACGTGGGATTACCTAAATGTAGATATTTTTCGCACGCTACGGTTTGATAACAACTCCGGACATCTTGTTATAGACTCATCTAGAAAGCCCTGTAAGCCGGGCTAAGTCGTCAGTAACAAATTAAGTTGTTCCTATGTGATAAGCCTTCTTCTTTCTTGTGGGTGGCGAGAGATAGATAAAAGGTTCAGTGAATGTGTGACGTCTGAGATGAGCAAGCGTGGCATGTATAGCAGCAAGCAACTATATTGTTTTATTTTCACAGGGAACCCACGCAAAGTAGTCTTGTGGCAGACTAAGATCAACTTAGGAAATATCTATCGGGTACTCGTCTATAGCGTGGTGGATAACGAGCTCATTACTCAGATCAATTTGCAAATGTGAGCAGTGACGTGCATAGATTTGGTAATATTTGGCATTGTCCCCGGCCAAGACCTTGATTGTAAGCCGCTAAGCCTCAAGTTTCTATAGGGTCTAGTGCTGAGAAATGTGAGAAAGGAAGCCATTTTAAATAGGTTTGGTTTGTTTTGTTTTGTTTTGTGGCATATCAAGCTCAATGATTTGTTTTTAATGCCGACAAGATTTTTATTGCTGCTAATATTTTTTACAAAATGTATTGCTGGTAATAACTTTTTTCTAAAAAATGCATTGCTGGTAATATTTCTTATCTTCAAAAATGTAATTCTGGTACTAAAACCTATTTGACACTTTCATATTGTTTTGACCCTAGTTTGGGGGATTAGCTATTTGCCCATAGTTGGCACCCTAACAGGTGCTACAACCCCGGGTCAGGATGGACCTGGGAGCACCAGCAATTAAGAAGTGGCCCCACCCTCCTCAAAACCTCCTGATCAGAGGCCTTGCTGTTGGACGTAGTTTATCGTCATACCCAGGACGATTTAAATATGTAAAAACAGATGAAACATGAAATAAACATTTTATTCAAATTAAATATAAGCTAAATTTTTATTTCACTCTTTGAGTGGATTCCCTCCCAATATCGATGTCCGGGGTTAGGGGGTCGTCGCACCTTCTGACCCCCCATTGCTGCACGCTACTGGTTGTGAGAGAGATTCCTTTTAAACGCTTATTTGTGATGTGATTCTGAGAGAATTAGAATTCCTACTAGAGGTCACAATCTTAATAGCATTAGATATGCAGATGACAGAAAAGAAACTACAGGTGCACCTACAGAAGTTAGTAAAGGAAAGCGAGAAGAAAGGACGTACTACCAATTGTAAGAAGACAGAATATTCAGCAAAAGAAGAAACCAACGTGCGAATTACAAATAGTTGCTGATGACATTAGGTTTATAATACCCAGAAATTCATACACAGATGTCCTCAAGGACACATGGCACAGTGGATAAAGGCGTTGGTTAAATCCAGTGACAGAGCCCAAACAGTGTGAGTTCAATATCGGGTTAAGGCATTGGAGAACTTGGAGAGAGGAATTAACAAGAGATAACTGATAACTGACATCCATTAAACATGGCACGTGGAACTAGAACAGTCTACCCCAGTGAGCGAAATAAAAGGTTCAGTTCGACATTTCAACCACGTGAAGAAAGACAGAGATACTGAAGGCATGTCACGTTGAACTAGACAATTTTACCCTGGTAGACTAAATAAAGGGTTCGATGGGAAAATCAAATCACATAAAAAAGCCCAGAGCGTAGAATGGCCGAAAAATTGTAATAAATATGGCGACAAAGATGAGGACAATAGTCCGAATAATGTAAATAGTGTACATAATACCTCATCTCAGAAATATAGAAAGATACTGAAAGGCCGAAACGTTGTAATAAATATGGCGACAAAGATGAGGACAATAGTCCGAATAATGTAAATAGTATACATAATACCTCATCTCAGAAATATAGACAGATACTGAAAGGCCGAAACGTTGTAATAAATATGGCGACAAAGATGAGGACAATAGTCCAAAAATGTAAATAGTGTACATAATACCTCATCTCAGAAATATAGAAAGATACCCAAAGGCCGAAACGTTGTAATAAATATGGCGACAAAGATGAGGACAATAGTTCCAATAATGTAAATATTGTACATTATACCTCATCTCAGAGATACAGACAGATACTGTAAGGCCGAAACGTTGTAATAAATATGGCGACAAAGATGAGGACAATAATCCGAATAAAGTACATAATACCTCATCTGAGAAATATAGACAGACACTTAAAGGCCGAAACGTTGTAATAAATATGGTAACAAAGATGAGGACAACAGTCCGAAAAATGTAAATAGTGTACATAATACCCCATCTCAGAAATATAGACAGATACTGAAAGGCCGAAACGTTGTAATAAATATGGCGACAAAGATGAGGACAATAGTCCGAATAATGTAAATAGTATACATAATACCTCATCTCAGAAATATAGACAGATACTGAAAGGCCGAAACGTTGTAATAAATATGGCGACAAAGATGAGGACAATAGTCCAAAAATGTAAATAGTGTACATAATACCTCATCTCAGAAATATAGAAAGATACCCAAAGGCCGAAACGTTGTAATAAATATGGCGACAAAGATGAGGACAATAATCCGAATAAAGTACATAATACCTCATCTGAGAAATATAGACAGACACTTAAAGGCCGAAACGTTGTAATAAATATGGTAACAAAGATGAGGACAACAGTCCGGAAAATGTAAATAGTGTACATAATACCCCATCTCAGAAATATAGACAGATACTGAAAGGCCGACACGTTGTAATAAATATGGCGACAAAGATGAGGACAATAGTCCGAATAATGTAAATGTACATAATACCTCATCTCAGAAATATAGACAGATACTGAAAGGCCGAAACGTTGTAATAAATATGGCGACAAAGATGAGGGCAATAGTCCGAATAATGTAAATAGTGTACATAATACCTCATCTGAGAAATATAGACAGACACTTAAAGGCCGAAACGTTGTAATAAATATGGTAACAAAGATGAGGACAACAGTCCGAAAAATGTAAATAGTGTACATAATACCTCATCTCAGAAATATAGACAGATACTGAAAGGCCGGAACTTTGTAATAAATATGGTGTCAAAGATGAGGACAATAGTCCGAATAATGTAAATAGTGTACATAATACCTCATCTCAGAAATATAGACAGATACTGAAAGGCCGAAACGTTGTAATAAATATGGCGACAAAGATGAGGACAATAGTGCGAATAATGTAAATAGTGTACATAATACCTCATCTCAGAAATATAGACAGATACTGAAAAGCCGAAACGTTCTAATAAATATGGCGACAAAGATGAGGACAATAGTCCGAATAATGTTAATATACATTATACCTCATCTCAAAAATATACACAGTTACCAAAATCAAGCAAGTAAAAAAAATGTAAATATTGCTTTAACAGGGGGATAGAAAATGCGGATTATGCCTTTCAGAAGCTAAGCAAAGTATTATGAAACAGGAATAGCAGACGTATTATATGGCAATGAATTCTGAAGATGAAGAAGAGACTTGACGTAACAGAAATGTGATTCTACAGAAGGACGATGGGAATAACATGGAATGAGCATGTGAGCAATGATGAAGTTTTAGAAGAAATCGAATCAAAAAGGACATTATACTTAAGATCAGAAATCCTCTGTTGTGGTAGGATCCACCTAATTTGCATAGTGGAGTACCGACCATATAAATATGGTTGGTACCGGGAAGAGAGGGGAACGAATCAAGATATTCAACCAGAGACTCTGCCCGACTGCGACTCAGTCAACACATTCTCCAGGAACGGTCTTACCAGGAATATACAAAAGACTATATGTAAATATTGTGTACACTTTATTGTTTCAATACATTTTGTTCTAAGTACATTTTGTGTTGCATTATTATTCCATGCATTAGTCAAGTTTCAACATCCTCTCTTATCGATACTATCCTCTCTTATCCGCGCATAGAGGAACCCGGACGAGGTTATGCAGAATAGTAGCGTCTCCTCTGGGGAGGTACACAAAACCGACCCCGTTGTTACGGGGCCTACGAAGAATTTTTGTCCAAGCCTACGGGCTCTAGTGCCACATCCCGTCTCGGAGGAAGGACTGGGTAAATGACCAGAAAGAGACAGGTTGAAATTTCTAGGGCAAATAATGAGGAAAGAGGGCTTAGAAAATGTGACACTGACAAGACATTTTGAAGGCAAGAAGGACAGAGAAAAGCAGCATGTAGACAACCTAACGCGCTTGTGTAAATGATTGCTCGAACAGAGATTGGGAGAGAGAGCTAAAATTAAAAAAATACGAAGAATTGCAAATAGTAGGATATTGTGGAGAGTCATGATCGCTCATGTCCAGAAGGGACACAGCACAAACGATATTCCTCGATAGTCAGACAAAAGGCAATCTATATTATTTACATTATTCGGACTATTGTCCTCATCTTTGTCGCCATATTTATAACAAAGTTTCGGCCGTTGTACGCTCCGACCTTCTACAGGTCACAGGGCCCAAGGACACATGACACAGTGGATAAAGGTGTTAGTTAGATCCAGTGACAGGACCCAAAGAGTGTAAGTTCAATACCCGGTTAAGTCAGTGGAGAACCTTCAGAGGGAAATTAACAGGAGATAACTGATAACTGACATCCATTAAACATGGCACGTGGAACTAGAACAGTCTACCGCAGTGAGGGAAATAAAGGGTTCAATTTGACATTCTAACCACCTGAAGAAGGCCGGAGCGTACAACGGCCAAAACGTTGTAATAAATATGGCGACAAAGATGAGTCCTTATAATGTAAATAATGTACATAATACCTCATCTCAGAAATATAGACAGATACAAAAGGCAATCTTTTAGATACTTTGAACGCTCACCATTACACATCTTGAAGACAAATCCACAAATTCGGTGTTCGATTCTCACAGTGAGTATCCTTACTTCAGCCTTCCTACCGGGAAGGTTTTATTGATATTCTCTCAGTTGCATCTCTGTCTTCGGGTAGAGTGCGACACAGTTGCGGCTCCATCGGGGGACAGAGGCACAACTGAGGTAAATCACACTCTGCAGTGCCCAGTCCCGGAGAGCAGATGCCTGTGGCTGCACCCTCTGATGGCATCAGAGAGAGGGATCAGTGCACACATCGAGGCCGGTGCAACCGACGGTTGCGGGGGATCGGGGAATTTTTGTACTTGGCGCCCAGAGTTTCCAGTCTAAACCCGGCCTTGTGTCACAACCCGCCTCAGTGGGGAGGTCAGAGTAAATATCTACTTCAGCCTTGTATCAGAAAAATAAGCTTAATAAATAAAGATAAGGCCCCTACCATAGTGCAGTGGCCAGTAAACACGTTTCCCAAACCAAATCTTAAGCTGTGTCTGTTTTTTTAATATTGTTCATTGATTGGTTGATTGATCATCTTTTACGGCTTATCAACCCTATGCAGGTTATTCAGTCAAAATACAGTTTTAGATTGCAAGATTCACTTTTGAAAAAGATAATAATGGTTTATGGATACAAATCTTATTAATTAACCCACTGATGGAGAGAGATGAGGTGGATTCATGCCTTTCTCGAGGGTATTTGCGCATAAGTAAATATAACGAAGCTAACGGGAATTCCGAGCCATTATCCATTACACAATCCGCCCATCCAATCATACACCAACCGGTATTTCCATGTCGTTACCCGTCAAGGTCCTGACCAGGTTCGATGTTGCTTACTCTACTGATCGTAGGGGAGCCGGTGTTTCAACCTGATGTGGCTGTTAGCCGAGAACCACTCAATGTAGAAGTTTACACAATAGCATATGAATCTGAAGGTAAGATTATAAGTATTTTGAGAATATATAACCTTTAATTCTTAATTTGAAGTGGATAACATTGAGCAAATATCCCCACGGGATTCTGCTTCACGGAACCGGGGTTCTTGGTGGGGGGGGGTAAAATATGTCTGAATAGAACTTACTCGTTGCAGTTCGAATACTAAAGGAATGAGGGTGGTTCGATCCTGTGGGCGTGGGCATGGCGAATCTTATCTGTAAGGGGTTGAATAGGTAGAACTAAAGAATGGAGCGCTAATCTAAACATTTGTCCTATAAATATCGATATGCTTGCGAATTGGGAAAAGACGTTGCAGAAATGAAAATATGTCATCCCAGACAAATCATCATCAATGATTTTGAACAAGCTTCGAAAGGGAGGAGTGTGCAGCTCCAGCCGAAGAATGGAATCAATTATCAGTTTTTACTTTAATCCGATTCTTGTAAAGATAAAGGGTACCAGCAGGGACCAGGTAATTTCTGGAGCGTACAATAATGTTTTGACCCGTTATTTATTCGGTGCCTATAAATGATGTTGGAACTTATACAAATTCAAATGTCGATTTTCAAGTCAAAAGCACTTCATGCAGAAGACTGACGCAACACGAACTTCCAGAAGTTTCATACTCTATTTGGCCACCTAAGCCCATTTCCAAAGACGAAACATCGTTTGACCCTCGCAGCTCGATCGCTGTTTCGATGGCATGTCTTCTGCCGAGGTAAAATCCTTAGCCCCACCAGCCCTGGACTTTGAATCTGGGACCTGCCATTCACAAGAGTAAATCATCTCCATTCCCTTTGTATTCCATAAATAAGGAGGAAGTTCCACTCGGACAGCTTCTTTCAAAGAGCTGCTGCTTTGTGGAACAGACTCTGGTCAAAATATTTTCCCAGTTACTACAATCTTGTTCTCTTCAAATCTAGTGTTAAATTGTTTTTCCAACATTACCTCAGGAACAAATGCACTTCTTGTCTTTTCTTGTGCTCATCTACATTGAGTGTCTCTTGGGTCTTGTATTGGATGAACATTCGTAGAAAAAAAAGCCTCTCTGCGGACTTATTGCTGATGAACTATTTTCCACCCTACAATAACTTTCCCAAAGATGAAACGTGAGCCTCTCACTGTTCTATCGGTATTCCCATGACATGTCTTCTATTGAGGTACATTCCCACCAGCCCTGACTGGGATCTACCATGCCACGTCCACAGGAGTGAATCAGCTCCATTCCCTTCGTATTCCATTTGTAAGGATGAAGTTCCATTCAGGCATCTTCTTCCCATGAAGTGCTGCATTGTAGATATGATTCCCGACAGGATGATTTTTCCCCATTCACAATAGTGACCTCTACGCGTCTAATGTTAAGTGTTTTCTTGCATGCATAACCCCATGAAGTTCGCTTCTTGTCTTACGCTCATCCATCACCACACAGTAACCTTCTACCTTGACTGGGGTTTGGGCTTTTATTTAAAGAACATCAGTATACAAAAGTAAAAAAAAAAAAAAAGGGCCGGTAAAAGCTTAGTAAATAACTATCCTTGTTAGTACTGCTTTCTTTCCGTGTTTTTTTTTTGAGTTCTCCCACGTACATTGATTCTACATTTTTGACGCCGATAAGATTAGACTCAACGACGGTTGTAAAGACACAGGGGAGATCAGAATGTCTATCAATATAAGTAGCAAAATCTTATCAGCTGCACGACGTTTTAGATCGGCTGAAAAGAACTCATAGCTGACTGCGTGTAATTGCAGTGTGTTTTATTATAGAAGTGGGCAGAATGGGGGTTTGTTTACACTTTTGATATTGGTGAAAAAAAAAAGCTGTTCATGACAATAGCTTTCATTCATACACAAAATGCCCACAAAGGTAGCCACTGTGTTCCAAGTCAAGTTGCTTCCGATTTATAAAAGATAAAATTATTTGCAAATAATAATGATAATATTAGCTGTTTCCTTATAAGGAAACATTCGGAATTCTTTGACCGAGAAACTTTGAGGAAATAACTCTACAACAACTTTGATCTCATCCTCGTTGCCAAAGTTGTTGTAGAGTTATTTCCTCAGTGGAAACTGTATTTGGACTAACTTCGGTCCTAAATAGGTTCAACGTACAAAAACGTTAGGAACTTGTAATAATAAGTATTATGCAGAGTAATCGAGTTGTGGTAGCTGACTACTTTTCGTATTCGACTCACTACTGACTCCTACTTATAATAGATAGGAGAGTCTATTATCTATAGACTAGGTGTCTTTCACCATAACATTAATAAAAACTAATCAACATCCACCTAAATCCGCATTATTATAATTATATTATAGCTAAATAATCTATTTCGAAAAATACCAAATTAAATAATTTATTTTAGATAGCACCAAATAATTTAAGTTTTAGTAAAAGTTGTACCAATCATATCAAAACCTTCATTAGAAAGCAATAAAGTACCAAGTTTGGTACGAAAGTAGAAATTCTGGCGGCTTTCGCTCTGGCGGTGTACCGTTTGGCTGGCAACTCCCAATTCTTCAAATGATTCCTTAACATGGCCTGGACACTGTCCACGTACCGGTAGCTGATGGTTCCCATACTGACACCGGCCCGCGGACCATCACTCTGTGTGGCAACCGGTCTAGGAGAAGAGAAAACTCTCAATTCAAAACAGGTCAGCACTATTTCAAACAAAAATTTAAAAAGCCCCCCCCCCCCCCCCAATACTGGAAAATGCGATGACAGTTTGTTGACTTAAGAAACCTCATTTTCTTGAAAAACTATTTTAAGAGAAATATTTCAAAATTTTCAACCTTACTAGCTGCTCGGTCAATAAAAGCCGAAGCTTTTCTCGTAAGGAACCATAACGAATAAGCACTTCAGTATAACCTTGAAAGTACAAATTCTGACGGCCATGGCTCTGGCCTTGTACCGTTTGTCTGGCATCTACCAATTTTTCAAATGATTCCTTAACATGGTCTGGACACTGGCTGCGTACCGGTAGCTGATTGTTCTCATACCGGCACCGGTCCACGGATCATCACTTTCAGTAGCACTGATCTCGAAGAAGTCACGATTTACACTACAACATATACCCTCTCATCAATGGCATGATTGGTTTTTGCATCTATGTAGTGACTGTCTCCCTCCATGTCCTCCGCAACCCTGTTCAGCATTGCATATTCTTCCATCACCATTCAATCCAGAATCCATTGTTTTTTTAATCTTCCTGATTAATGATTCTCAAAATCTGCTAATATTCCTACTTGGTTTGCTGATTGACGTCTTTCTGTGGGAATAGATCGTGGGCAATTTTTTTTTTCAATTTCATTATTTGCAGATGTTGCTTCATTTCTCTTATTTTGATTTTGGTAGCTGACGGTTTGCGTACCGGCACCGGTCCGCAGACCACCACTTTGAATAGCACGGTTCTAGACAGGGTAATAAAAGAAAGCATGAATAAAGGACTAACTATGAACTGTAAGAAGACAGAATCTATTACTGTTAGCAAGAGAAGAAACCCAAGATACGAACTACGATTAGATGTCACAGAAGTTTAAATATCTGGAAATTATTTTAACAGAGGATGAAAAATGTGTCATCGAAATTCAAGCAAGCATTCTTCTTCTTTATGTGCCCCACGGCGTAGAGATCAGGGCTCTCCACAACTTCCTGTCCCTTGTATCTCTGAATAAATTTCGTCTTTATATTATTTTTCCTAAGCCATATTTCGCCATCCATTTACTCAAACTCACTAAGGATGTTATGCGTTGTTTTCCTTTGTCCTTCAGTCTGTCCTTGTGAGTATCGGATTCTCCAAGCCCTCTTTCTTCATCATGTGCACTATATACAGCAACTGTCTCTTTCTGATATTAAGTATTAGTTTACTTTTTGCTTCCGTTTTCTCCAATACATGTTCGGTCCATGGTATCCTCAACATCCTTCGGTAGAACCACATTTCTGTTGCTTCATGTCTCCTCTTTCTCTTTTAGGAGATTGTCTCAACGCTATACAGGAGGATAGATAGCAAAATATCATATTTTAATCGTTCCACCCTAAGCAAGGAGACCATGCCCATAAGATGCACTCATATACATGTGTTTATTTATAAAGTTATGAGTTGAAGATCAAATAAAGATCAGATATGGATAGGAATCCGACAAGACGATAAAATGAAATAAAGGACAAAATCGGAAAGGAATCTTAATCTAACGCGTTTCAGCTTTATTAAGGCTTCGTCAGAGATCGAGGATAAAAATGAAAAAGCAAAAAGACACAGTACTGGAATGTTATGATTATTCCGCTAAGTGTGTCACGTGTTGTTTTCCCTTGTCTCTATTTCCTTCTATCCGGCGTGTGTGTGTCAGATTCGCCAAGTCTTTCTTTCTCATTGCCTGTCCCAGCAATTTCAGCTGCCTCTGCCTGATGTTAAGTATAATCTTCCTCCTTGTTTGCATCCTTTCCAAAACCTCATCGTTGCTCACACACTCGGTCCATGATATCCTTAGCATCCTTCTGTAGAACCATACCTCTATTGTCACGAGTTTCTACTTCATGTTTGAGGAGACTGTTCAATTCGTAATGGAGGAGAGATTTTAATTGTTCCACCCTAAGCAAGGCGGCCATGCCCATAAGATACACACATATACATGTGTTTATTTACAAATTTATGAGTTGAAGATCAAATGAAAACCAGATATGGATAGGAATCCGACAAGACGATAATATGAAATAAAGGACAAAGTCGGAAAGGAATCTTAATCTAACGTGTTTCAGCATTATTAAGGCTTCGTGAGATCGAGGATAAAAATGAAAGAGCAAAGACACATAGAAATGGAATGTTAGGATTTTTTCGTAGTTCTCATTCGTCAGACATACGTCAAATGTGTAAACGCAATAGATAATATATAAATATGTGTGAGGAACATTTAGGCTGTGTTTCATAGTATAAGAGTGTGTAAGTAAAGAAACGCTTGTGTGCGTAGGTGTACGTAGGATGGTTCTTCTCCCACCAGCTATGGGTAAATAGGAAGACAGACCGAGTTCTATAGCCTTGGATAGCAACTGGTCTATCGCAGAAAGAAATGGCAAACTACAGCGGGAAAAATCTGCCTCGTCAGATACCTGATCGTCTAAGCGTGTATCACGCATGGCACATAACTGACTGACTGTTGGTATATAGAGTTTGGTGAACTATCGTGAAACATACCAATTATTTGCGAATATTGACTCAGGCGCTTAGAAGAGTTCAAACTGGTCAGGAGCGCCGGGCTCAAAGGGTTAATAAGGAAGAATGAATCATGGAATTTGGAAATAGGAAAGTCTCCCGAAAGAAGTATTTATATTTAAATTGTATATTTAAGTATGCTTAAGTATCCACTATATTAGGCTTAAGAAGAAAATTCAATTTCATTGTTGGCAGTTTTGGTTTAGTATTTCCAAAGAAGATTAGTAGTACATTTTCCATTTAAACAGATTTATGAAGAATTTGTTATTGTTTTTAGAGAGACCTACAATGACTGATTTATATCCATCAAGGAAGGCAAAAGGGAAAGGATTATTCACTCCTTCGTAAAGATTAAGGAATTTAGCATCCAGTTTGAAAATATCAAATTACAAAGACTTGACTTCGACATTGAAATTATGTGCTTGGCGTCTCCAGCTTTTTTTTTTTTTAAATAGAGATTTTTAAATACAAGAATAATTGATGCTGTTAACTTGTGATGCACCTGGCTATATTTCAGGGCTCATCAGTGCGCCCGGAGGCTACAGGTTGAGAATCGCTGCTCTAAATGAAAATAGATTTATTTAATTCCCTTAAATCGACGATTTCGTGATGAACAAACCGATTCATTCACTGTGGAATCAGATTGGTTTGGTTTGGTTTATTTTGTTTTACGGCATATCAACCTCAATGGGTTATTTAATGCCTACAACATTTTTAGGATAGATTCGTATGAATAGAATATGTATTCTTTGGTTTAGATTGGTTTGGTTTATTTTGTTTTACGGCATATCAACCTCAATGGGTTATTTAATGCCGACAACATTTTTAGGATAGATTCGTATGAATAGAATATGTATTCTTTGGTTTAGATGGGTTTGGCTTATTTTGTTTTACGGCATATCAACCTCAATGGGTTATTTAATGCCGACAACATTTTTAGGATAGATTCGTATGAATAGAATATGTATTCTTTGGTTTAGATTGGTGTGGTTTATTTTGTTTTACGGCATATCAACCTCAATGGGTTATTTAATGCCGACAACATTTTTAGGATAGATTCGTATGAATAGAATATGTATTCTTTGGTTTAGATTCGTTTGGTTTATTTTGTTTTGGGGCATGCCAACCTCAATTATCAAGAATCTGTTTCTGGTAATATTTTTCGTTCAAAATTGTATTGCTGGTAATAGTTAACTATTTGCACATAGCTGGGACCCTAACAGATGCTACCAACCTGGGTCAGGGTGGACCTGGGAACACCAGCAATTAAGAGGTGGTTCCAGGCTCCCCAAAACCTCCTGATCAGAGGCCTTGCTGCTAAATGTAGTTCATCGTCTTACCCAGGAAACAGATGTAGTTTAACGTCTTACCCAGGACGAGGAATCAGATTGGAGTTGAGATTGTGATTTCGAAAGTCAACCTAACAACATTGCAATCAGAAAAGAAAAAAATGTTCAGGCCAAATTCATAAAAGGAAATTATATTTAGTATACATTATTTTTTCCGTTTTTTTTTTTTTTTCAATTCATTTGACCTGTTTTCTTTACACCATTTTCTCCATCTGTGAATTGAGTTCCTCCGCATGAGTTTCTGTCCGAAAAGACCCTGTTTATCCCAAACAATTTTTTTTTGTCTTTACGGAACTTTCAATTTCGATATTTCAGAGGTATATTAATCAGTTTTCTTCGCTTCATTTCTTATCTCATCTGATTTAGGGTTAATATTTTCAGAAGAGAATCACCAGCGTAAAAGAAATGGCGGGAATGAGAGGATGTGTGGGAAGAGAGGATTTATTATTATTATTATTATTATAATTATTATCATTATCATTATTATTATTATTATTATTATTATTATATAAAATTCAGGAATAATGAAAAAATGGACGAAGAAATAAAAGATGACGATGGAGATAAGGCTAAAATGATAAGCCACAAAAATATTTCAAAAGACTTCTCCGTAATAAAGATAAAAATCATACATACGGACACGTGCGTGCACGTTCGTACACACACAGACACAGACACAGACAGACACAGGCAGACACAAACACACACATATATATATATATATATATATATATATGTATGTATGTATATGAGGGGTCATTAGGAGTTCTTGAACAAAGTTCCAAACATCTCATGATCAAATGGCAAAACATTAGAATTTACTTTGGAATTCCTTCTGAGTTGAGCCGACAACATTTCAGCACATCGTTCTATCACTCAGTCTGTTCATATCTATCTATCTATCTATCTATCTATCTATCTATCTATCTATCTATCTATCTATCTGTCTGTTCATATCTATCTACCTTCCTTTTCTCTCTCTCTCTGTCTCTCTATCTATCTATCTATCTATCTTCAGTTTGGTAATTTTCTGTCTATCTATCTATCTATCTATCTATCTATCTATCTATCTATCTATCTATCCCAGTCTGTTCATATCTATCTCCATTCCTTCTCTCTCTCTCTATCTCTCTCTCTGTCTCTATCTATCTATCTATCTATCTATCTATCTATCTATCTATCTATCTATCTATCTATCTATCTATCTCAGTCCCCTTATAGCTATCTATCTATCGTTTGTATGCATGTAAATATACTAATATATTTTTCACACAAGTATCGTATTTATTTTCCTTTCTTGAAAGGTTACAATTGTTTGTGCATCTTTACAGATTTGATTAATATATCATTGTCGCCATATTTATTACAACGTTTTGGCCCTTTAGTATATGTCTATATTTCTGAGATGAGGCATTTTGTACACTATTTACATTATTCGGACTATTGTCCTCAGTTTTTTCGCCATATTTATTACAACGTTTCATAAGTGTTTATTGTCAAAAGTTGTGGATGTCGTGGTTCAATGAATGGTTAATGGTAACAAAGAATTATGTAGTACAAGTCAGCCGTATTTTATTGTATTTGACCTTATTGGCAACTCTAAAAAAGACAATGTATAAAAATTTAATTCGTATGTTTGTGTGTGTGCGTGTGTGTCTGCGTGCGTAGAAATAATTTTAGTGAATACGAAATGTAGAGGATACCGTGAAAAGAAGTAAATAAGAATGATGATGATGATGATGATGATAAGAAAAATGATGATGATAAAAAGAATAATGATGGTGATAGCAAAATAAACAAGAATTGTACATGGGTGTCTATGTGTATATAAATGTGTTAAGATTCAATAAGTAGCTGGGTGCATAAGAATTCTTATTTATGTGTGTGTAGGGAGATAGCGGTTTATCGCCTTAATACTATTGACAATAATAATAATAATAATAATAATAATAATAATAATAATAATAATAATAATAAAATACCACAAACAAAAAAATGCCTCCTTATAGATATAGCAGTCCCTGCAGACTGCAATGTATCTTTGAAGATATTCGAAAAGCTGTCAAAATACAAGGACCTTGAAATAGAAATCTCAGAAATGTGGACACATGGGAACATCAACAATCCCTGTTGTAGTTGGAGCCCTAGGATTGGTTGGAAAAGATTCCAGTAGACTAATTGAAGGGATCCCTGGAAGTCCATGCCTCAAAGAGATACAAAAAATTGTTCAGCCCACACTTTACGAAGGGCTTTATCTCTATAATTATTTTATTTTGCAGTGGAAAGTGTCATGATGCCATTTCTAACCTTAGGTCCCTGGGCGGGACCCGGAAAGAAATGTGTAAACGCCAGATATCAAAGAAAATAAAAATAATAATAATAATAACAATAATAATAATTTAATTCGTAAAATGGGCAAATTACGTGTGTTTGCATGTGTGGGCTTGCGTGTGTGTGTGAATAGTCCTTGGTAAGTGTGGCTTGTTAGATTTTGTTCAGACGGGGTTTGTATTTTTGAATAAATATATTTTTATTTATTTATTCGTGTTTGGTCTGTGGTATTATCTGGATAAAGATAAAATGCTCTGACTTGGAATTTGGGAGACTTGTTTATTTATCTAAACGCCCACTGAGTGGTATCACGTGATGTGGTCTCGTACATATTGGAGATGAATTGCCATTCTGTTTCTGAGGGTGAGTTCGCTTTGCCCAATTCAATCTTCGTTACAACCTTTACATTTAATAGCCTGTATTCGTGTTTTTGATGTACAGGTGAAAACACATTTAACAAGAGAAAATTGTCTTAAATCTATGCATTTGTGTCTTCAATGTGGTTAATTCAAGACACGGAATTGTGGCGGATGACACATTTTGACAAATAGAGTTGGCTTTGTGGCCGGTAATTTAGCGCTGGTGAGAAGATTTTTGATTGCTTTTGCATTTGATTATTTTTTTTTACTCCGAGTGCCGTTTTTTATTATATTCTTGTGGATAATGTTGTAGGATTCTCTATTCGATTATGCATTGAGTTATCGTATAGAATATTGGACATAACTTAAGTTTTTTATTTTCTCTAAAATCTTGAATATCTTTTATTTTGGCGCGTTCTATTCCAATATCTATTATTATTAATTATTAATGACGATGGTATCTGTCTATATTTCTGAGACGAGGTATTATGTACACTATTTACAATATTCGGACTATTGTCCTCATCTTGGTGGCCATATTTATTACAAGGTTTCGGCCTTTCAGTATCTGTCTATATTTCTGAGATGACGTATTATGTACACTATTTACATTATTCGGACTATTGTCCTCATCTTTGTCGCCATATTTATTACAACGTTTCGGCCTTTCAGTATCTGTCTATATTTCTGAGACGAGGTATTATGTACACTATTTACAA
>OZ038480.1:12704804-12744804 GCA_964036315.1 Acanthosepion esculentum
TGGTGACGTATTAATTGTCAGTTAAATCCCTAGGACGGATAATGCAGATTCGAAATAATTAAACAGTACTAAATAGGAAAGTAGATGAGATATACCTAAACATGGACAACGGAACTGAAACAACTCGTAGACTGAAAAGCTCTCTTTGAAATTCACTGAAGGCCGTATCGACAAGTGAAGGCCGGAGAAAACAACGGCTGAAAATTTGTGATAAGAACAACAAAGATGAGGGCAATAGTTCTAGCTTAAAAAATATAACTATTTCTGTTGTCTAATACATAAGCATCGGTAGTAGCAGCAAACATTGCGAAGCCTCTGCTTGTACAAAGGCCTTGCCCAATTCCTCCTATGGCAACCATGACTATTTTAATGTCTGTTATGCATTTTCAAAACGTTTTTCAGTGGTTTTTAAAAATATTATGAAAAATCAATAAATCTGAAATTGGATAATTCATGGACATCCATGAAAGGAATTTAGATTTTCAGTTCTCATAGGATTATTGAGTATATTTATTTATGAAATATTTCCTTGCAAAACAAGTGACGTATATTCAATATAAATAATTCAACTTAGACGTTTTCCTTACTGGCAGTATGGGTTGAGGCGTATTAGTCTCTTACAAAGCTTAATAATAGACAGGATAAAACAAAACTAATGTTAACATTAGTAAGACATTACGAAACATAAAAAAATATATGAAAAAATACAGTACCCATCGCAACAGGGTTAATATTATTTTTTCCTTCCTAACATAATTTAAAATTTAAAATTAAGTTTGAAATTATACTGTCAAGTCAGTGACGTCATAACATTAATCTAATCAACCAATCGTTTCTTTCTTTCTTTTTCCTTTCTTTTTTGTCTTTCTTTTTTTTCTTTCTTTCTTTTTACCTTCTTTCTTTCTTCTTTGTAGCTAAATTCTTGCAGCAAGAGATTCTTGTCCGAATTAAGAACAGCAGAATATTGGCTTGGGAGTTATTAGTATTCTTAGATTAAAGATTACCATTTTGTTTGCTTTCTTCATTTCTGATAATGCAAGAGCCTCTCACATAGCTGAGTTTTTCTTTTAGAATTAAAATCGTTGTTCGGAACAAGACGAAAGGCAAGGGTATTGAATGCGGTTTTTCTAAACAGATTCTGTCCATTTCCAAAATTTCCACAGTAAAATTTTCACAACTATATCTCTCTCTCTCTATATATATATATATATGTAGTACAGGTAATCAATCCGTTGTTATATAATTCGAATGGATACTAGTAATATTATTTATTAAAACTAATCCACCGAGAGCTCGATGTATTTAATATAAAAGAGCATATGCATTTTTCACATGTTGCGGTAATGTTTGTTTTTTTACTTCAATATATATATATATATATATATATATATATATATATATATAGAGAGAGAGAGAGAGAGAGATAGAGAGAGAGAGAGATAGAGAGAGAGAGAGAGAGAGAGAGAGAGTGCTGTTCGATAAAAGTGACTCAACTGATTATTTTTTAATTAAAAATTTTTTCGGCTATAGTTTTTGGGGTCAAACTAATTTTTAATCTTACTAATATAAAGACCCCGTCCCGACCACCTAGTAAAAAGGTTTACTCACCGTAAGGTATTCTATTGATAATTATAATTTTGGATATAAATGATATTTAGGGAAAACCCAACTGATTTCTCGATTGCCTGTACTTGATAATGCTCCTTAAGTTTTCTATGGGGTTGAGATCAGGAGATTGGGGCGGCCATGTCATAACACTGACCTGCTTCTCATCAAAGTATTCCTTCATCAATTTTGATTTGTGACAGTTATAATTTTCAAATAAATAATTATATATATATATATATATATATATATATATATATATATATATATATATATATATATATATATATATATATGTATGTATATATATATATGTATAGAACGCATATATATATATATATATATATATATATATATATATATATATATATATATATATATATATATATATATATAACACATATATCAGGTCATCCCATAAGTTCTGTCCGAATTTTGAATTTTGAAACAAGTGACCAAATGTTACATTTAATTACAGATTCAATCAACAATGTATTTTCCCTGATTATCTATGACTTCCTTCCATCTATTAACAAGTTTACTAATTCCATTACCGTAAAATTCTTTTGGCTTTGATTCGAAGAACTCACAAATATCAGTTTTAACCTCTTCCTGTGTTACAAAAGCTGTTTCTTCCAAATGATTCTGTAAGCTACGAAACAAATGGTAGTCTGAAGGAGCAAGGTCGGGAGAATAATGTGGATGAGGAATTTTCTCCCAACCAAGTTCTTCGATCTTTTGTGACGTGATTCTTGCTGTGTGTGGTCGCGTATTGTCCTGATGAGATATCACCCGTTTTCGATTCACTAGAGCAGGTCTTTTTTTACTCAAAGCTTGGTTCAAACGCTCTAATTGCTGACAGTATATTTGAGCATTAATTGTTGCATTAGGTGGTAAGAATTCAAAGTGGATTACTCCTTGGCAATCCCACCAGATTGAAAGAAGAAACTTTTGCACATGAAGTTCCCTTCTCGGCTGTGGCTGGAGTCCTTCCTCTTGACCATATCACTGTCTACGACGCTCTAACATTTCGATAAAAGATCCATTTTTCGTCGCCAGTCACAAGTCTATCCAAAAAAGGTGAAACAGGTTGGCGAGAATGGAGAGAAGAGCAGATGTCAACTTTGAGGTTGTTTTCAGACAATTCATGAGGCCCCCATTTTCCAAGTTTAGGAACTTTTCCAAGTTGTTGAAGATGACGATGAAAAGTTGTATGGTTTGAACTAAGAACCACTGCCAATTCCTCAACTGATAAAGCAGGATTTTCTTCAAGAGCTGCATCAAGAAGCTTTTCATCAAACTCAACTGGACGTCCGGTTCGATCCTCATCTCCACCTCAGAATTTTGCAAACCATCTTCTCCAAGTTCTTTCATTCACACATTACTCTCCATAAACTGAATGAATGTTTCTAGCCGCTTCGGCTGCTGAGTTTCCTTTCTTGAACTCATAAAACATTATGTGCCTCAAATGATTCTTGGGTACTTCCATGTTAGCAGCGTTTTAATCAAACAAAATTTAATTTTATTGTTCTCTGAAATATAAAATTTGATCAGTTTAAATGCATCTAAACATAAAAAATAATGTTCAGCTCCATTAGACATTATAAAAAAACAAAAAGTTAAAATTCGGACAGAACTTATGGGGTGACCTTACATATATATATATATATATATATATATATATATATATATATATATATATATATATATATATACATATATATATATTGTTTTATTTTAATTTTTTTTAACAATAAAAAATATTAAAAATTTAAAATCTTCAGACACATTGGGTTGTATATTATTATTCTTTCGTTTTTATTATTATTTCATTTAGATTCCTCGACTAGTTCCGGCCAGTATGACCCTCATCCGGAGAAAAATAATTTTCTGCTTGCTGGTAGCAGTGAACTACAAAAATGAATGTCTTGATGGAGAAAATTAACTTTTGTCTTTAGTTTTCATTTGTTTTTTAATTTTTTAACATTAATTTTGGTCAGTCTTTGTGTTGGTCAAACAGTCTCTTTTAAGTTGTTATTTTAGATAAGAGCTGGATGGATTCATGCTACTCTGAGTTCCCTTGGACAGTTTATTGGTTCCTGGAAAGAGAATGTGTCTCTGTGAAGTGTGTGTGTGTTTTTTCTTCTTAGGGAGTGAGTGAGTATGATGTGTGTAAGCGTGTATATTACTATGGGTGTCTATTATCATTTGACTCATTAGGGATATATATATATATATATATATATATATATATATATATATATATATATATATATATATACCCAAGTGTAGGTTTGGCGTATACGGGATAAATTTCAATAACCATGAATACTATTCTTAAAAGAATGCTCAATACAGAGTAGAGCAAATATAATTTATTCAAAAATTCTAACATAAATATGTTATAAAATCACTACAAAAATAGCCATTTTGTTTCAAAACTTCTGGTATCGTATCAAGTGATGGTGTTGAATGTAGAACATGCATATATATATATATATATATATATATATATATATATATATATAGATAGATAGATAGATAGATAGATAGATAGATAGATAGATAGATATGATATAGATGTAGATATATACATACACAATAGAATAAAAAGATAGAATATCGTAAAATCAGTTGAATGTTTATAGCTTTATTAGGTTGTTAAAGTTTCGAACAATTAGTACATCATCAGGCCTACCCAGAAATTCGGGCAAAAACTTTATAACGGCAATTTTGCTATTTAGAAACATTGCAGTTTTAATTTTGTTTTAATACTTAACAGTAAAAAACTTGGAAATTCTGTGAGGTAATCAATGAGATCGGTACAGAGAAAAACGTTAAAATAAAATGCTTAACATCGTGATTTTCTATAGGAAAATAAAATAAAGTTACTGTGCGAAAAATAAATGGTTATATCTATAGAAAATATTGAATACATATAATTCAAATTATATTTATATATTTTTATCATTTTACTAATATGTTTAAGCAATATCTATTTTAAAATTATCTATCTTCAACCAGATAAGTTGGTAAGTTATATAGACCTATACTTTGATTCATCGAACTGAATCATAAATTTTATTCAATAATTCTTCTCGATCATTTATTATGAATACATTTGACCATTTCAACATTTTTGTTTTTAAATCGAAATGACAATTTTTATATTGTATATGGAAGAACAAATAATTTAATGTATTCTTGATTTTTCTAGAATTTTTGTGTTGTTTTATTAGTTATGTTGCACCAATATGCATTTTATCACATTTACTACATGCAATTGCATATATATATATATATATATATATATATATATATATATGTATGTATGTATAATGAAAATGACAACTTTGAGGGTCTATTGGTTATAATTTATTTCCCCAGAGAATTACTTTTTCCCTGGCTCATCAGACCACACTTCCAAGGGTGAAAAAATGAATTTAAATTTACATGTAGCTTTTATACAGTTTTGATGGGTAGTCTTAAGTTATATATATATATATTTAAAGATATTTTTGAAGGTACAAAATTTTATCACAGCAATAAAAGTATGAAGTTTGATATTACTAGACATATTAAAAACGGGCGAAGCAACCGGTTTCGCTCCAGCTCTTCAGGCTTCTAACGGGAGATTTAATTTAAATTAAAAAAACACAGAAAATGTACAATGAAAAGGAATTGCAGATGAGGAGTAATATCAAGCTTCATACTTTTAGTGCTGTGATATATATATATATATATATATATATATATATATATATATATATATATATATATATATATATATATTGTTGTCATATAGATTTGATATAGATGGGCTTCTTTTCTTTTTACTGAGAAAACACATACAACTAAATAATTCTTGGCTTTACCATATTACTGAATTTCGACAAAAATTCTCACTAGAAATATTTAAATAAGAACTCTAGCATTGCGACACCGTACGTTCCAAAATTCTATAACTGCCACTGCACTCTACAATGAATTTATTTAGTCTTAGAGTTTATCTGGAAAGGAAAAATTACGCCCTGAAGATGAAAATGTGAAATTTTCGAAAATACTCGGCCTAGCAACATCTAATCAATCTGACAACAATTTAACAGTAAATATCGCGTTATTAGATGAATTGTTACTAAATTAATGACTTATTAATCTTGTTAGCGAAGAGATATCACCATTAATTACATTAACATTGCTAATTAATTCTTTGTATAATTACCTCCTTATGATATAATATATATACTGCACAATTTAATATATATATATATATATATATATATAAAAGTGGACATGGAAGTCAGCACTTAGAGGCGACAGTCTGTTTCATGCTAGTGCAATCGTCAGGCGACTAGTGCTGTTATTTTTCTCGGCTATTTATATAAGGGTCAGTGGTGCATTATGGGTAGTCTATTTTGGCGGTTACTTTTACCGGAAGTGGCTTATTTGTTTATTTATTTATGTCAAATTGTTTTGCTTGTTTTTTGTTTGTTTTTTTATTTTTATTTTTATTTTTTATCTTATATATTTATTTATTTATTCTTTTATTTTGATCGGTGTTTTTGGTTAACGTAGTAAAAATTTGTTTATATAGCTTATTGTTGGTAGTCTATAATGGCCGTCATTACCGGAAATCGCTTGTTCGCTTATTTATTTGGGTCAAATTGTTTTGCTTGTTTTTATTTATTTTCATTTTTATTTTTTATCTTATATATTTGTTTATTTGTCATTGATTAAATCTGTTTGTTGAATTTGTGGTTTTTTCTGACTATTATTTAGGTGGGAACAGTTTTTAATTTATCTATTTAGGTTGGTTATCTTTATTTGTTTTTGTTTTGTTTTGTTTTGTTTTTTAAACGGCTAGTTTATCGTAATCGGTTGTTAGTTTATTTATATATTTGGATGTATTTAGATCGATTTATTATACTTGTTGTTATTTATTTGTTACACTATATCTTGTAACAAAATAAAAGAATAAATAAATAAATATATAAGATAAAAAATAAAAATAAAAATAAAAAAACAAACAAAAAACAAGCAAAACAATTTGACATAAATAAATAAACAAATAAGCCACTTCCGGTAAAAGTAACCGCCAAAATAGACTACCCATAATGCACCACTGACCCTTATATAAATAGCCGTGAAAAATAACAGCACTAGTCGCCTGACGATTGCACTAGCATGAAACAGACTGTCGCCTCTAAGTGCTGACTTCCATGTCCACTTTTATATTTACACACGCTCTATCTCTGATATTGAGCACTTTACCCCATAAATATAGCACACTTTAAGACTATATTTCTGCATATATATATATATATATATATATATATATATATATATATCAAACATGTGGTGCAATTCAATTTATATTACATGAATCATTCATACAAAAAACAGATTAGTGAATTTAATAATATAAATGGCGAGAATACATCTTCGCAAACAAAATTATTAAAATTACATTAATCCACGAATCTCTAAATAAATAAATAGAGCAATCTCACAGCTAAAGTTTCGGGATAATAGATGCGACATTGCTCTATTTATTGAACAATTTAGTTCATGCCACATCCACCGACAAAAAATTACTACAACAAAAGAATTCTCAAATTACCATATTAGTAAAAAAAAAACGCACTCTCTTTTAAATTTTCAAAAAATTCAACCTTAGCGTTGCGACCGCACGGTCCAAAATTTCTTACCGTTAACGTAACACATTTGTAAAAAAACATTTTTCGATTCACGTCTAATCTTTCGTGTCCCGTTATTACCTGGATGTACTAAAAAAACGAATCAATTTCCATGCCTGATGATGTCTGTATGATCAGATGAAAGTACTAGCCTTATACAGCTCGAATTTATTAAAAACAGGGATCATAATATTCATCTAGAGTTTCGTGGGTTAATGAAATTTTAATAAATTTGTTTGCGAGGATGAATTCTCGCCATTTATATCATTAACTTCACTAATCTGTTTTTTGTATGAATGATTCATGTAATATATATATATATATATATATATATATATATATATATATATATATATATATATATATATATATATATATATATAATATATTATAATATTTTTTTTTAAATATGATTCCTTTGCTACATAAGAGTTATCATGTTTCAAAAGCGAGAACCGAGACCCTTAATATAATTTTTGCAATTAAGCTGAATTAAGGTGTTTGGTCTCGCTTCCTCGTCAAGCGAGAATTTGGGAATAAGCTATCTTGTTGTTTGCGCGTGTTTATAAGTATGGTCTCTCGCAACATTAGTTACTATGGAAACGGCTAGGGTCGGCCATATTGGTTAGGTGGTTGTGTTGAATGTCAAAGACAACATAGTCCTGCATATTCTCTTTTGAATTTTCTCATATTTTCTAAGGAGACTTTTTATTTGAAAATTATATTAAAATAAATATTGTCCGTAGGATAACCAAGTACTTTCGAACATCATTGTTCATCTTCAGGGTCAAAATTTTTTAACAATGTCTTATATATATATGTAGAGTCAAATTTTTAAAAACATTTGCGAATTGTCTTGTAGCGGAATCATGTTGCTACATTTTATTTTTACAAACTAAATAAACGTTACAAAATAATTTTAATTTCAAAAGACGCGATGATGTTATCGCGTGCATGGCGAAGATTTTTAATCATGTGAAGGCGTGAAAAAGATTTTTTATTATACAAGCCAAAAGATCGAAGAATACGTTATGAAATTTAAAAAGTTCAAAGTAAATGGTTACGTGGTGTATCTAATTATGTAGAAATATATTATAAACATTGAAGGATGTTTCCAGAAATATTGTAATCTATACGATTAATAAGAGGTCTTTTGCTTTTAATTTTTTGCTTTTTTTTTATTTCTACAAAATCTGAATGTTGGAAGTCTTCTTTATCATCATTTCTGATGACAATAAAATTTTTGTTGCATACTTAATTAGAAAAACCCGCCATGTCCATTCAAGTCCCGGCCAGTCCCAATTCTTCACAGTTTCTCTTTCATCGTTGTCTGTGATGTCTCAGGCATTCTTGGAAAAGATATTGGATTGAATTCCTATTGCCTCCCCCAAAGTTTGAATTCAGACTTTTGTTTCTCTTAGAGTGGATGCCATCTAAGGCTAGAGGTCTCAGTCTACACTGTTACTTAACACATCCTTACAGAGAGGAAGTTGTGAGCGATTCCTGCTTTTCTCAAGGATTTGAGGGTGAAAGTGAAATCGACGAACTTGCCCGGAATTCGAATTCGCTCCGTCGATTAAACTTCTTGTGCTGCTAATCCTTTCATGTACTCACTCTTAAAAGTGATTGATACTCATTGTAAATACTAAATTAAGCAGATGGATGCCTTTTGACAATTAGCTAAATATTATCAAATATTCATTCACAAATTTCGACATGAATCTGCCAAAAGCGCGCATCTATCTTTTCCGATTCATATCCAGAACTACACCCTTGTACAAATTAACTGAAACAACCGCTTTAGTTTCCGTTCTTTCAGCATACGGTCAGTTTTAGACCCACTGGAGTTACAGGGTGTAATCGATTTCTATTTGTTCCTCAGATTAGGTCATTTGCAGTGGTGTGCAGTAATATGAATCTATTTTCGGTGTATATGATGAAATTTGTTTGACCTTGAAAAATATCACCCGCGATTGCATCAGATTTTCATCACGCCTAGACACTATTGTCTCGACTGTCACTTAGTTGTCCTACGGCCATTATCTTCGATGTACGTTACTCCAAGGAAGCGTACGAAAATTGTAACACTGCAAGAACACACTGACAATCCTTACCAATGAGCAAATCAAAGTACTATAGACTGCCCCGGAAAATCTCTTGATTTAAATCCAATCGAGAATCTGTGGTCATCTGCAAGGAACGACTTCGTGGAATGGACATACGAAGTGTATTGGGTCATGTTTCATTGGAAAAATACGAAAAGAAAAAGTAAATGATAACGGAATTATTCGTTTTGTTTCAATGAAGTTGCACAAGGGTGTAGGTGATCATGGCTCTCCACATCTTCATGCACAATTAATTTGCACAAGGGTGTAATTAAGTCGTCGACTAACTGAAGCAATATAATTTCTGTTGACTGAGCAGGCGTCAGTGGGTAGCAGTTACTTTAATCACTGACAAAGACAATATGACTGATCGCTTTAGCAAGAGTTTTTGCTCATCGCTAGTGTAAAGTGAGTTGTAAACGACATGCTGTAGGCCTGTTTACGACATTCTATAACAAGTCAGGAATTTGGGGATTTAGTTATTTCAAAGACTTGGTTAGATTAATACAAAACCGCAAAAGTGTGGTGGTCAGTAAGGATTGGAGTTCATATAGTCATAATGACTTTGGCAATTACCTTGCTCATCTTAGTCTTACAGAAGATTATCTCAAATTAGGCTACTAGGCTAGTAGTATTGTTTGCATCAAGAGTGGACTTATATAACGGAGACTAGCGTGTTTTGAACCCAGTTTGGGGGTTAACTAATTCCCCATGCTAGGACCCTGACAGGTTTTACCCACCCGGGTCAGGGTTGAACTGGTAACACCAACATTTAAGAGGTGGTTCCACGCTCCTCAAAACCTCCTGATCAGAGGTTTTGCTGTTGGATGTAGTTTATCGTCTTACCCAGAACACCAAACCAATAATTGTTCGTAACTTGTAACAGGATAAGTATACAAAATAGTCATGAAACTTTATAAAATTCTATTCGGATAATCGAAAGTTCAGATTATGTGTATCGCAAGAGTTATAGTCATGGAAAGTAAATTCTATGAGCCGAGTTCAAAACCCGGTCAAGACTATTGCGCGTACTTTCCCACTAATTAAATACCAAACTAAGAAATTCAAGTATTTTTATATTCATTCCCTTTTATTTGGTTTCCTTTTAGTTTAGAATTTATTTTAAAGAAATTATGTTTAAAAAAACCCAAGTTAAAAATGAATAATATATTTTAACGCTCCATATAAAAAAATGGATGGATCCAGTTCTATTTTATGGATTAAAGAGAAGTATAGATTGGGCTCTTTAGCTTTGGGTCGAAGCCTGTCTAGCAAAAGGCTAACTTTGAATTTAAAACATAGGGAAGGCAACGAGAGATTATTCCACTACTTTTCCGAAGAGGTCATATCATTTTAAAAATATAACAAAGGAAAATGAATCAGTGAAAGGGCATGCCAAAAAAAAAAAAAAATAAATAATCTGAAATTCGGTTAATCGGCGTTCCATTGCAAATATTGGTTTAAGTTATTTACTATATTTTGTTCAGTAGGACACCTGGTGAGGATCAAACTTACTGCAGTACAAATGCTCTGACAGCGAAATTGCGAAAATTTGCAGTAAGGCTAGTATCACTATAAGCGTTACAAATAATTTATCATGACAGGATTCTCGTCTCAACCTGAAACCAAATAGTATGGCAATAATTACCAATTCCTTCTGAGAGCATCCTCCTTCTGCACCTGCCTTTATCCCTTAGCTCTGGTTTCATAGCTCAGATCTCGAAGTCAAGGTAAATATACACCACAAAAGAAATTAGCAGCAAGAGAGTTTCCTAACTTTCCGCGGTAAACAAAACAGAATAAATCAGAAAATGTTTGTCGAAGTAGAATATAAACAAAAGAAACGAAAATCAAATACATTTTAAAAGTATGCAATTGATTTTCATTTCCTCCGATTTGCTGTATAATAAGGTTGAACTCGGCTCAATCAGCATGTCCCTTGATAATTGATCGCGATGTTCACTGTATCAGTTGAGCCGATCTGTTGGGTGTATCTCTGTAGACATCTGAAAAAATTACAATAATGGCGCTGAAAAGAAGCCGAGCCAAAGCGCAGGACTTTTAATGAGAGGCGAAAACATAATTTATTAAGAAACAAAAATATGTTAAATAAAAGGCGATAAAGAAAGAGGGGAAAAGAAAGAAAGAAAGAAGGAAATAAAGAAAGGAAAGGTAATAGAAGAAGAAGAAGAAGAAGAACGAAGAGGTGGAGGAAGAGGAGGAGGAAGAGGAGGAGGAGGAGGAGAAAAGAAGGAAGAATAAATTAACTGTTTCAATTTAGTTTTTTTATTTTTCTTGCTTTGTTTTGGATTCATTTGATGTTTTCTAGTTCGCCGTTGCTAAAACGTTCCGTCTCGCATATTTCAGCCTGCATAGTGGCTGAAACAGTTGCGTATCTCTAACTGGAGTTCGAACACATCCAAAGGGCGTGGTTTCGAATGCTGATTTTCATGTCCGGTCGGCTAGCATTTACTCTTGCAAGATTGGTACAACACTATCATTCCAAACTCGTTTTGCACAATTTCGGTTTTAGAATTGGCTCATTTGAGTTACGCGTAAGAAGCATTTTCTGATGGTTGAAAAACTTACGTATTTTATACTGGACCACTCGGCGCGGTGTAATGGTTAACGAGTCTAATCAGGTTGATTTGCGTAGTGATTTCCATCCGCCTTCTCTTTTCAGCGTGGGGTACGTGGTTGAACATTACTATTAAGTTCTGTGGTCGATCCTCACTGGGTGCCCTATACAAAATCCGATATTAAATAATAAGGGTTGATATGTTATAAAATCAAGCAGCAGCCAGTAGTCTGATTTCGAACCCCAGCTAAGACACAAAATGTAAAATGCTGATTTTCGTGGTAGAATTTCCGAAATCTCATACCCCATTCATAACCTGAGTCATACGAGGCACAATTACTAGATGTCTTCTGTGTGTTACGTGTGTACAAAAGTGTTAAGCCAAAAACTTAAAAAATGTCGAGCGCTGGAAACTTTAATATAAATCTAATATATGACGCCTAAGTATTTGAGATAATGACGGAATGTTGGCTTTCCATACTGTCAAAAGCAAAAGGTCGAGAAGAAAATCCCCATCACTACTGGAAAGAGCGATAACAGCTAATGACGTTGAGAAGTATAGTTGCCTCAGAGAAGGGCTTTGAGAGAAAGATTTTATACATTTTAACCGATAGTAAAAGCTAACTAATTTAAGAGAATGATTTTATGTTTTAACAGCTCTAACTGCGTAAAAAGAAATATGGTAATCTTGGAATTGTCAAAAGGACGATTTTTCCCTTTGCAGCGCTATTATTTTAACTACCTTCCCTCCTCGGCAATGTTTATTGTTTTAAAAAACGATGATTAGAATTGTGATAAAACTTAAACATAAGTCGATAATGAATTTAGACAGTTATTTGCTCTTGAGAATTGACAACAGCAATATTAAATGTATTATTGGATTGTTTATTTGAAATATTTACTTAGCATATTATTTCTTGGAATGGTTGGAAAAACATCAGCTTACATTATTTACATTATTCGAACTATTGTCCTCATCTTTGTCGCCATATTTATTACAACTTTTCGGCCTTTCAGTATCTGTCTATATTTCTGAGATGAGGTATTATGTACACTATTTACATTATTCGGACTATTGTCCTCATCTTTGTCGCCATATTTATTACAACGTTTCGGCCTTTCAGTATCTGTCTATATTTCTGAGATGAGGTATTATGTACACTATTTACATTATTCGGACTATTGTCCTCATCTTTGTCGCCATATTTATTACAACGTTTCGGCCTTTCAGTATCTGTCTATATTTCTGAGATGAGGTATTATGTACACTATTTACATTATTCGGACTATTGTCCTCATCTTTGTCGCCATATTTATTACAACGTTTCGGCCTTTCAGTATCTGTCTATATTTCTGAGATGAGGTATTATGTACACTATTTACATTATTCGGACTATTGTCCTCATCTTTGTCGCCATATTTATTACAACTGTTCGGCCTTTCGGTATCTGTCTATATTTCTGAGATGAGGTATTATGTACACTATTTACATTATTCGGACTATTGTCCTCATCGTTGTCGCCATATTTATCACAACGTTTCGGCCTTTCAGTATCTGTCTATATTTCTGAGATGAGGTATTATGTACATTATTTACATTATTCGGACTATTGTCCTCATCTTTGTTGCCATATTTATTACAACGTTCCGGCCCTTCAGTATCTGTGTATATTTCTGAGATGAGGTATTATGTACATTATTTACATTATTCGGACTATTGTCCTCATCTTTGTTACCATATTTATTACAACGTTCCGGCCCTTCAGTATCTGTGTATATTTCTGAGATGAGGTATTATGTATATTATTTACATTATTCGGACTATTGTCCTCATCTTTGTTACCATATTTATTACAACGTTCCGGCCCTTCAGTATCTGTGTATATTTCTGAGATGAGGTATTATGTATATTATTTACATTATTCGGACTATTGTCCTCATCTTTGTCGCCATATTTATTACAACGTTCCGGCCCTTCAGTATCTGTGTATATTTCTGAGATGAGGTATTATGTACATATTTATCACAACGTTTACGCTCCGGCCCTTTATTTAGCTCACTGAAGTAGACTGTTCTAGTTCCACTTTTAATGCCTATTGAACTCACACTCTTTGGGTCCTGTACACTGGATCTAATCAACGCCTTTAACCCCTGTGCCATGTGTCCGTGAAGACATCTGTTTATGAATTTCTGAGTATTATAAACCTAATGTCTTCAGCAACCATTTTTCCAGTGCTCATATTGCAATTTTTGGTGTTATCACAACATGTCTTTACCAGAGCTCATATTGTAACTTTTTGTTGTTGTACCTCATCTTAGAAATATAGACAGATACTAAAACATCAGCTTATTGCCAATTGATTCAAACTTTATAAAATTGTAAATAATAAAGATTTCCTCATACTATGTGCACATCTTTTACACGTATTTTAGTAATTTAGTAAATATTTATAATATCTCTATCTATAAAAGGCAGGATGTTTGTGTGTGCGTGTGTGTGTGTGTGTAACGAATGCTCGGTCGCAATTCTCGACGGATTTGCACCAAAATTTACATGCACATGCTCCACGTTTGTGAATAGGCCAAGACCGACTTTGCATTTCCTACCTCCCATCGATAGTGGAAATAATCGATTTTTTCATGCTTCTACGGCAGTTTTGATGTAGTTTGCGGCCATTTTCTACTGAGAGAGTGAGAGACTATAGCTGGTTGCCACGAATAAGCAGGAAGATTCTATTGGCCAGCGTGAGAGCCAACAGCTGAATGACACGAATGTTAACTAGCATGCTAGCATGCAAAACATCGATAGCTGCATTCGTCACAAGTGGGAAAAATTTAAATCTGCATGGCACATTACTCCAATTGGCTCATTCGCTTGCTTAAACTCAACGTTGATTCTGATTCCGCGGAGCTGCGTTGGGTGTGAAAAAGTATTTGTTATTAACATTCTTTTTTCATTCGGTTTTTCCAGTTACGAGTCCTTTTTCAAATCTGATCGTTTTGTGTTCATTTTGTTTAGTTCTTTTTTCGTAACAGATTTAATGTTTAGTATAGAGCTTAGAAAAAATCGCAGTGTGAGATAGGCAAGAAGTAAGGCATGTAGCAACATCAGCACGGCAAAAGGCACTCCTTTAAAGGCAAGGAAATGGCAAAAATATTTTAAGTCAAGTGATAGCGATTGCTGTATAAGTCGTACGATTTTTGAATCGAGCACGGGCAACGCCGGGTCATGCTGCTAGTTATGAATAAAAATTGTTTTCGTATTTATTTCTTTCTAAATTGGTAGATGATAAATATTGCATTAAGAATTCTCGAGTTTTCAAACAGGGTTATCGATGAACATTAGGCGTATACGGACAGACACACACACAAACACACACACATATATATATATATTTTTTTTACGATAAATTTTTAGTTGAAGATTTCGTTCATAAAACATACGCTTTTTAGAACAGAATAAGAATAGATCGTAATATATGAGAGAAAAACCCATTTTGAAAGAAGTAAAAAAATGAACACTGTGCTTATTAAGCAAGTCAACATTTTTACAAATTTACATTAACCAACTGATGCTTGTAAAATCTTTACGATAAACCTATATTCATTTGATAAGCATACAGCACACGTGCTGCAACGTACACAGAGTCAACTCATCAGCATCCTCTTCAAATTCCAATATGGAAGAGACTCCCGAGAGGATGCTCCCCTGATCTCTACCATACTAACCCTTATAAGTCGAGTCTGAACCGTTATATATCCTACATATTTTAATAATATTCGATCCTTACTCCTTGCCTATCTTGAAACATCTATACTTGGCAACCCTCTACTCGGGTTAGAACTTAGGCTTTATATTGGGGGTAATAACAGTAAAAATTGATATAATATTTATGCCATGTGAATTTCATATCATACAGTGTGCGATAGATAAATTGTCGTCATTTTATATTTTTAATTTTGCGCATGCGCGTTGTTTTTTATTTTGTCGGCTGCACAGTATAGTAATGTCCGCTGGGCACCGTCTGTGTGAAAAACGAGCACCATGACGCAATTCACTCCGCCAAAAATTTGAAAAGGCATACTGTACTACTTGGCATTCGCGCCGGAAGCTCTAATACGAACATTTTGGGGGTGTAATTTAGACAATAATTTATCCATCGTATTCTGTATTTGTTTACAACAGAAACATTTACGAAAGTATGACATTTTAAGGAGGCACGGTGGTGTAAAGGATAGCGGCTCGGATTGAGGAATCGGAGAGCCGAGTCATTCTTGTCAATTCACTTCCGGGCTGGTACCCTTAGGAAAGGTATGAATCCTCTTCAACTGGCCTAGCAGAAGGACAATTCTGAATTGAAAACCTGTGAAGGGTCCTTTGGAGGGTGCACCAGATATCTGTATTCGGCCCTTCAAAATGTGTGGATGGTCCTGCACAAAACCTTCACCACGATAATCAAATTTCATGTGGTGGTGTCGGGCAGTCGGTTCCTAGGAACTGATCTGCTTGACCCTCATACGTCGAATTCAACGGGACAGTCGAGTATATATATGTAACTAGAGATGTGACCTGATGAACCAGGAAAATATTTTCTGGGGAAATAAATTATAGCCAAGGAACCTTAAGGTTGTCTCTTTCTTGATTATTTAACTAATATTTGCTCTGGTGTTACATTGAGCTCTCTGGATTACATCTTCATTGGAATTATCTTCACAGATTACCAAATCCTTCATTACCTTAACATATATATATATATATATATATATATATATATATATATATATATATATATATATATATATGTATATATATATATAGTCATCCATAGACTGACTGTTTCGATGTATCACAGCTCTTTAGTGTGGCTAGAGGTCCGATTGCTTCAAGCCGGGATCGAAACTCGGCCGATTTGGCATCAGTCAGAGATCCTACTCCTAATCTGTCGGCGCACGGCAGAGAGAAAGCGAAATTTTAGCGTTTTTCTAAACGAAATACACCAGTGGCCAGGAGAACTCAAGTCGTACTTGAAGAGTAATGCATTAGTAGCAGTTCCAGCCACTGATTTATTAAATTTAACCTTTTTCTCTAGAGAGCTTCATTCATTTGGTCTCCGACGGCATATATAGTAATCCACAGACACACTGTTTCGCTGTATCGCAGCTCTTCAGTGTGGCTACACGTCCGATTGCTTCGAGCTGGGATTGAAACTCGACCGATTTGGCATCAATATGAAGAATTAGGAATTAGTGTAGGTCCTAATTAATGGGGCATATTTTCTTTGAATGTTTGTGGAGCTTATTTCATTCTGTTATAAATTATCCATCTTTTGATTATTGAACTATATTATGGATGAGTGAGAGCTTTCATGAATTTTGGAGTTTTAGATTTGGTTTTCATTAATAAATCCCCGTTTTCATCTCGCTCATGTCGGATTTAGTTATGTAAACCCAATCTCGACAATAAAATAGGTGTTTGCAAAGAGCAAGTGAATGTAGACTCCATATACAGTGAACAACATAGCATGCAAAGCCCTATTTTACTCTTTATAAGGAAGCACATCTGATTTACATAGATTTTCTCGAAAGCTTCATATCCGTTCAGTCTTGTAAACAAAATAATTACTAAAGAATTAATGGGTTTATTTTGAAGCCGACATTTTTATTACTTCTAACGTTTTTATATACAATCTGTGTTTCCCCTTTTTAAGCAAAATAAGGGAAAACAGAGCTGCTCAGTTTTTCTTAACTTTTGAAGTAGTAAAAATAACGGATTAAAAATAAATCCATTAACTCATTATATATAGATATATATTGGAATTGTTCAAATCATGTAACAGCATAATTATCCATCCCACAAAATGGTTAATATCCAAAAAAAATACTAAACTAATTGAGTTTCTTCTTTCTAGGTTTTCAGATAAGATGATAAGCTATCTTGACACCATTTTTCGTAAGAATCTCTGAAAAACCCTTTGACTTATTCAGCAGTCCGAATAATATAAATAATACCTTATTTCAGAAATATAGACAGAAACAGATAGTAAATCTAACATTTCGACATCAGTCAGTTTCTCAACTCTTTCCTACAAATATTTTCATGGCAATTATTCTGAACAGTGCATCGACTGCATGGATTAACGCATGCTGCTGGATTATCAATTAAGCTTCACCGTTTTACTGATGATTTTATATGCCAGCATTTCTTCTAACAGCTTTTTTTCTCGCACTTGTCGACTGCGGAACTCGGTTCAGACTTGTGGCAAATTCGCCTCCTACAGTCTTCAAAAATTGAAATGCAATGCCAACCACCAATTACCGTTTTCCTAAATCGGACTCTTTTATTCTCCTGATTAAAGATTTTTTAATTCTCTTTCACTTCCAGGAATCCCTTGTGCCTTAATTATTCATTGTGGCTTTCGTTATTGTCATCGTCCGCGTGATCTCAAACTCCTACACAGCCCTTAACCACAACATCCTTGGACATCTGGTCCCATATCTTCGTCATGACCATCTTGGAGACACCTCATACAAAAGAACCCATACGACCGGATTTAACGGATTCAGGTTCGGGCTGGAGAAAGGTGAGAAATCTGCTTGACGGAAGTAATTTTCAGTGAGCTTCTTCAATTTCAGTGAGAGGGTCAATCTTTGTGGGTCAATACGTAATTCCCATAATCTGGAAACGCCCATTCCTCATTTTCCAGACTTGGTCGAGAGCAAACAGATTTACGCGTTCTTCTGGGATATCCCCCTCAGAAACCCTTTCTCATGGATGCAACGTCGTGAGGCCACCGATAATCTACCGCCATTTCCGTGGAAAATGTTCAGAGAAACTCCCTCCTTTAGCGCCACTATATCAGACTTATACAAATAAGGCTGGATTTCATGGGTTCAATTGAAATTGAATCGCCCTCATTCTCAACGTATTCTATTTCTTAGGAGAAAAAATGTTCTTCGCAAGAGCCACTAAATTATGCGGCGTCAAACACTACATTATCTTCAAAAGTAGCATCAATCGTTATATATTCAATTTCTTCATATTTTCCTTTTTGCGTTTGCATTCAGCTAACAACTCATTCAATAACCATGTAGCTGATTCGAGATTCTTTCATTTCCTATTTTTGTGTACTCTCTCTTCGCTTCTGAATTTTAGCATACGAAATAATGTTTACCATATTTTATTCTTCCATTTGCATTAATCTCACAACTCATTCAATAACCATGAAACTGGAATTATTCTAGAGTGTTTTATTTCCTATATTTTGTACTCTCTCTTCGCTTCCGAATTTTATAATACCAAATAAAGATTACTATATTGCCTCCTTCCATTTACATTCATCTCACAACTCATTCAATAACCATGTACCTTGAATTATTCTAGAGTCTTTTATTTCAGATTTTTATGTACTCCTTGTTCGCTTCTGAATTTTAGCATACCAAATAAAGTTTCCTATATTGCCTTCTTCATTTTACATTCATCTCACATCTCATACAATAACCATGTATTTTGAATTATTCTGGTGTCTATTATTTCCTATTTTTATGTAATCTGGCTTCGCTTCTTAAAATTAGCATACCAAATAAAGTTTACTATATTGCCTTCCTTTTACATTCATCTCAGACCTCATTCAATATCCATGTATCTTGAATTATTCTAGAACCTTTTATTTCCTATTTGTATGTATTCTCCCTTCGCTTCAGACTTTTAGCATACCAAATAAAGTTTACTATATTGTGTTCTTCCTTTTTTAGTCATCTCACACTTCATTCAATATCCATGTAATTTGAATTAATCTAAATTCCTTTATTTCCTATTTTTATGTAATCTTTCTTCGCTACTGAATTTTAGCATACCAAATAAAGTTGACTATATTGCCTTATTCCTTTTACATTAATCTCACATCTCATTCAATAACAATGTACAATGAATTATTCTAGAGGCTTTATTTCATATTTATTTGTACTCTGACTTCGAATCTGAATTTTAGCATACCAAATAAAGTTTATTATACTGCCTTCTTCCTTTTAAATTCATCTCACGCCTCATTCAATAACAATGTACAATGAATTTTTCTAGAGACTTTATTTGCTATTTTTATGTACTCTCTCTTGGCTTCTGAATTTTAGCATACCAAATAAAGTTTACCATATTTTATTCTTCCTTTCACATTCATCTCACACCTCATTCAATAACCATGTACCTCGAAATATTCTAGTCTTTTATTTCCTATTTTTATGTACTCTGTCTTCGCTTCTGAATTTTAGCATATCAAATAATGTTTACCATATTTTATTCTTCCTTTCACATTCATCTCACACCTCATTCAGTAACCATGTACAACGAATTATTCTAGAGTCTTTTATTTCCTATTTTTATGTACCCTCACTTCCCGTCTGAATTTTAGCATACCAAATAAATTTTACTATATTGCCTTCCTTTTACATTCATCTCACACGTCATTCAATAACCATGTATCTTGAATTATTCTAGAATCTTTTATTTCCTATTTATATGTACTCTCTCTTCGCTTCTGAATTTTAGCATACCAAATAAAGTGTACTATATTAGAAGTAATAGGCCTAAATATATTGGGCCTAGAACAAAAACTTTAAATCTAATTTCTAAAAAAATAAAAAGCCTAAAGATATAAAAACACGGGTCATATTTCCAAATTCAACGATAAAAAAATGAATTATCAATATTATACTGCGTTACTTAAAAATCGAAAACCAAAAAGAGAAAATATACAGTGTAATAAATAAATAACGACAAGTATAATAAATTGACCTAAATACATCCAAATATTTAAATAAACTAACAACCGATACCGATAAACTAGCCGTTTAGAAAAAACAAATAAAGATAATCAATCCAAATAAATAAATTAAAAACTGTTCCCGCTAAAATAATAGTCACAACAAACCACAACAATCATCCCCCAAATTCAACGAATAGCTTTATTTTCCCAAACAAAAACAAAACTATTAAATAAGCTATATAAACAAACTTTTATTACGTTAATAAATTCACCGATCAAAATAAAAATAATAAATAAATAAATATATAAGATAAAAATAAAAATAAATAAAAACAAGCAAAATAATTTGACCCAAATAAATAAACAAATAAACGACTTCCGGTAAAATAGCCGCCATAATATACTACCCACAATAAGCTATATAAACAATTTTTACTACGTTAATAAAAACACCGATCAAAATAAAATATAAAAATAAAATAAATATAATGGATGAAAAACAAAAGTAAATTAAATAAAAACAAGCAAAATAATTTGACACAAATAAACGACTTCCGGTAAAATATCTGCCAAAATAGACTACCCACAATGCACCACTGACTCGTATATATAAATAACCGAGGTAAATAACAGTACTCGTGGTCCGACGATTGCATCTAGCATGAAACAGACTGTCGCCTCTAAGTTTTGACTTCTATGTCCACTTTTATATTTACACACGCTCTATCTCTGATAATGAGCACTTTATCCCATAAATATAGCAGGCTTTAAGACTATATTTCTTCATATATATATATATATATATATATATGGAGAGAGAGAAAAAGAGAGTGTGTGTGTCTGAGAGAGAGACAGACAGACAGACAGACAGATAATTAATATAAGTGAAAGTTTGTCACTTAGCTAATTCATGATACCTTCAGCATCCCGACTCTTGAGTTTCGTAGACGGATCAGTGGGTATCAACGATTATATATAAGAGATAACACACAATAAGTGCTGCTGTTAATAAAATAGTGCTCGATATAATATAACAGAGCTATTAATTATATATTAATAAATATACATTTTTTCCTCACCGGAAACAGGACTCAGAGTTTCACGCACAAGGCAATCTTCAGTTGCTGAGTAGAGACTTACCGTTATATAATTTAAATTTTAATAATGATAATAATGTTTATATATATATATATATATATATATATATATATATATATATATATATATATATATATATATATATATATATATATTAATTTTTATTTCTTTTATTATTTTAAGCTTTTCAAGCCACTAGCACGCAAGGGGTTACAGATGATTTGGAACGAGAGCAAATAGGAGTATTAGAGGAAAGTATGTGGAGAAGGATAGACAATAGCTCAAGGCAACTGGAGATGTCGATTGACATTACACTTGAATAGTTGGAGATCATAGTCATCAGGGAAACAGGAATGAGGAAGGGAGTTCCATAGGCGTGAGGTGCGAGATATGAAGCTATTGGAGTAGAAGAGACGTCTACATTTAATAGTTTCAACGGTGAAAGGGTGAGAACGGGATGCCAGCCTCGCAGGACGCTTGAATTCATGGAGCCTGGGAACCAGCGATAGCAGCTCATCGGAGCAATTACCATGGAAGTATTTATAAAAGAGACAGAGAGAGGCGACGGTGCGTCTGTAAGAGAGAGACTGCAAACGAGAAGCCAGATCAGAGCCAATTACATTGCATACCCGTCTCTGGATCTTATCAAGAACCTTGAGGCTAACAGAAGGGGCTCCAGACCATATATGACAGCAATACTCCATGCAGGGGCGGATGGTGAATTGTAAATTTGGAGGATCGATTCAGGGGAGAAGAATTTCCTGGCCCGGCACAGGGAGCCAATTTTCCTTGCGGTGGATGAAGCAATTGACTCAATGTATTTGTTCCATCTCAGGTCAGCGGACAGCGTGAGACCGAACAGCCGCAGAGAGGAGCTCTCGAGAAGTTGAGCTTCAGACATTCTAATGGGATGCAGGGATGGATCCCTGTGTTGATTAATGGAGAGCAGTTTTGTTTTGGAGGTGTTAAAGGTGACCGGCCAATTCCAGTTAGGATCAAATATGGATTAGAAATCGAGAGAATAATAGGATAAGGAACAGATACAAAACTTTAACAAATTTAACTAGTTTCGCTTTCATTCAAAATTCTTTAGAATTTTTTTTGGGTGGGGGGGGTAGAATTCTCCCAAAATTCTGATGAAGCTTAAATAAAATCAAAACATGCTAAAAGAATAAACGTTTTCTATTTACCCTCATCCTCACACACACACACACACACACACACACACACACACACACACACACACAAAGACACACACACACACACACACACACACACACACATACCCATACCCAAAGCATCTTTCGTATGACGATAAACTACTTCCGGCAGCAAGGACTTTGAACGGGAGGTTTCGAATAGCGTGAACCACCTCTTAATTGCTGCTGTTCCCAGGTCTATTCCGACACCTGTTAGGGTCCCCACTGCCGTCAAATAGTGAACCCCCAAACTGGCGTCAAAAGATTATGAAAGTATAAATATACATTTTTATAGTAAGAAATCCAATTACCATCAATACATTATTGGAAAAGGAAGAGAAAAATTAAAAGCAATTCATTTTTGAAAAATATTACCAAAGCACACACGAAAGTTAGATTTCGACATTAAATGGCCCATGAGGAGTTGATATGCCATTAAACAAAGAAAACTAATCAAGAATCAGGTTTATATATTTATGCGAATGTTTTTCATAACATTACATACATACAGTATAGCTAACATGATATAAATATATATATATATATATATATATATATATATATATATATATATATATATATTTATATGAAAAATTTCTGAGTTAACCTATAGAAAAAGACTATATGTATAGAGGTAAAAGACAATAGGAAAACTGTATTATTAGCCGATGCGTTTCGTCCAATGTGGACTTTTCAAGGCAAAAACAAAATGAATTTATGAGTAACTATTAACAACAAAACAATATGTCCTTAGCAACTAGAATACAATAGACATTGACAGTAATTGACGTAAGTTTCTGTTAACAGTATGCAAATAGCGTCCTCTAAATTCTTCCAGTTGCTAAGGACATTTTCTTTTGTTGTTAATAGGTACTTTGTTTTAATAAATTGATTTCGTTTTTGCTTTGAAAAAGTTCACATTGGACGAAACGCGTCAGCTAATAAAACAGTTTTCCTATTGTCTCTTAAACTTTATGCATGCATATATATATATATATATATATATATATATATATATATATATATATATATATATATATATATATATATATATATATGTGCGCATGTCTATGCTTATATATATGTATATATATACACACACGTACACACACTTCACACACACACATATATAACCCTAAATATATATATATATATATATATATATATATATATATATATATATATATATATATATATATGAGAAAATTCACAAGGAAGAAGATTCAAAGTTTGTTATCAGTATACCCAGAAGGGGAAGAGTAGTAAGCATCGAAACAAAAGGCCAGGTAGACGGTAATCTTCTTAATCACACTTTAGCATCTCCAATTCTTCGTAAATCTGCACAGTAACCAATCACGCGGTCTCCATCCTTGCTTTGTGGGCCTCGACTGTTGACTTGTTGTGTTGTAATTTACCAGCAGGTCGCCAGACGCGACTAAGCGATCTGGGCCAGATTACTCGGCTTATCTTGCCTGGTTTCCCCACTTCCATCAGAGTCCACACCATCGCTTATACACTTAAGTGTTCTTCGTTTTTCTTTCCGCCATCTTTTCGATGGGACAGCCCTGTCGAGCGGTAATCCTGCCAGAGACAATCGATTAGTCGGGGCAAAATTGGAAAATGAAATAAATCCACTCGCCGTGGCGCTTTTCAAAGTTCTCCTCTCTCAGCTTATCTGCCAGTCATTTTAGTGCTGAGATTACTATCTGCGGAAAAGGTGAAAGAAACTTCGCGTGATTTTTAGTTTTGGACGATGAAGATTCACCATTTTGAAGTCTTATACCATCGCCTTTAACTTTCAATCAGTCACCACCGTTCCTCTGTTCACGAGGATGACCCAAAAGTGCGAGCAAATTATGCGCTGTGAAAAGGTGGCCAGAAGAATGGAACAAAGAACTTTTTTCTTAGTTAGTAAATTACATTGAAACATTGCTTGTTATTTTCCGAAATGTGTTTATAATATATAAGACTTCTACCTTAAGCGTTTTCTTCTTGACTGTACAGGGGTTGGACAAAATAATTGAAACACTTATTAAATTCAAATAAGATTTATTTAATATGGTTGGTCGTCCTTTAGCCTCACATACAGCTTTAATACGTCTAGGAATGGAATCATACAGCTTCCTGACTTCATCCAGAGGAAATTTCTGCCATTCTTCCATTAACATCTTCTCCAACTCTTTAAGACACGACGGTGGAGGATAGCGACTCTTAACTTGTTTCTCCAAAATGCACCACAAATGTTCAATAATATTGATGTCTGGAGATTGGGGAGGCCACTCCATGTGTTCTAGCTCACTTTCATGCTCTTCATTCCAATTCTTAACCACTCGAGCAGTATGTATTGGAGCATTATCGTCTTGGAAGATGCAGTCACCATCACTGCACAAAGTCTGGGCCATTGGATGAACATGATCTTGCAAAATGTTCAGGTAATCTTTGCTGTTGATTCTACCATGCAGGGCAACTTTTGGACTGAGACATTTCCATGATATGGCAGCCCAAACTATCACTGATCCACCTCCATGCTTCACTGTTGGAAGAAGGCAGTCAGGCTTGTAAACTTCTTTGGGCTGCCTCCACGCATACACTCGCCCTAAAGTTGGGAATAGAGAAAAACTGGACTCGTATGAGAATATTACCTGCTACCATTGGTTTTCAGAACAGGCATTGTGATCTCTGCACCACTTCAACCTCTTCTGAATGTTGCGAGTGGAGAGAAGAGGTTTCCTTACGTGGCTCTTCAATGATATCCAGCCTTATGGAGCTCACAACAAACAGTTTTAGTAAAAACTGGACTATTCAGATGATTATTCAACTCAGCAGTCACTTTGACCCCAGTAGTCTGATGAGATTTTTCCGCATTGCGTTTCAATGCACGTCAGTCCCTGTCAGTAAGTTTGCAAGTCCGGCCCGAATTGCTACGGTTGCTAGAGGTTTTGCCCTGTTTCTCGAATTGCGTCATAGTTCTTGATATGGTAGCTCTTGAAAAACCAAAACAGTTCAGCAAACTTAGTGATTGAGACTCCTGCCATGCGAGCTCCAAATATTTTCTCTTTTTTGAACGCATTTAGCTTAGATTTTACTAAATAAGGCAAGGACAGTAAATTAGATAAATAAATGTATTTACAATAGATATAACCTGCAATTACGAAGTTTTAAAGTTCTTAATATAATAGGTCTTTGAAATATAAGAGTGGAATTTGCACCTGTTCCAGTTATTTTGTCCAACCCCTGTAGTCCAAAATGAAGATATTCACTAAACACCCCACCCGTCGGATGTGGCACAAAGCCGAATATATTGTGGGGTATCCAAGCCCGTAGGCTCGACCAAAAATTCCCTGTAGACCTCATAAAAACGGGGTCGGGTAGCTGTCTATCACCCCCCATACGAGACTCTGCACTTCGGCATCAGCTTCGTCTGGGTTGCTCTCTGCCCGGAGGCCGAGAGTTTGACAAGCATTCTGTGGAAGACCAGATTGGATCGCTGGTCCAAAATAAATGTTCCTAAGTGCCCCTTGGCCAAGTACTTATATTGTTTTTCCTTCTCCGTTTTTTTTTTTTTTATCGGTGATCCCTTCTATTCGTCCCGTCTTTTCTGTAGGCTTTTCTTTTCAACAAGGATCACAAGTCTCGTAAACACCCTGGCCATCGGGCCAACACGTGCACGGCTCTCGTGGCAGTAGGGTGTGTCTCTAACAAAGCTTAGTCCTCTTCAGGCTGGTTAGGAATTCACGGTCGTTCTCTACTTACAATGGTTGCTCCACTATCCGATAACATCAGCGTTCACGACCCTGTGACGAGGTTGAACCTAAAAGCTGGAGGACGTCGGGTGTGGTCTGTGACCTGGAGAGGGATAATGTCAATAATGGATACATATTGCTGAATTGCTCCGTCGTTCAATCCAGGTCGGGGAACTGGCCAGGTGCTCAGATACGCAGTATCTGTACCTATTGCAACATTCACCCGCTTGGTTGAGCCGGCCCCTCCAAATGAACACGCCGCAAACAAATCTGAATGAAAGCTGACCAAGCGGAGCAGAGGTTGTATTCATTTGGACGTGCAAATCCATAGCAAAAGTGCAGGGTTTCATTCTTCTACTACTTCTATTAGTTGCCACTAAAGGTTATACGTCCAAGTGCGTCCAGCTTTTTTACTCATAGCTGGGAGGAGAAGAGCGTCATACAGTCTAATGGGGTAGGGAAGGGATGGTTCCCTGTGGTGAGTAATAGAGAGCAGTTTTGTTTCTGAGGCATTAAAGTTAACCCGCCAATTCCTGCCCCAGTCTACAACCGATTGGAGGTCCTTTTCGAGACAAACGGCCAGGTTAGTTTTGTCGGCGACACTAGATTCGTTTTTGAAGCAGAAGTAAATAGTAGTGTCGTCCGTGTAGATGCCTACTTGGGAACATATGACATCAGGAGGTGTGTAATAAGAATTGCTCTTTTAATAGATGAGATTCCATCCCAAGATATGAGAGCTCAGTCTGATCTGTAATTTAATCTACAGCTTATGGTAAAAGTATTTGTACCTTTGCCAAAGACATTTTTTAAATAATACCACGTCTCTTCAGGAAAAAAAACAAAACGGCTAGGTTGCATATGATTACTATTGTCTTTAGGAATGACAGAGAACAATGATTAAATTGTCGTCATTTTATATTTTTAATTTCGCGCATGCGCGTAGTTTCTTTTTGATTTTGTCGACAGTATAGTAGGGTCCGTTGGGAACTGACTGTTAGAAAAAGAGCACCGTGACGCAATTGACTCCGCCAAAAATGTGTAAACGACACGCTGTACTGCGATACAAACATTTAAAAGTGTCTGGGTGTCAATCTGAGAACAGTGCAGAGAATGTGGGAAGAGACGGATGAGTCTAATGGTGATTACGAATGTACGGAAGCTCAGAAAGCTCACTCTGATTCTTCTGATGAGAAAAGAACTCCCGAATGTTTTGGTGAGTGTCTCAAACTCAACGCGGGACATACATCAATTGCCTTAAGTTGAGATAGTGCTACTCTCGGTCAAGAGAGTAGATGTTGAAGTCCCTATCTCTGGAAACAGGATTCTGCACCATGCCGCACATGCAGGAGAAAGTAGTCATTGTTGTTAGACAATTTCTGTGACCACATCACCCTTTGCATCTGGCCACTAAACTCCTCACACTGCAACCCCCTTGATTATTATGTGTGGGGCGCAATTGAGGGAGGGACCAACAAAACGTCTTTTAACACTGAACTGAAGGCAAGGAATATAGTAGCATTCACCATCTTAAAAAAGGAGACCGCCCAGATGAGTTGCAGGAGATTCCGAGGTCGTCTGGAGGCCGTGGTTGAAGCCAATGGAGATTTTATTGAATGAATGTATTCTTTAATATTTAAAGATATTTTGGTATAATTTTGGTAAATATATCTGTTAAAATGAGATGTCAGTTATGTTTTTTCATTTTTGCGTATTTTAGACGACAATTTATCCATCTCACCATGTATATGAATTCACATCATCAGGATGATCGTCAACTGTCTTGGTAAAAATTTCGCGTGGTTGATATGTCGTAATAGTTGAGGGTTAAGAAAACAGATTAGGGACCCTTCGTGCAAACGATTCACTTCCTAACTACACAAGTAGCAGTAAGAGGAGAAGGGTTGGCGTCAATTTTCCAAGTTTTTTTAATGATTTTGAATTATATGAATTGACTTCGCCTCAGATTATTATAAATATACCTATATACATTTATAGCTTCATATTTATAAATTAATTTTCTTCGAATTAATCTCATTATCTAATATATATAGTGAATTTGTATCATCTTACTACATATATATATATATATATATATGCACACACACAGACACACATATATATATAGTGGAATCATACAAACTGATTATACACACACACACACACACACACATATATATATATATATACACACACACATATATATATATTTAGTAGGATGATACAAACTGATTATACACACACACACACACACACATATATATAAACATACACGCATATATATATCTGTCTGTGTGTGTGTGTATATATATATATATATATATATATATATATATATATATATACACACTCACACATATATATAGTAGAATACAAACTGATTATACATAAAACACACACACACACACACACATATATATATATATATATAGTAGGATGATACAAGCTGATTATATACACACACACACAAATATATATATATATATATATATATATATATATACACACACTCACACATATATATAGTAGAATACAAACTGATTATACATAAAACACACACACACACACATATATATATATATATATATATATATATATATATAGTAGGATGATACAAGCTGATTATATACACACACACACACACAAATATATATATATATATATATATATATATAGTAAGGTGGTGAAAAATATCTATGCGTGTCTCTAGTATATATAATAGTGGATATGATGAGACAACGTAGAAAAGCTTTTTAACGACGCGTTTCGCCGACGTATCGTGTGTTGGATTTGATTTCATATGCATATCTATCTATCTATCTATCTATCTATCTATCTATCGCTCTCTCTCTCTCTCTCTCTCTCTCTATATATATATATATATATATATATATATATATATATATATATATGTTTGTAAGTGTGTGTGTGTATTTGTATTCAGTCTTCTATTAAAATTTATCTCATATTTTGATCTATATATATGTGCGAATTGCACTATATTTTAACAAATGACAATTCAAGCCACGAGCTAGTGTTGTAGTTGCGTGTCAAACTACGTGAATTTACTTTTTGTTGATTAGTAGTGTTGGAAATCTAATCTTGCAAAGGAGACGCAATTCTTGACAAAATATTGAAAACGTCTAATGTAATTGTTTAGGAATAATTCATCACTTAGAGAATCTAAACCTGATGTAAAAATAATGTTTATCATATCTTTTAGGAGATTATATATCCAATGTTAAAAAGCAGCAAGCAACATTAAGTTCTTATATTTTTTCTATAAGTTCACCCCAACTAAGGCGATAATGCCACTAAGACGCTAGGGGATACATGACAGAGAATGAGTAGACTCGGAAATCCAATCTTAAACAAGAAACGAGAGATACACTTCGACTATAATATATTAGACATGAATATTGATAAACACATTCGTTAGGAGTTTTTTGAAAAAAAATTCAACAGAGATTTTTATTTTGGTTTATATTATTTTTTATTTATTTGTTTTTCAATGTTTACACATTCATCGTTTTTTTTTATTATTAATTGACTAAGGTCATGGAAGTAACTGAAATGGCTCGGGCGTATGTTAATGGTTGGGCAGGGGGGGACTCAAAGATCTTTCAGTTCAGTGTCTGAATTTTCTCGTTGAATTTCTGGGGCGTCGGATTATCATTATCATTATCTACAGTGCTGTTCGATAAAAGTGATTCACCTGATTTTTTTTTTAACTAAATGTTCTCTTCTCCGATGAAACGAAAGTTGAGCTAAATTCAAACGATAAGCGATCTAAAATCCGAAGAAGAAGAAGCTTTGAAATCTCTTTGAATTTAGCAGTAAGTACTGTCAAGCAGCCGTTCAGATGCTTTTCTTTTCATGGAACTGGTTTCTTAAAACCTATTGAAAAGACCCTCAGGAGCGAGCAGTACAAGAGAATTTTAGAGTCTTGTCTGCTCCCTTCTGCTGAAAGGGTGCAAATCGACCTCACCAAGCTCATTTTTATGCAGGATAATGCTCCCTGTCACAAATCAAAATTGATGAAGGAATACTTTGAAGAGAAGCAGGTGAGTATTATGACATGGCCGCCCAAATCTCCTGACCTCAATCCCATAGAAAACTTATGGAGAATTAAAAAGTACAGGCTCTCGAGAAAGCAGTTGAGCAACAAAGAGGATTTGATTGTGAATTTCATATCCGAATGGAATTCAATGCTTGGAGATGAGATTTGCCAGAACCTAATCAAGTCAATGCCAAAAAGAGTTGAAAAGGTTATTCAAAATAAAGGAGGACCCATAGATTATTAAATATTTCGAACTATATTACCTATTATAAATAAATTATACCTCTATTATTCTTTATTTAAAGCTGTTCGGTTATGTTTCTATTGATTACTAGTTGCAGGAAATAAGTGAGTCACTTTTTTTTTTGCACAGAGATTTTCCCTAAATCTCATTTATATCCAAAATTATAATTATCAATAGAATACCTTAGGGTGAATAAACTTTTTTACTAGGTGATTGGGAAGGGGTCTTTATATTAGTAAGAATAAAAATTAGTTTGACCCCAAAAACAATAGGCGGAAAAAATTTTAAGAAAAAAAAAATCTGGTGAGTCACTTTTATCGAAAAGCACTGTACATTCGGAAAAAAAGCCCTCATCTAATTTTAATTTAAATCATTTAGTTGCGGGCCGGTGTACGCGTTGAGAGATAAACTGAAATGCCAAAAACAAACATGGCAGATTAGGAATATGTGTCCACCTAGAGAAATGTAAAGAAACAGCAAGAACCCATATATATATATATATATATATATATATATATATATATATATATGAAAATGTCTCAGAGTTAACCTGTAGATAAGACAATTTTTATATTATTAGGTAACACTTGGATAATATACCAACGGATTATTACACATATACATATATATATATATATATATATATATATATATATATATATATATATATATATATATATATATATATATATATATATATATATATATATATATATACTTGTAGTTTTCACAGTTAAATTTCTACTTTCGATACGGACTCAATCTATACTGGAGCTGAATAAGACCGACGAATTATATTTTCGTCGGTGGAAATAAGCTTATCCCCCATATGAGGAGATTTTGGAATTTATTGCGTATTCATTTTGGTTCTGTAATAATAAATACATTGAACTCTTTTTGCGGTGTAGTTTTAATATTCTATATTGCTAGGATCCACTTGGATTATATACCAACGGATTTATTACCTTTACTATATATATATATATATATATATATATATATATATATATATATATATATAAATTGTGTATATTTGGACTGCAATTTTTCATTAATGCACGTTTCATTAAATAATATAGAAAAGTTTTGTCTATTTATTTTAAGTAAGTTCCTTTCATATTGTCTGATAAGCTTAATAACATTATCATTGAAAGACGAAAGGAAATCACCATATTGATACATGTTTAAATCCTATCTAAGCTTTAGGCGTATATAAGCCATTATCAAAGATAACAATTACATTTCAATATATCAAACAATACACGGACGAAACTATAATGATAGTCTGTTTTTGTTGCTTGAAAAATTTCAAAGCAACGACAAACTCGTGTATACGAGACGCGGAATCGAAAATCGCACCGCAGCTCGTGGCGTCACGCATGACCACGCGAGAGTGAAAACGAGAAGTGTTAAGTATGGGAAGCTGTTGGTATAAAGCAATGGCTTCTGTTATCAAATATATGCATTTAAGAATGTTTGTGGAGATTTCGTAGTTTATTTTGTTCAGGTTAGGTTTCAACTGTTTTATGTATATAGCTTCAAGAATTTTTAGTTTTTGTTTATTGTTTTCATGTTTAAGTATACTTGTGTTTTCAACAAGGATTTTCCGGAATATACATATATATATATATATATATATATATATATATATATATATATTCGTATGGTAGGGACAGATTACAGGAGAATCTGTATTAGAAATGCTATGGGAATAAGGCCCGGTATGCCTATCTATATACTGATAACCTGATATTCGTATCTATCTACTTATCAATCTATATATTAGATCCGTTTTACTATCTTTTCCCTTACCCTGACCCAAACGTTTTATCCAATGAAACCGATAGATAAGAAAGAATCTAATCGCAACTGATAGGTAAGAACATCTGCACCTCACGTTTGGCTTAGGCGCAGATAAATACAGCTGTAGCGAATTGGGAAAGTTTTCTGAGAATAGAACGGTGGCCTTGATCGCCTCAATCATTCCTCTGACATTGATATCAAATCTCACAACACGTTTTATCTGAGAGTAACGCATCTTCAAAGAGATAAATAATCGGTAATACGATGAGAAAGTATTGCGAATGATTTTTTATTTTATTTTCAAGAAGACTTTTAAGGAGAGAGATTTCTCCTCTTTGTATCTGTTTTCACTTCTGTCCGTTTTTCTCCTTTTTGAGGGCCTACCGTAGCGCAATAGAAAGAAAGCTAATTGTTTATAATTGCAATCATCACTAGATGTCATATTATCGTTATCGGGTGCCGGACTTAGTTAAATGTATTAAATATGTACTCTTATAGAATGTTTGGCGAGTTTTATCTTCAAAAACTCACCGATTGCCTCTCAAATATAATTGTTGTTGTTGTTGTTGGCGTTATTGTTGTTGTTGGCGTTATTGTTGTTGTTGTTGTTGTTGTTGTTGTACTTCTTCTTCTTCTGCTGCTGCTGCTCTCTTTATCTTTTTTCATCTTATTTTTCCTTCACACCTCTTCTTACTTCTTCATTAGTTTAACATCTTTCTTCTTCTTCTTTCTTTCTTTTGTATATATTACGACCCACCATGTTTTAGACACGTTTTACCTTTCTTTTTACTCTACGAGATTCATTTTTTTATTTTTCCTACTTCTTGATTAGAGTAATTATTTCCGACTTCTTCTTCTTCTTCTTCTTCTCCACCTCCTAATTCTTCTTCTCCTCCTTGTCCTTCTTCACTTCTCCTCTTCCTTCTTCTCCTTCTTCCTCTTCTTCTTCTTCACCTCGTAATTCTTCTTCTCCTCCTTGTCCTTCTTCACTTCTCCTCTTCCTTCTTCTTCTTCTTCTTCTTCTTCTTCTTCTCCACCTCCTAATTCTTCTTCTCCTCCTTGTCCTTCTTCTTCTTCTTCTTCTTCTTCTTCTTCTTCTTCTTCTTCTTCTTCTTCTTCTTCTCCACCTCCTAATTCTTCTTCTCCTCCTTGTCCTTCTTCACTTCTCCTCTTCCTTCTTCTCCTTCTTCCTCTTCTTCTTCTTCTTCTTCTTCTTCTTCTTCTTCTTCTTCTTCACCTCCTAATTCTTCTTCTCCTCCTTGTCCTTCTTCACTTGTCCTCTTCCTTCTTCTCCTTCTTCCTCTTCTTCTTCTTCTTCTTCTTCTTCTTCACCTCCTAATTCTTCTTCTCCTCCTTGTCCTTCTTCACTTCTCCTCTTCCTTCTTCTTCTTCTTTCTTTCTTTCTTTCTTTTGTTTATATTGCGACCCACCATGCTTTAGCCACGTTTTTCCTTTCTTTTTGCTCTACGACATTCATTTTTTTAATTTTTCCAACTTCTTGTTTATGGTAATTATTTCCAACTTCTTCTTCTTCTTCTTCTTCTTCTTCTTCTTCTTCTTCTTCTTCTTTCTTTCTTTCTTTCTTTCTATATATTGCATTCCATCATGTTTTACCGCTTTTTACCTTTCTTTCAGCTTTCCACACGTTCCTTAAATTTTATTTCTTCCTAATCTTGATTCAATCAACATCTTTCCTGCCTTCTTCCCCGACTCTTTTAGCAATAATAATCCATTCTCGAAAATAGGAAATATAAAATATTTCCACACGAAGGCCGCTAACAAAATCCGGGCCTCATCACAGTAAACCAAGTAATGTACGAGACTGTACAGGAAATCCCCAACACACAGAGAAATAAGTTAACATGAATTGCTTTCTGGGGCACCCAAGAAACTGTATCATAAAATAATTTATTTCAGAATGTTAAATGCTACAAGTTTGAGAAAATACCCTTTCATTTGATCCCCAGTAAAGAAACATATTATTTATTTTCCAACTTAAGAGTTTTGAGTTGTGTTTCCACTGTGCATTTAAATTTAATTTTATCATTTACATTCTAAATTATAATGATCACTTTTTGCGAGGTTATGTCTCAACATCTCCAGGCTTACAGCTACAGTGCTGTTCGCTAAAAGTGACTCGCCTGATTTTTTTTACTAAATGTTCTCTTCTCCGATGAAACGAAAGTTAAGCTAAATTCAAAGGATAAGCGATCTAAAATCCGAAGAAGAAGCTTTGAAAGCTCTTTGAATTTGGCAGTAAGTACTGCCAAGCATCCGTTCAGTATAATGTTCTGGGGATGCTTTTCTTTTCATGGAACTGGTTTTTTAAAACCTATTGAAAAGACCTTCAGGAGCGAGCAGGAAAAGATAATTTTAGAGTCTTGTCTTCTCCCATTCGGCTGAAATTGTGCAAATCGACCACACCAAGCTCATTTTTATGCAGGATAATGCTCCCTGTCACAAATCAAAATTGATGAAGGAATACTTTGATGACAAGCAGGTGAGAGTTATGACATGGCCGCCCCAATCTCCTGACCTCAACCCCATAGAAAACTTATGGAGCATTATAAAGTACAGGTTCTCAAGAAAGCAGTTGAACAACAAAGAGGATTTGATTGTGAATTTCATATCCGAATGGAATTCTATGCTTGCAGATGAGATTTGCCAGAACCTAATCAAGTCAATGCCAAAAAGGGTTGAAAAGTTTATTCAAAATAAAGGAGGACCCATAGATTATTAAATATTTCGAACTATATTACCTATTATAAATAAATTATACCTCTATTATTCTTTATTTAAAGCTGTTCGGTTATGTTTCTATTGATTACGAGTTGCAGGAAATAAGCGAGTCACTTTTTTGTACAAAGTTTTTCCCTAAATCTCATTTATATCCAAAATTATAATTATCAGTAGAATACCTTACAGTGAGTAAACTTTTTACTAGGTGGTCGGGAAAGGGTCTATATGATTAGTAAGATTAAAAATAAGTTTGACCCCAAAAACAATAGGCAAAAAAATATTTAAGTAAAAAAATCAGGTGAGTCACTTTTATCGAACAACTCTTTATATCCCGTTGAAAAACAGATTGTCTTACACTCATTAAAATGGTGGTGTAATCGATAACGGCTTGGAATTGTAAATTGAAGAGCAGAGTTCCAATTCCAGTCGCGTTTGTTATATTCGTACGCGCAAATACCCTTGAGAAAGGTATGAATCCACTTTATATCCCTACCCGCTATGAGATAATTAGTAGGATTTACATATCCTGTTGCGATTGCCAAATCTAATGCCTTGATGGCGTCGAACCCACGAGAGCCACCTTGTCCCTCCAGCTCTCACTTTCTTTGCAGAGCATCGGAACATCCCTTCAGCGGTTACGGCGAGGTCGTTGCCTTTTGCAGACGGCGGCTCGTACATAATTCTAGTAAGGGGGTCGTCGCTGTACGTGACCGAACTAGCGAAGATGGTTTTCATCAGTAAATCATTATTATCTAAAAAATAAAATCTTATAATTTAAAAATATTTTCTGACTTTTGATAAACCGTAGAAAACAAAACAATCACTTTGTTATGTTGCATGCACTAGAATATTTTTTTTTAAATACACTAGTTAATTAAACTTTATAAAAAGTATATGAATGTTTTTTAGTAACAATATAGGCTGAAAATCATGGGCTGGTGGGATACTGGAGGGCGCTTCGAAACAGAAAATTGTCCAAGCCGATTTCGAATTCCAGGATTTCGATTTACGGGTAGAGCGCAACTCGGTTGTGTCTCTACGGGTAGAGCGCATCTCAGTTGTGTCTCTACAGGTAGAGCGTAACTCAGTTGTGTCTCTGCGGGTAGAACGTAACTCATTTGTGTCTCTACGGGTAGAGAGCATCTCAGTTGTGTCTCTACGGGTAGAACGGATCTCAGTTGTGTCTTTACGGGTAGAGCGCAACTCGGTTGTGTCTCTACGGGTAGAGCGCATCTCAGTTGTGTCTCTACAGGTAGAGCGTAACTCAGTTGTGTCTCTGCGGGTAGAACGTAACTCATTTGTGTCTCTACGGGTAGAGAGCATCTCAGTTGTGTCTCTACGGGTAGAACGGATCTCAGTTGTGTCTTTACGGGTAGAGCGCAACTCGGTTGTGTCTCTACGGGTAGAGCGCATCTCAGTTGTGTCTCTACAGGTAGAGCGTAACTCAGTTGTGTCTCTGCGGGTAGAACGTAACTCATTTGTGTCTCTACGCGTAGAGAGCATCTCAGTTGTGTCTCTACGGGTAGAACGGATCTCAGTTGTGTCTTTACGGGTAGAGCGCAACTCGGTTGTGTCTCTACGGGTAGAGCGCATCTCAGTTGTGTCTCTACAGGTAGAGCGTAACTCAGTTGTGTCGCCGCGGGTAGAACGTAACTCATTTGTGTCTCTACGGGTAGAGAGCATCTCAGTTGTGTCTCTACGGGTAGAACGGATCTCAGTTGTGTCTTTACGGGTAGAGCGTAACTCGGTTGTGTCTCTACGGGTAGAGCTCATCTCAGTTGTGTCACTGCGGGTAGAACGTAACTCATTTGTGTCTCTATGGGTAGAACGGATCTCAGTTGTGTCTCTACAGGTAGAGCGTAACTCAGTTGTGTCTCTACGGGTAGAACGGATCACAGTTGTGCCTCTACATGTAGAGCCTAACTCAGTTGTGTCTCTACGGGTAGAACGGATCTCAGTTGTGTCTCTATGGGTAGAGCGCATCTCAATTGTGTCTCTACAGGTAGAGCGTAAATCAGTTGTGTCTCTACGGGTAGAACGGATCTCAGTTGTGTCTTTACGGGTAGAGCGTAACTCGGTTGTGTCTCTACGGGTAGAGCGCATCTCAGTTGTGTCTCTACAGGTAGAACGTAACTCAGTTGTGTCTCTATGGGTAGAACGGATCTCAGTTGTGTCTTTACGGGTAGAGCGTAACTCGGTTGTGTCTCTACGGGTAGAGCGCATCTCAGTTGTGTCTCTACAGGTAGAACGTAACTCAGTTGTGTCTCTATGGGTAGAACGGATCTCAGTTGTGTCTCTACGGGTAGAACAGATCTCAGATGTGTCTTTACGTGTAGAGCACATCTTAGTTGTGTCTCTAAGAATAGAGCAGAACTCAATTGTGCCTCTCCGGCTAGAGCGTAACTCAGTTGTGTCTCTACGGGTAGAGCTCTTCTAACTGACTTTCTTTTTGCCATCTTGATGCCATTTGTCGTAAGAATCGATGAGTTATTCAGCTAGAAAGAGACCAGGTTAAAATCGTTATGTGTAAGCCCCTGTATGTCTTCCCAACTGAGCAATGGCGAAAGGAAAATATCATTCAGACCTTCAGTAATGAGGCTAACATTGATATTCTGGCTTCCATCTTACAACTCCATTCAAGAGAACGGTGAATATTTAAAAAAAGAAAGAAAGAGGGAATATTAGTGGAAGAGGGGTCATCATTTGAACCGAAATAAATATATTCCTATTGTTCAAAGTAGAGTCCAATAATTTTATACCATGCCTCGGAGACATCCAGTGTGGTATCTTTAATTATTTCTAAAATACAACGGTTCAAATCTCAGTCTAACATTTGGACAATTTTGCTGTTACACCTCGGTATATATGTGGTTGAAACCCGGGTTTTGTAACCAGTAAATACACCGTTTTTTAAAAATATATTATCTGTTCCAAACGTTCAATGTTTTCGAATTTGTATATACTACAACATCCCACACGAGGAGGAAGCATAAGTTTGTAGGACATTTTTATATACAAATATTTTTCAGAAACAGAACTTACAGGATATCTGCCATATCACAAAATTCATCCTAACCCATAACAACTTCGACTTGGCAATTCGACGTAGTGTAATGGTTAACAAGCTTGTCTCGCTAGATCAATTACGACTGAGTAGTGTGTTCGATACCCACTGGGTTCTCAATACTTTCGGCCTTGTGCCACATCTGAGCCATGTTTAGAAAAGTATTTTGTCCACCTCGATGTAGTTTAGCACGCTTATCTCGCTAGAACGACTGAGTAGTAAGTTTGATACTCACTCGGTGTCGCATACTTTACGCTGAGAAAATACCATAACATCTTTGAGTTCAACAGCCTTATTTTTTCTGTTCAGAAGCAAAGCGATGGGGACAAAATGGCCTCCAGCTATGCACAGATATTTATGGATGCTTTGGAGCGATATATATTTTCATAGTTAGCGCCTAGAACTTTTCTTCTACCAAAGATGCGTAGACGATATTTTAGCGGGGACCTCAATGTGGCGTAATGTTTAGCAAGCTTTCTTCATTAGGTCAATTACGACTAAATATTGAGTTCGATCCTCACTGGGTGTTCCATACTTTCGCCCTTGTGTCACATCTAAGATACGCTTAGCAAATCACCATGGACGATATTTTCCTTAAGTGAAGCCATGGGGAGAACACTCTGAATGATTTCAAGCATCAACAACCTCCACACCGCCATCAAATTCACAATCGAATTTTCGGTCACTTCCGTTTCCGGATTTGTGGTTATGCATTAACAACACACACATCTCCACGTCACTACAAACTAAACTTACAGATGATCATTACTAATTAAATTTTAACAGCTGTCATCCTACCAAACTAAAAAAAAAAAGGTCAATAGTCTATCGCCATTGTTTACAGAGAAATCTGTTTTGCCACAGGAGAGTATGAAAACACACAGGGAATCTAATCAATCATTTTCTCAACAGAAACTATTCCCCTAAAACTATCAAAAATCAATGACTAAGATTTCCAAACACAATAGAGATACTCGTCTAACTTACAAAACAAATTTAAAAAATTCTTAGAATTCACATGGTTTTTGATTTTAATTACAACTTTCACAAACCATCTCATATTTTATAAAACGACTTCCAGTATCTAAAACTTGAACCCAAAATTAATAAGATATTTAGTGAAATTACACGTAACGCCGGATGATAACCTCCGAATCTACAAACACTCGTTATATTATCTGGACCAGTGGTCGTCAACTGGTGGTCCACGGACCACTGGTGGTCCAGGAAACACGGGTGGTGAATGAATACTGGTGGTCCAGGAACCACTGGTGGTCCACAGACCACTGGTGGTCCAGGAACCACTGGTG
>OZ038480.1:12749804-12949804 GCA_964036315.1 Acanthosepion esculentum
ATATACCTCCCATATATATATATATATTGAAATATGATGGCTTATATATCAAAAGTTAAAATTATAACAAAGCTCACAAAAACTTAAAAAAAAATCCCTATGAAGACCTAACTAAATTAACCGGTGTTAAAAGGGCTCTTCTCTCTTTTCCCTCGTCTTCATCCGTGACGAAACGGCTCTCATGCTTCATGTTCAATTACCGCACCCTGCAGCGTTTGCCATCCTCCGTCCCATCTCCCTAAAATCTCCGGCTGTATCGTGAGCGAAAAAGCAAGGGAGGAGGAAGTAAAAGAAAGATTGATAACCGAAGAGAAAAAGAGAGAGAAAGCAAGTGAAATCGCAGAGCAAGGCGTAAGGAGTGGAGGAAGAGTTTTAGATCTAGCAACGTCTAGGCGTAATGGCGGCCATAGATGCTGTGAGCGATGATGTGTCACGCGCATGCGCACTCACACGAAACTGATAGTGAATATCTATCGTCCGTGAATAAAGTCGTCTTTCCGACCATTAGCAAGGGAAATTAGAGAGAAGGAGAGGGATGCGTAGAAACGAAATGAATGAAGGCTGCATCAAGAAATAATATGTGTATGTATAAATAAAGTATTGCATAAGTGTAATTATGTGCATATATTCTCGTAGACTGAATGCTAGTTGGCGTAGATCGGTAAACCAGTGACTTTGTATTTTGTGTTAGTTTAGTCAGACACAAGGCAAAACGAATCATATACATCGAAAAACGTGTTTCGGTTTGCTTTCATTCTTTTATAATTCGTAGTCCCAGGATAAAAGCCGGCTTATATACGACCCCACCGTACAGGGTGTCCATAAAGTTCGTGTGCACTTTAAAAAAATTATAACTTTATTTGTATTTGCGATAGAAATAATCTGTAAAAAATGTTATAAAGTTTAATGTACCTAGTTTTAAGTATAGCTAAAATAACTAATGTGATTTCAGGCATTACTGTAAATCAGTTGGCAAATGTTTTCCGTGAACTGCAAAATCGTATTACCTTTTGTATTGCTAATGATGGAGGACATGTGGAAACTTAAATAAAATTTCAATAAAACCTTAAAAATATAGATTTACTTCTTTCTAATCCTTTTTACAAATGATTTCTATCGCAAATACAAATAAAGTTATAAATTTTTTTAAAGTACACACGAACTTTATGAATACCCTATATTTAAATCATGAAATTCAGTAATTACTCCAAGATCTGCAACGACTATCTGAAGCCGCAGGTGGTAACAATCTCGATATTCAGTACTTCCTTATCCGCGGCAATATGTTCCAAGGCACAGTAGATATCTCAAATTGTTGGTCATATCCGTGGAAACCCTCCAGTTCTTTCACACAGGCTCAACGTAGAAAACCTGACGCTACACTATCGCTATTTGCATGGAAAATGTTTGGACGAATACTAATTTTAGTTCCATCAGTTCATATCTTGACAGCTAAGACGCACCATGTTGCACACAGGGCGTCGAATCATCCACACACCTGCCATATTCCAAATGCAAAAAGGAATTTCTACTCAACTTTTTCCGAGAACCGCTGCTTTGTGAAACAATCTCCCAGGTGAATGCTTCCCCGGATATTACAATCTTAACCTCTTCAAGAGTCAAGAGTGGATAATTAACTAACATCCATAATTACATCATCCAGACTTATATGTATATCACATATCTTATTCAGTAACCCTCTACCTTGAGTGGTTCTTGAGCATTTTATTAGATTAAATAGATGTTTCCCCGATCGTTACAATCTTAATCTGTTCAAGTCTAGGATCAACCATTATCTTCCCCACCTATCCACATAAATTTTACATCTTGCTCTGTAACCATCTACCTCGAGTGGCTCTTGAACCTTGTACAGTGGTAACAACGTTGTAAAAATTACCTAATATCAGATTTTTGGAAAGGTGGTATAACAACTCAGAGTACTAGGTTTATTCTTATACGAGGGTCATTCAATAAATAAGGTGAATTTTTCGTTATAAGGACTTCGAATACAGATAGAAGTTTACTCTTTTTTATTTTTATTTTTTGTTTTACTTCTTTTTCACATGGATTTAATTTCTGTTGCAGATTAAAAAAAACACTTTGAGAGTTTTGGCGATTAACAAAGATGGCCGACCAAGAAGCATGCTCCAGGATTGAACAGCGGTCAGTTATCAAGTTTTTGGTTGCTAAAGGGTGCAAAGCAGTTGAAATTCATAGGAGAATGTCAACTGTGTATGGTGCCACATGTTTCAACCAAGAAATGTCTACAAGTGGGCTAAATTGTTTAAAGAAGGACGGAGCAGTGTTGAGGATGAAGACAGGCCTGGGAGGCCTACAGAAGTGAGATCTCCTGAGGTGATCGAATCAGTCAATGACCTGATTCAGACTGACAGAAGGGTGACAGTGGATGACATTGCAAGAACTTTGAGATTATCTGTTGGGACAAACGCAGGGGTCATCAGTCTGAAGGAGTCATCTTGCATCATGACAACGCAAGGCCTCACACAGCAGCCCAAACGGTGCAGACCATCAACGAGCTGAGCTGGGAACTGCTCCCTCATCCACCCTACAGCCCAGACTTTGCCCCTTCAGACTTTCACCTGCTTGGTCCCTTGAAAGCGTTCACGAGAGGCACGAAGTTTAAAAGTGACGATGAAGTCAAAAGTGTTGTGAACGACTGGCTGAGACATCAGTAGAAAGATTTTTACGCTGAGGGAATACGGAAGCTTGTGCACAGATGGGAAAAGTGTGTGACAGTGCTGGGAGACTACGTTGAAAAAAAAAAAAGAAAAAAGTAAGCTTCTATCTGTATTAGAAGTCCTTATACCGAAAAATTCACCTTATTTATTGAATGACCCGCGTACATTCTACGATAAAGCGTAATTCATAGAGTAGGCACAATAAGATATTAGCCTGCTTTGTTTTACGGCATGTCAACCTCAATGTCGTCGAGGCTTTTATTGCAGGTAACGTTTTTGTTCAAATATGTATTGTAATATTTTATTCTTTAAAAATATGTTGCTGACATTTCTTTTTTTCAATAATGTATTGCTGGTATTAAAACCTATTTTTACACTTTCATAGTGTTTTGACCCCAATTTAGCGGATAGCTATTTGCCCAAATGTGGGACCCTAACAGGTGCTACCACCGCGGGTTAGGGTGGACCAGGGAACACCAGAAATTAAAAGGTGGTTCAACGCTCCTCAAAACCTGCTGATCAGAGGCCTTGCTATCGGATGTAGTTTATCGTCTTACCCAGGACACAGATGTAGTTTATCGTCTTACCTTGGACGCGGATGCAGTCTATCGTCTTACCCGGGACGGGAATAAAGTATTATAACTAATAATAATAATAATAATAATAATAATAATAATAGGACAGTTATAACAATCTACTTTAATAGAAGTTACATGACAGATAGAAAGTTCGTTACAGCAATGCCCAGATAAGGTAACAGGAGACAAAAAAATCTCATACTGAAATTCACGGATGGATCGTAATAGCAAAAATTAAAGAAAATATTAAGGGCTCAAAAACTAACAATAGAAGAGAAGAGTAGTGGACTACAATAAAAAGTGCACTTCCCGCCTGTGAAACTCCTTTCCGTTTCCTTGTTTCTCTGATAACTACAATTTTCAAAAAGTTAAATGCAACATCAATCACCGTCTTCTATCTTCTTGAATCCCGTTCATCTTATGTCTTTTCCTCAATCCTCTCTATACTCAGTCTTTTCTCTCCCTTTCACTCCCTGTAATGCCTTGCGTACTAATGGCATTCCCGCCTTGCCGAGAGGGTGCACTTTCGATCACTCAAGCAAGGCGGGAATGCCATTAGTACGCAAGGGGTTATAGGGAGTGAAAGGGAGAGAAAAGACTTGCATGGCAGGGGGAGGACGATTATAAAAAGCATCTCAATGTGTTCCCGTGTTTCTGCTGCCTACAATATGTTACATGGGTGTTAAATTGTTCAGTTACCCTTTCCTTATGTGTTCCAAAAAGTTCAGCTGTCGCCTTTTGATTGTATCAGTTCACCTGTAGCTCGTATTGTCCCCTTTGCGCACGTGTTCAGATCCCTATATTCTCTTCTTTTGTCGGTAGAACGGCATCTTTAAATCTCTTCTGCGAAGAAATTCTTTTATGCGGATAAAATTGAGCAGATTACATATTACACAACAGCCCGGCAATCGTTTCTTTGTTTGTGACAGCATTTTCTAACGTCTAAAAACGTTGCTTTGTTTCGAAAAGACATCTTTCTTTATTCCTGTGCGCTTACGTATTTAGGTCACATCCTCTGTGTTCTGTTACTACAACTATACAGCCAGGTAAATGATTAAAAAAAACAAAACTCAAGTTCATTCTTTTTGTATTCCATTAATAACGAGAATGTTCTACTCAAGTTGTTTCTTTACCAGAACTGTTACTTTATGAAGCAGGTTCCCGAGACGGTGCACTTTCGATCACTCAGGCCTTCAAATCTAGGGTCATCAGTTCATATGCGCATAATCTAACTTTCACGCTTTATACACTAGCAACAACTTTATTCTGTAATCCTTTACCTCGAGTGGCTATTAAGCCTTCTAGTGATTGACAAAAGTATGTAAAAAATGAATGAATTCTTCGTTGCACTATGCATTATTCGAACTATTGTCCTTATCTTTGTCGCCATATTTATTACAACGTTTCGGCCGTTGTACGGTCCGGCCTTCTTCAGCTGGATGGAATGTCGAACTGAACCTTTATTTCGCTCACTGAGCTAAGCCACAAAATCTCCTGAGCCGACCAAGCATAGAAATGAATACAATATGGGAACCAGTAATAAGGAGTGCCAGAGAAAAGCGATAATAACAACAAAAATTGCAATATGAACTCTGGTAAGAACATTCAATGATAACAGCAAAAGATTGTGTTATGAGCACTAGTAAAAATGTTGCTGAAGACAGAAATTCATGCATAGATGTCCTCAAGGACTCAGTGGATAAAGGCGTTGGTTAGATCCATGACAGGACCCAAAGAGTGTGAGTTCAATACCTGATTAAGGCAGTGGAGAACTTTGTAATAAATATGGCGACAAAGATGAGGACAATAGTCCGAATAATGTAAATAGTGTACATAATACATCATCTCAGAAATATAGACAGATTCTTCGTTGCGTTTTGCACGGTTTTGAATTCAAAGTATTCATTCTCTTAGGCCAGTTGCCGGCCAAGATAAGAGGGCCAAGTATATCCTGTTATTTAACCCATAACTTGTAAGGGATAAAAGACAGATCTATGGCATTCACAAAGACACATTTGTGAAATATTATTATTATTTTATTCGCATATTCAAACTGAAGCTTTCTCAAACACTTTTCTCGGTATCATTACAGAACAAAAGCCGTCTGTAGTTATCAGTAAGTCCTCAATTATTCTTCATTTCTAATTGTTTTTATTGTAATACTGATTATTAATGTGAGATATCTGTGACACATTTCGATCATATCGTGAATAATGGTTAAAATCGACCCAGTAATTATAAGAGATGAAATAATGAACAGTGAGATATTTTCTTTAGGCCTCTCCGTCCGTAACAATGAACACGCCCGTTGGCGGATCGTAATTAGCAATACCTTTTCCCTATTGAGTAAGTAATGAGGAAATCACTTGTCATGCTAAAATGCGGTAGGCTTAGCGCCACTCGGGCAATGAAGTGTCGTTTTACGATAGCAAAGCAATTTATAAAAAGGGAAATATTTAAAAGATTAAAAAAAAAAGAAATGTAAATGAAAAACTTTCGAAGAAATAAAAAGTAATAATATGTAACAAATTTATAATTTCGTTATAATGCGAAGACGAAGCATGTTTAGCACTAGTCGATGCGAGTAAGTAATAATTCAATTTAAAATATATATATATGTGAAGGAGTGCAGAAAAATTCTCGGCCCGAATAACAATTTGACCAAATACCCCGAAATTTACAGACACACACACACACACACACACATATATATATATATATTATGAAATGGACAAAGTCCGACAATTATTTTAAAACATTTTTATGTTTATACATTCTTTTTATAGATACAAATATTTAAGTAAATTCTCTGTTTATAATAAAAAGTATAACATAATTTATCGGTCTGAGAGTCCGAGAAATTAACATAGAAAATATTCGTCCTCCGATAGAAACCGAACCTGTATCCTATACGGAACCGTCATATAGCCTGGCATGTATTTAACCGATTGGGCCACAGAGGAGCGTTCAGTTAGCAATGTCGATTTTACTGTCTTTAAACTACAATCTTCCATGATTCCCTCACGTACATTCATATCTACTCATGGCGTATCCAAATGTAAACAAATGAATAAAAAGAATGTATAAACATAAAAATGTCTTAACAATAATTGTCGGACTTTGTCCATTTCATAATGTGTGACGTCCTCTGTGGCTCATTCAGTTAAAGGCACGTCAGGCTATATGACTGTTCCGTATGGGATACAGGTTCGATTCCTGTCAGAGAACGTATATTTTCTATGAAAATTTCTCGGACATTCAGGCTGGTAAATGTTGTTTAATACTGTTTATTATAAAACAGAGCATTTACTTAAATATTTGTATCTATAAAAAGAATGTATAAACATAAAAATGTGTTAAAATATATATATATATATATATATATATATATGTGTGTATGTAAAAGTGAACATATAAGTCAACACTTAGAGGCGACAGTCTGTTTCATGCTAGATGCAATCGTGGCCTGACGATTGCATCTAGCATGAAACAGACTGTCGCCTCTAAGTGTTGACTTCTATGTTCACTTTTATATTGACACACGCTCTATCTCTGATATTGAGCACTTTATCCCATAAATATAGCACACCTTAAGAGTATATTTCTTCATATATATATATATATATATATATATATATATATGTGTGTGTGTGTGTGTGTGTGTGTGTGTATTTAGGCAGCAATCCTTCCTTTATGCATGTTTCATTAAAAACTACAGACAAAGAACTACCATTAAATTTTTTATTTAATTTTTCTTGTGTTCGAACAAGTGTTTTCTTTTTAGAACACAGAGTGTGTAGAAATTGTCCAAATGTTTTATAATTCCGATCGCTTTCGGTTATACTTTTAGCCATTATCTTTGATGATTTTATTTTTTTCAACTTTTAGTTGAGCGTCTGCGTTGTGTGTATCTTTATAGTGTTATAGAGATGTTTTATTTTCCGAACACATTATGGCCGTGTTCGTAGTTAATATTATTAAGTGTTGGCCTTTTCTTTTTTTTTATTATCAAGGCTTCCATTATTTTTAATCTTTTACAAGTGGATGAGGTTATTATGTTTGTATTTTCTACTAGTATCTTTCGAATGGAGTCTGGTAAGTTTCTGTGTGTGTTTAAATGGGTTCTAATGGAGCTCTGGTCAGATAGGTGTAACGTAAGGCGTCTGGTTAGGCATGTAGTCGTGTCACACGACTACATGCCTTACGTTACATCTATTCATTCCTATCCAGTCGTGTCGACAATGTCGTCTTCTGTACGTCTTGGGTCAACCCGTGGTATGATTTTCAGGCCCTTCCTAAAGGTGCCGGACGCTGCGATCGTCTCCATCCAGACCAATAACGCCTCCTTCTTGTCAAATCAACCGTGGTGAGATTCGAACCCGGGTCTCATGGTCAGAAAGCGAACGTTCTACCCACTCGCACATATGTGAAACAAAATATAAAAGGGAAAACTGAATGTAGTAAAAGACGGGAAGTTATGGAGAGCCACGATATTATACGCCCCGAAAGTATTTATCACATAAAAGAAGTAGAGCATATTCGGTCATAGCAAGTATTTTGATAAAATTTTCTTCCTTTATCTTTTGATGTAATAACATTTGCACCAGTGCATCGTGTGTGTCTGATCGTTTGGTTTGTTTTATTTTACGGCATATCAACCTCAACGGGTCATTTAATGCCGACAACATTTTTTGGATAGATTCATACGAATAGAATATGTATTCTTTGGTTTAGATTGCTTTGCTTTATTGTTATGAAATCCGGTATCAAATAATAACTAACGCCAAGAACGAATATAGGAAATATAATTTTTAAGATAATAATAAAAATTGGTAATACAGGTTATTAGTTCCGGGAAGGCGGGAAGACAAATATATATAAAGTCTTTGGTATCGACGTATCGCTGTATGACTTCTTACTGAGTCTACGTGACTGTGACTCTTGGGGCTACGTTATTCTACCGACCGACTCTACGTTCTACTATTACTACTGTCCGACTTGACTTAACATACTCCCCAGGTATTCACTGGGAGTAGTATACGTATACCTTGGGTGAGTCCATTTGTGTAAAAAGGGGAGATCCCTCAACATCCCCCCTCCTTAAATCCCTTTTAGGAGGAGTTAGTATTTTTTTTTCTCTTATGGTCGATAATCAGAGGTTCGGTAGATTTTCTCTTCCTGTTTGATCTTCTAATTTCTGTGTCTTCCTGCGGTCTTTGAATCTCATTTTGTATTTGATCAATATGTCTTCTGTGGGTAGACTTTTCACCTTGTACTGTGTACATCACATTTCCTAGTCTGTTAATTATTGTACCAGGTTCGAATGATCTCTTGAGTACTATAGGTGCATGCCGGTTTTTGTTCTTGTTCGGCAATAACTTATCACACACAGACCGTATTCTGTGGGCAAACGGCACGTTTCGCTTCTTTTTTTACTGCTGGTTGGACATTTTCTTTTAATTCAATTCTAGCGGCAAACTTGTTACATCGCCCCAAATCGCTCGAAAATACTTTTGGGAATTGATTATGTAATTCTTCCTTTAACTTTGTCGCTTCTGATGGTTCGAACTTTATCTTTTTACAAAAAGAACTGATAGGTAAATCCCATACGTCGAACTTCTGTATGCAGTCTGTGCCCACCAGATCTTCTGTATCTTTCAATACGAATATCTTGATTTTTTTCGTTTTTTCGTGGAATTTCACATTGAAGATCACTTCTCCTTCGAATTTTATACGCTTTCCTGTCACTGACTTAGCAATTTTCTGCGTATGTATCATGGTCGGTCTATTAAGCTTTCTCCATGTCTGTAGGTTAATTATCGTTAAATCCGAACCTGTGTCTAGTTGTAATTTTATCTTTTTATTTAAAATTTCAAGTTCCACGTATTTTTTTATGTTAATATTGTCTTCGTCGTGCATTCTAGTAGGTCTTATCTTACTAGTAAATTTTCTGTTCCTACATTGGGATGCCTTGTGACCCATTTTTCTACACGCTAGACATTTTTATATTTAAAACGACAATCCTTATTCCAGTGTAGTCCTCCACATCGATAGCATGCAGATGGGGGGGGGAGGGCTTATATTTGCTTTGATTTTTGTCATAATTTGTCCTATACGTTGTACTTTTTCCATTATTATAGAATTTTTGTTTTCTTTCCGGGGAGGGTGAAAATCTTTTTTCGTTTTATAGAATTTTTGTTTTCTTTCCGGGGAGGGTGAAAAACGTAAACTTTTGTTCAACTTACGTATATGTGCTACTCCTGACTCCTCGATATCCTTCGAGTCGTTCTTTATACTTAGTCATTTTTGGCAGTCTTCTGATAATTTTTGTAGTGCTAATCCAGGTTCATTTTGCAGTTTTTAAAGCATTCTTTTGCGCATTTCACTATCCTTTGCTGAGACTAACCCTTGTACAAAAATAAAACACTTGAAATTGTCCGGAGTTAATTCTGCCAACTTGAAGTCGTCACAATGTTCGTTCACGATTGCGGTGAACGTGGAGTAGTCCTCCTTTTCGTCCTTTACGAGGTTAAGACATTTCCACCTTTTGTGAAATAGTGACGTCTTTGGACTGAAAAGCTCTGTAAGGCATGTAACTGCTTCGTCAAACGTTAACTCATTTGTCTTTTTTGGCAAGATGTAATCCACAAATTTTGTGTATTCTTGTGTTCCTAATTTTCTGAGTAACAGACGTAACTCTTTGCTTCTGTCCAGTTTTGACAATCGATGTTGAAGATGTCTTAATGACGTCTGAAGTAGTCCCCGAAATTTTTATCCTCTTCTAGGGAGTAATTGAATGTTTCTATTCTATTCCACACTGCGTCTTGGGAAAAAGTCGCCTCTTTTTCGATATTTTGTCCTTTGTTACCCGCTACCTTTAATATTAGTTCCTGGAGTTGCGTTTGTCTTTCTTCATTTTCCTTCTGCGTTTGTAGTAATTGCTTTTGCCACTTCTTTTCCATTCTTTCTTGGAATTGTAATTGCCGTTCATTTTGTCTTTCTTGGAGTTGTAATTGCTGTTCATTTTGGTATTTTACAAGTTCTACTAAAATACTTTTAAAATCCTCCATGATAAGAGTCTTACGAAAAACTTGATTTTCCGTATTTTAATCTTCGTAAATCTTTGTCGCCAAGTTGTTGTGGATACTGGCAAAGAACGGCAATTTTTTCTATTGAGTCTCCGAGAAGTGCAAATTCTTGTCGCCCAAGCTGTTGTGGTGAGAAGAGAGAATTTTTTTCTTTCCGTGTAGGTCCCAATTTCTCGTCACCAAGTTGTTGTGGTCGGCAAGGGAGAATTTTTCTTTTTTCTTTTTCCTTTCCCGTGTGTGTTCGAATTCCTCGTTGCCAAGTTGTTGTGGACAACGAGGGAGAATTGTGTTTCTTTTTCTTTCCGTGTGAGTTCGAATACCTCGTCGCCAAGTTGTTGTGGATTCTGGGATGAAATCCGGTATCAAATAATAACTAACGCCAAGAATGAATATAGGAAAATAAATGTATTAACATACTAATACAAATTGGTAATACAGGTTAGTAGTTCCAGAAATGCGGGGTTAGTAGACAAATATATATACAGTCTTTGGTATCGACGTATCGCTGTATGACTTCTTACTGAGTCTACGTGCTAGTGACTGACTCTTGCCGCTACGTTATTCTACCGACCGACTCTACTTCCTACTACTACTGTCCGACTTGACTTAACCTACTGCCCAGGTATTCACTGGCGGTAGTATATGTATACCTTGGGTGAGTCCATTTGTGTAAAAAGGGGAGACCCCTCAATATTTATTTTGTTTTACGTCATATCAACCTCAATGGGTTATTTAATGCCGACAACATTTTTAGGATAGATTCGTATGAATACAATATGTATTCTTTGGTTCAGATTGGTTTGGTTTATTTTGTTTTACGGCATATCAACCTCAATGGGTTATTTACTGCCGACAACATTTTTAGGATAGATTCGTATGAATACAATATGTATTCTTTGGTTTAGATTGGTTTGGTTTATTTTGTTTTACGGCATATCAAGCTCAATGGGTTATTTAATGCCGACAACATTTTTAGGATAGATTCGTATGAATACAATATGTATTCTTTGGTTTAGATTGGTTTGGTTTATTTTGTTTTACGGCATATCAACCTCAATGGGTTATTTAATGCCGACAACATTTTTAGGATAGATTCGTATGAATACAATATGTATTCTTTGGTTTAGATTGGTTTGGTTTATTTTGTTTTACGGCATATCAACCTCAATGGGTTATTTAATGCCGACAACATTTTTAGGATAGATTCGTATGAATAGAATATGTATTCTTTGGTTTAGATTGGTTTGGTTTATTTTGTTTTACGGCATATCAACCTCAATGGGTTATTTAATGCCGACAACATTTTTAGGATAGATTCGTATGAATACAATATGTATTCTTTGGTTCAGATTGGTTTGGTTTATTTTGTTTTACGGCATATCAACCTCAATGGGTTATTTACTGCCGACAACATTTTTAGGATAAATTCGTATGAATACAATATGTATTCTTTGGTTTAGATTGGTTTGGTTTATTTTGTTTTACGGCATATCAACCTCAATGGGTTATTTAATGCCGACAACATTTTTAGGATAGATTCGTATGAATAGAATATTTATTCTTTGGTTTAGATTGGTTTGGTTTATTTTGTTTTACGGCCTATCAACACCTCAATGTGTCATTTAATGCCGACAATTTTTTTTTTCCTGGTAATATTTTTGTTTTGTCAAAAATCCATTTCTGTTAATATTTTTTTCTCAAAAATGTATAGCTGGTAGTAATACATTATTTACATTATTCAGACTATTGTTCTCATCTTTGTCGCCATATTTATTACAACGCTTCGGCCGTTGTACGCTCCGGCCTTCTTCAGTTGGTTGGAATGTCGAACTGATCCCTTTATTTCACTCACTGGGGTAGACTGTTCTAGTTACATTTGCCATGTTTAATGGATATCAGTTTTCGGTTATCTCCTGTTAATTTCCCTCTGAAAATTTTCCACTGCCTTAACTGGGTATTGAACTCACACTCTTTGGCTCCTGTCAGTTTATCTAACTAACGCCTTTATCCACATTGAAGACACATGTGCGTACAAAATGTTTCTGGTTTGGTTTGTTTTACGGCATATTAACCTGAATGGGTCATTTTATGCCGACAACTTTTCTTTTTCCTGGTAATATTTTTGTTTTGTCAACAATATATTTTTGTTAATATTTTTTTCTTCAAAAATGTATAGCTGGTAATATTATTTTTTCTAAAACGTATTCTTGGCAATTGTTTTTTTCTTCAAAAACTTATTGCTGGAAAATAGTTTTTTTTTTCAAAAACGTATTGCTGGTAATATTTCATAATGATTTTTACCACAGTTTCGTGGTTAACTATTTGCCCATAGCTGGGAGCCTAACAGGTGCTACCACACCGGGTCAGGGTGGAACTGGGAACACCAGCAATTAAGTGGTGGTTCCACGATCCTCAAAACCTCCTGATGAGAGGCCTTGCTGTTGGAGGTATTTTATCGTCTTACCCAGGACGCGGATGCAGTTTATCGTCATACTCTGGACTGACTGTGTCGCAGCTTCAAACTGTGACGCATACTGCGTTAAATTTAGATATAATGAAAGTGTCCAGTTCAAGCAGGAAACGCGCAAATATTTTGTTCCGTTAGAGAAGCGGCGGCCAAGCTACAACCCGCAGCCTACATTCGTCTCGCCTAATGATTTTAATGCGGCCCGGAAAAGAACTACAGGACTTATTTAAATGTTTTTATTTACATGTTGCACAGGCTATTCATCGCTTAAACAGGAAAAAAAAGAAAAGGATGGAAGCCCAGTTCTCAGAAAATTCACTTTCGACAAAATCGAAATATCGTTTTATATACTACCATGAACATATACTGCAACATCCCAAATTAGGCCGTCCTGGGTATGACAATAAACTGCATCCGCGTCCTGGGTAAGACGATAAACTACGTCCAACAGCAAGGCCTGTCATCAGGAGGTTTTGAGGAGCGTGGAACCACCAATTAATTGCTGGTGTTCCTAGGTACACCCTGACCCGGTGTGGTAGCACCTGTTAGGGTCCTAGCTATGGGCAAATAGTTAACACCGAAATTGAGGTAAAAAGCATTATAAGATATTACCAGCAATACGTTTTTGAAGAAAAATGAAAAAAAACTATTGACAGCAATACGTTTTTTTAAAAATAATATTACCAGCTATACGTTTTTGAGGAAAAAATATTAACAGAAATAAATTTTTGACAAAACAAAAATATTAACAGGAAAAAAAATTGTCGTCATTAAATAACCCATTGAGGTTGATATGCCGTAAAACTAACCAAACCAAACCAAACCAAACCAAATTGGGCTAATCATCTGGACAGTTTAAACTGACATAAGGATCAGATGTACGGTTGGTTTACTAAATAGTTCCTCAGAATAAAAACTTAGAGATTCGAGAGTGATAAACAAACAAAGATTCTCTTTTTTTCCTTTCTATCAGTGAAGAATAAATTCTTAGGATTTCTTACTCTTCATCATGCAACATAAAACTGGCCATGCGTAAATATTTCTTTCTGGAGTCTAATTCCAACTTTTTGAAGGGTTTGGTCTTGTGATTTGTTCATGGTTATCGCAAAGGCTTGGCAAATTGGAAACTGCCGGGTTCGTTGCATTCATTTTGACTTCATCTCCTCCCAGCAGCTATAGGTTAAAAAATCTTTTTTATTCTCAAAAAATTGTTAATGCAATATTCACTCGCATAAACAATATTATTTTTACAATCCATAAGGAGTTGACAAGCCGTAAAAAACAAATCAATCAATTCCGTAGGGATCAAGGTGCGTGTATGCAATCTAAATCTGTTGGAGTTTTTTAGGTAATTTAATATACTAGTGAACCAACCAAAATGAGCTGACTCATTTTATAGTTCACCAATGGAAAGTTTAACCAATCAGAAAGCTTAAAATATTCAATTCGACGTGTATAAAGGCAGCCATGTTTTTTTTCTTTCTCCGAATATTCACTGCCAACCTCCGAGACCTTCGAAGACTGAAGAATTACGAAACAACTGCTGCTGCTATTGGCCATATAGTCAGATCCAGTAGAGTGTCTGACTCGTGAGTGTTAATATTTAACGTTGTTTCATTGAACAGATTACGTACTGCGCTGTATTCTATATTCATAGACTACGACGAACATGGTCAACATAGGTTATGAGTCCAGATTACGACTGTATTTTGACGGAGACGAGTCAAAATATGAATTGTGGGAAATGAAATTCCTGGGCTCATAACCAATGTGGTAGCAGAGGTCCGTTGATCGGAACTACGCTTTGCTACCGCAATTTCTTCGTTAACTATTGTACCCAATTTTTCTCAGTTGCACAGATCTCATTTGATTGATCTGTTCATAAAATTTGGCTAATAAGCAAATAAATATAAAATGGTCATTGTGCTTATAAATTTGTCTTTGTTTTCGATAATGCCGATAATCATACGGTGCTACATGGCAAATGCCTGCTCTCTCCTGCATTATGTTTCATAGGGTATAATTGTCAGTTTTTTAGCAGTTGGATGCTTCGATGATGGCAACAGTAAGGAAAGTCATCATACATACATCCGTAAATCACTTAATATCAGGTAAATATCAGATAACCACAATAATATACAAGGCCGCTTCAAACTTTATGAACCACCTCAGACATGGTCATTGCTAATATGAAAAAATCTATATATAAAATTCTGCGATTTCTGTTAGTCCGTCCGTCCCTCACATCCTCTTAAAAAGTGCAAACAGGTAAGGGGACACAAAGTACAATTGGTTTTACAAGGGTGCGTAGAGCAATACATTTTCATTATTTTTTTAAAATTGAATGTTTTATTATTTAAAAACAATTTAAGGATTAAAATAAAAAATACTTATTTAATAAAAATGCGAAATTTCTTTTGCGTACCTTTTATTTAATGTTTTATATACAAGAAGACAGTTTCTAGTTCGTCCTGCGTTTGTAAGAACTCTAAAAAAATTACAAGGCCAAAGGTTTCAAAACTTTGAATTAGGCGCCAGAAAGAAATATTTATGCATCGTATGTTGTATGATGCATGTTCAAGAGTAAGAAATCCTAAGAATTTATCCTGCACTGTTAGAAAGGAAAAAAATAAACTGTATTTGTTTACTAAGAAGTTCTATAAAATTAAATTAAATTAAAGAAATTATTAAACCGCGAAGATGGTGATTGACGTTGCATTTAAATTTTTGAATAATGTAATATTGTAATTATCATGGAAGCAAGTATTTGTAATTATCACAGAAGAAAATAAAGGGAGTTCCACAGGAGAGAAGTGCGAGAAAAGAAACTGTAAATGCATATCGACGATAGAATCAATTGTGAAGCTTATAGCACACACTCAGACGTCTACGCAGAAAGAAAAGAAGGAAAGGCTAAGAGAAAGAGAGAAAGAGAGAGAGAGAGAGAAAGAGAGAGAGAGAAAGTAAAGCACTCACATACATGCACAATTGATTTTTATATACTACATACAATACAGATGCAAATGTTGGGAACCATCCCAGATATACTTTATTTACATTATTCGGACTATTTTACTAGTGTGCGTAGCTTAGTACAATACATTTTCATTATTTTTTAAAAAATTAAATACTTTATTATTTAAAAACAATTCAATGATTAAAATAACAAATACTTATTTAATAAAAATGCGAAATTTCTTTTGCATACGTTTTCTTTAATGTTTTATATACAAGAAGCCAGTTTCCAGTTAGTCCTGCGTTTGTGAGAACTATAAATATGGCGACAAAGACGAGGACAATAGTCCGAATAATGTAAATAGTGTACATAATACCTCATCTCAGAAATATAGACGGATACAATGGGACCGAAACTTCGTAATAAATATGGCGACAAAGACGAGGACAATAGTCCGAATAATGTAAATAGTGTACATAATATCTCATCTCAGAAATATAGACAGATACTGAAAGGCCGAAATGTTGTAATAGATATGTCAACAAAGATGAGGTCAATAGTCCGAATAATGTAAATAGTGTACATAATACCTCATCTCAGAAATATAAACAGATACTGAAAGGCCCAAATGTTGTAATAAATATGGCGACAAAGATGATGACAATAATCCGAATAATGTAAATAGTGTACATAATACCTCATCTCAGAAATATAAACAGATACTGAAAGGTCGAAACGTTGTAATAAATATGGCGTCAAAGATGAGGACAATAGTCCGAATAATATCATTAGTGTACATAATAACTCATCTCAGAAATATAGACAGATACTAAAAGGCCGAAACGTTGTAATAAATATGGTAACAAAGACGTTGAGAATAGTCCGAATAGTGTAAATAGTATACATAATACCTCACCTCAGAAATATAGACAGATACTAATGGGCCAAAACGTTGTAATAAATATGGCAACAAAGATGAGTACAATAGTCCGAATAATGTAAATTATTGATGGATTTTCATAAAACACATTGTATTTTGAACAGTATAATGATAGAACACAGTGTTAGAATTCTCCCTTTTTCACATTTTCATCCAATTCGGATGTTGAAGAACGAGCGGCATTGTGGGTATCAACCGGATGCAGTGTTACGCATTGTGCCATTCTGGACTTGACCTGTAACACTGAAATGAAAGCAATTAAATTCTAGCATTTTTAGGGATTACACTATATTTTGTTTTCTTTCCACTCACCCTATACATATCTATATCTATCTCTCTCTCTTTCTTTCTCTCTCTCTCTATATATATATATTTCATTTGCAGACAGTACTGTTTCGCTGTATCACTGCTCCTTAGTGCGACTAGACATCCGAATGCCTCAAGCCAGGATTATACACACACACACACACACACATATATATATATATATATATATATATATATATATATACACTAGACTCTTCCGTCGTCCATTTGACATCCAAGTCTATAGAACCCCGTCTGTCCTTCTATTTATCCATAGCTGGTGGGAGGGAGAAGAGGAGGATTTATTCCTTTCACACGGGTATTACCACATAAGTGAATATAATGGAGCCTACTGGAATTCGAACTCGAATATATATATATATATATATATATATATATATATATATATTCGAGTTGACCAGAACTAGAGAGATAGCACATTCTTATTCTTCTTCCGAATGCTGGCAATCATATCTCTCAACAATTTCCTATCCTTTGTAGCTGTTAGTAAGATGTTTCTTTTCCTCGCCCTTCCCAATCCATTTTCTGACATCTATTTATAGAGTGTCGTTAGGTAGGTTACTCGCTAACTTATTCTACTCCTTCAGCATCCAATATGTCCTGCGAGTATCACATTCTCCAAGCCCTCTTTTCTCATTATGTGTCCCTTTAAATATCTCTTTCCGATTCTAAGTATAAGCGTCCTTTTTTATTCAGTTTTCCTTAAAACTTACTCGTTACTCAGATATTCTACAAATTGTCAACTGCGTTCTGTAGCTTTAGGTGGTAGCCAATCTAGTACAACTCCATATTTCTGCTGCCTCATTGCCATACAGGGGGAACCACCTTCTTCTTTGGAATGTCGAACCCTTTATTTCGGTCACTGGGCTAGACTGTTCTAGTTCCAGATGGATGTCAGTTATCAGTTAATCCTGTTAATTCTCCTCTCCAAGTTCTTCACTGCCTTAATTTCCCCCCATATATATATATATATATATATATATATATATGTGTGTGTGTGTGTCATTTGCAGACAGTATTCTTTCGCTAAATACACCTAATGTCATCAGTAACCACACACACACACACATATATATATGTGTGTGGTTGTCATTCTCTTTCGCTAAATGTCTAATGGATGTCAGTTATCTCCTGTTAATTCCACTCTCAAAGTTCTCCACCAAAATCTCAACCAGGTATTGAACTTACACTCTCCGGGTTCTGTCACCCGATCTAACCAACGCCTTTATCCACTGTGCCATGTATCCTTGAGGACATCTGTGTATGAATTTCTGTGTATTATAAACCTAATGTCATCAGTAACCGTTTTTAACCAGTGATCATATTGCAATTTTTGCTGTTATCTACATGCTTTTACCAGAGCTCATATTGCAAGTTTTGTTGTTATTATCGCTTTTCTCTGGCACTCCTTATTATTATTATTATTATTATTATTATTATTATTATTAGATCACAGACCTCTGTGGGATCAGGTTGAGATCATAGACAAAGAACACCATTGGCAAATTCGTAAACTTAAGGAATCAGCACATATGCTAGCCACAAAAATAAAATTAACAGGAGATAACTAATAACTGACATCCATTAAACATGACACGTGGAACTCGAACAGTCTACCCCAGTGAGCCAAATAAAGTGTTCACTTCAACATTTCAACCACCTGAAGAAGGTCGGAGCGTACAACGGCCGAAACGCTGTGATAAATATGGCGACAAAGATGAGGACAATAGTCCGAATAATGTAAATAATGTACATAATACCTCATCTCAGAAATATAGACAGATACAGGAGGATCTGGTATTACATAAGAGATCAGCATTCATTTTTTTGTTTGTAACAAGTGTTCCGTTTCTTAATACTTTGCTTAACTTTTGGAAGACATTCGAATATATCTTCGGATTTCGGTGTCACAATTCTCATCCTCCGTTAAAATTTAAATTTTCGCACTTGAATGGTTTTGGTATCTCTAATTTGTAGTTCACGTCTTGGCATGTTTCTTTTGCTGAAAACCATACATTGCTCACATACTCGGTCAATGATATCCTTAGCATCCTTCTGTAGAACCACATCTCCGTCGCCTCGAGTCTTTTCTTCATCTTTGAGGAAATCGTTCAACATTCGCTGTCATAAAGAAGGACAGATGTCACATAACAGCTCAGTATTCTTTTCTTTGTTACCAAAGAAAACCTCCTGTCTCGCGATACTCTGTTCGGCTTTTGGAATGTGGCCTTGGCCATCCCAATCGGATCTGAGCATCGCACTTACCGTCCTCTTTCAACTTCTGGGTCTGCTTGATTCTAGTGTTCCCGACCTGCAAATCGCATTTTGGGCTCATCCTTTTACTGATGACCATGCATTCTATCTTCTTGTAGCTTATGCTTAGTCCCTTCTTCTCACTCGATACCCTCTGTAGGAGGTTTTGTCATTTCTTTCCCGCATCTGCTATCAGTACTGTGTCATCTGCGTATGTTATGTTGTTAAGGTTGTGGCCGCCAATGCTAAATCCCGATAGGGTGTCCAATTCTCTCAGAATTGCCTCGCTATAGGTTGAACGTGTCGAGTGAAAAGACGCATCCTTGCATTACGCCCCTTTATATTTTTATATATTCACTGAACTCGTTCCCTATGCATATGCAAGCTGTTTGCTGCCAGTATAGGTTCTTGATTATCCTAATATCCCTCCCGAATATATCAAGGTTGCTGAGCAATTCCGTCAGATCCTTGTGGCGTACTTTGTCGAACGCCATTGCGTAGTCTATAAAACACAGGTGCAGGTCCTTCTGCATCTGTATCGCTCTTTCTGATAACATTCTGAGCATGAATATCGCGTTCCTTGTTCCGCTGTCTTTAAGGAACCTAAAAACCTGGGAGAAGTACTTACCTATAATTATCTACCCAGTTTAAAGCACTGCTATCAATTATCGATATTGAAAATGTTCAGAGTTAATGATATCAACAATTCATTCAGCTAATTGACTCACGATTCTTAGTACTTACAATTGGAAATTTTTGCTCCCCGGAATCAACCATTCGCCTTGCATGGAGTATTGCTGCCATATATGGTCTGGAGCCCCTGCTATTTGCCTCAGGGTTTTTGATAAGATCCAGAGACGGATATGCAATGTAATTGGCCCTGATCTGTCATCTCGTCTGCAGTCGCTCTCTCACAGACGCGCCGTCGCCTCGCTCTGTCTTTTTTACAAATACTTTCACGGTAATTGCTCCGATGAGTTGCTTTCGCTGGTTCCCAGGCCTCATGAATTTAAGCGTCCTACTTCACCGTTGAAACTGTTAGATGTAGACGTCTCTTCTACTCCAATAGCTTCATGTCTCGCACATCTCGCCTGTGGAACTCCCTTCCTTATTCCTGTTTCCCTGACAAATACAATCTCCAAGTATTTAAGTGTAACGTCAATCGACATCTCCAGTTGCCTTGATCTATCCACTTCCCTTCTCCACATCCTTTCCCCCTTTCATTCCTATCTGCTCTCGCTCGGAATCTTCTGTAACCCCCTTGCCTTGATCGATCCACTATCTTTCTCCACATCGTCTCCTTTACCACTCCTACCTGCTCTTCCTTCAAATCCTCTGTAACCCCTTGCGTGCTAGTGGCTTCCAGCCTTGCTTGGGGTGAAAAGCTTAAAAAAAATCTTGCTAGGCTTGAATGTTCTTTGGTAACAAAGAAAAGAGTACTGCGCTGCTACAAGACATCTGTCCTCCTTTACGGCAGCGAATGTTAGACGGTCTCCTCAAAGATGAGGAATAGATTCGAGGCAACGGACATATGGTTCTACAGAAGGATGCTAAAGCTACCATGGACCTAACATATGAGCAACGATGAGGTTTTGGAGAGGATACAAACGAAGAGGAAGCTTATACTTAACAGGCAGCTGAAATTTCTGGGACGCGTAAAGAGAAAGGAGGGCTTGGAGAATCTGATACTCACAGGTCGAATAGAGGAAAACAGAGACAAGGAAAAGCCATGCATGACATACCTAGCGGACTAAAGCAAGTTAATGACAGACTATGGAGTGGTTGAAGTAGCAAAAGGACAAAACATATTGAGAGGTACAAGAGATAGGAGGATGTGGAGGGCCATGATCGCCTACATCTTGAAGACACGCGACACATAAAAAGAGTTGGTTCGCTGTTAATACAAAGCAAAGCCAAATCCCAAACACTGAAAAGCATATTTAATTCAAAATAAGACGGATGTGAGTTTCACTTTATAACAGTCTCTCTGTACAGCCACGATTTTTTAACGTAGTATTTAACACTGTATATTATTAACGGAATATTTTATTAACGTAGTATTTTATTAACGTAGTATTTTATTAACGTAGTATTTTTAATTAAAATAAGACATTATTTTAAGTTTTAATTTATTAACGTTATAGCATTTTCTTGTCTTATTTTTGTTATTAAAGTAACATGGTCGATTTTACTTTGAATTTGTTTTTTGATTTAACTGAATATACCATTTTTATCATCACTTAATTTCTTTAACTGATTTATCTCTATTTTTCTTCCTAATTTATAGAGGTTCCATGTTTATCTATATCTATAATTCTCAAAATGTGTGTGTATGTAAGTGTGTGTGTGATTGGATATTGTTTATGAGTTTCCACAGTTTTCATCCGATTTCGATGATTTTTTTGTTTCATAGATAATTCTTCAGCGCCGGTTTTGAGTCCAAATTGGCTGAAAAAAATTCCAACCTTGAAGGTGAAAAATGGAAAAAAAAAATGATTTTTTACACTTTGCACAAAAATCAAAGGCAAAATTTAATGTCTGTAAAAACAGCGTACGATCAATTTAGAGAGTTGAAATCTAACGCAAAAGATTCTTTGAATTGTAAAAAAATATCGTACATTATTATTATGATGGTCCATGGAAGAGGTTCCTTCCTTGCAAGATTTAGAACGCAAAAACTGCCCTTTTCAGGGTCACCCCCAATTCAAATTGTTACCCCCATTTATTTGGGGATGTGCCTCAGGTGCTTCTAATTTTTGTTACTAATATTGATTTTCGGGTAGGCCTACTTTAAACTTAAACTGATCCAATTGAACGTCAAAAATTCCCAGTAATGAAACACTCTATCGAAGACAAGTTATACTGCTAGTATATATATATATATATATATATATATATATATATATATATATATATATATATATATATATATTGTGTATTTAGGCAGCAATCCTTTATTTATAGATGTTTCCTTAAAGGTAGATGCGGTTTTTTATTATTAGGACTTCTATTATTTTTAATCTTTTTTACAGGTGGATGAGGTTATTATGTTTGTTTTCTACTAGTATGTTTCGAATGGAGTCTAGTACTTTGTGTGTGTGTTTATATGGTTTCTAATGAAGCTAAGATCAGATAGATGTAACATAAGGCGTCTAGATAGGCATGTAGTTGTGTAACCGATGTAATTATTTATGAGTCCGTTTTGATCAGGAACACAGTTCCTTAAGTAGCATATGAACTCATTGATAATGTCCGTTCGTTGTAAGTTTGACTTAGCTGGTGTGTTGCTATTTTTGAGGGTAAGGTGAGCTGTTTTAAATTTTTTATAGTAGATAATTAATTTGATTTTTTTATCTGGGTCAATTGGGGTAGTGTATTCCTTTAGGATATTTCTAAGTGAAGATTCATCTTGTTTTTACTTGTTGTGCATTTGGTTTTTGTAGAAAATATTTGTTATTTTTGACTGTGTGTTCACTATCGTTGTTATTTGCTTTGGGGAGAAATAGTCAAATTTTGGCGATGTATAAGGTGGTTAGGGAAGACATTGTTAATTAGTACCTGTTTTACATTATTGAGTTTTTTAAGGAAGAGTAGTCGAGAGGATGAATTCTGGTGTGTTCTTTTTAAGACCTTCTTTATCACTGCTATTTTGTACCTGAATGGGCATTCACTTTGAAATTTAAGGTGGTAAGAGTTTCTGCTAGTGGGTTTTTCATAGAATGAGGCGATAAAACTGTTGTTACTATGTCCTACGAGAACGTATGAGAATGGGAGTTTTTTTTTTTGACTACGTTCATTGGTAAACTTAAGGACAGAGTTTTTCAAATGTAGTCTTGACAGTATCAATTTCTTCAGTGTTATTTGTTAAAATAAAACTATCGTCTCCGTAGCGGACATATATTTTAGGTTTACACACCTGTTTAAATATATTTTCTACATGAGACATGTAATAATGAGAAAAGCATGGGCCGAGTGGATTTCCAATACTAACACAATTAGTTTGGTTGTAAATGTTGGCATTATGGTCATAGAATGAGACTTCAATTTGTGCATGCATATAGAAATTTTATTAAATATAAATGGTTTGATGGATGGCAGACGGATAGAAGTATATATATATATATATATATATATATATATATATATATATATATATATATATATATTAAAAAAACATTCGGTCTGAAGAGAAGGATATCCGAATATTCTCTTTAGACCGAAGTTTGTTTTTAAATATATGCATATATATATATATATATATATATATATATATATATATTTAGTGGTAATCACTTGTAAAAAACATTATGTATTTCGACTTGTAATTGAACAAACCAATACCCAAGGAGAAATGAGGGATAAAAAGGAAAGAACTAAGAACATGTAATTGAGACGAAAACAATCGTCCGGAATTCAAGCTCAGAGTCCAAATGAAAAAACCTTCAAAACGAGTAAAAATAACTACGTAAATTGCTCAATACACTAAGTAGAGCAGGCCTAATATAAACCTAGGTATGTTTACCTGGCTCTTTAGGTTCATATATATATATATATATATATATATATATATATATTAAAAAAATAAATTATAAAAAAAATCATGAAATAAATTATAACCGAATGGATTTTTAGGAATTATCTGTATTTATTATTATTATTATTATTATTATTATTATTATTATTATTATTATTGCTCTGTTTCTTACTTTGAGCTTTCTTTGTATTAATGTTCCCCTTGGAGTTATCTCTAATAATTATAAATTGATATATATATATATATATATATATATATATATATATATATATATATATATATATATATATATATATAATATCAATTGATAAGTATTAGGGATAACTACAAGGAGGACATAAATCCAAAGAGTGCTCAAAGTAAGAAACAGAGCAATAATAAATATGATCATAATAAAGATAAGTACAGATAATTCCTAAAAATCCATTCGGTTATAATTTATTGCATGATTTTTTTTCGTATAATTTATTTCATTTATGTTTTTTAATATATATATATATATGTGTGTGTGTGTGTGATTGTGTTTGTATATAAATAGAAATAGAAATATATGTGTAATATATATATTATTATTTATATATTATATGTGCGGTACTTATTAGAAAGCGCTCAATATCAGAGATAGAGCTAACATATTTGGTTTAATTCATGCCTGCCGATGGCAAAAGCGTGAAACCTAGGGTCACAAACTCGCATCAGCATAACCAAATATATATATATATATATATATATATATATATATATATATATATAGGGTGATTGAAAAGTAACTGTCCATTTTATTTATGACGTGCCAACCAGAAATCTTGACTTTATACCGAGGGACTTTTTTCCTTGGAGTTGGTTAAAAATAGCATATTTATAATACTAAACCATGACCTTGGAAGAACTTGAAGTGCGAATACAATAAGTTATGTCTTCCATACCACAAGGGTTCTTAGTGAAATCAGTTGTTGACGCGATTACTGAGCAGCTCGAGAAGCTGGTTTAAATCTGGTGCCCATATCGAATTTTAAATATAACCTCATGATTAAAAACGCTTTCCTCTCATAGGTAATAAACAAATTATAAGTATTATAAAATGGGAAGTTACTTTTCAATCAACCTATATATATATATATATATATATATATATATATATATATATATATATACATATGTGTGTGTGTGTGTGTGTGCGTGTGTGTGAAATGTACACAAAGACACTCATACAAGTGGATATGTATGTATAATATTTGGAAACAAGACGTAGATATAATCATTTACAAGTATGACTCAAAATCAGTCACGAGAGAGAAAGAGAGTAAAAGTGAGAGAGAGAGAGAAAAAAAGGAAAAGAGAGGCAAAGAGAGAGAAAAAAAGGAAGAGAGAGGCAAAGAGAGAGAGAGAGAGAAAAAAGACCAAGAGAGATAGAGAGAGAGAGAGAGAGAGAAGGAGTATGTGTAAGAGAGAGAAAGATAGAAAGAAAAAAGTCAACGCTTCACTGACTTATCTCCCTGTAATCTTCAGTCGACATTATCACGTCTTTCCTGCGCAGCGACCAGGTAGAAAGCAAGGGTTGGTAAATGGCGGGAAACTTGATGTATTTATGAACGCGTTGGGGTGTGGTCGAGCGCGCTTGCTGTCCCGTGGATCACTTCCTGATTTACCGTTCATGCTCATCACTGATATTGTTCTGCTCATGGCAATCTGATAGATGGGGCGCCGTGTGATGCTAGATTGAGCCGGACATGGCCAGTATGACAGATAACACAAGATTATCCTAGTTTCACTTTCATTTCGACACGGTCTCTGCACCTGTGCCTTCATTTCGATATGCTCGTTTGGAACAATTGAGTCGTCTTAAAACGGCATCCTTCACCTTTCAATGTATTGTTTTACTCAATATTCATTTGTTTAGGCTTTTATTTCCAGCGTTTTATCACCTTGATTTTTTTTTCTCAAAATGACGGCCACAAAATGGCTAGAAATTTCATATGAAATTTATTATTGTGGCTGTGGAAATAGACACTGATTATTATAAAAAAGTTTAAATATATCGTTTCTGTCTATATTTCTGAGATAAGATATTATGTACATTATTATTCGCATAATTGTCCTCATTTTTGTCGCCATATTTATTACAACGTTTCGGTCGTTGTACGCTCCAGCCTTCTTCAGGTGGTTGGAATGTCGAACTGGGGTAGACTAGTTCCACGTACCATGATTAATGGATGTCAGTTATCTCATGTTAATTTCCTTCTGAAAGTTCTCCACTGCCTTTACTGGGTATTGAACTCACACTCTTTGGGTCCTGTCACTGGACTCTTTATCCACTATGCCACGTGTCCTTGAGGACATCTGAGTATGAATTTCTGGGTATTATAAACTTAATGTCTTCAACAATCATTTTTTACCAGTGCTTATATTGCAATTTTTGCTGTTATCAACCCGTATTTTACCAGAGCTCATATTGCAATTTTTGTTGTTATCGCTTTTCTCTGGCACTCGTTATTACTAGTTCCCATAATATATCGTTAAATAAAAATATATACAACAATACGATAATATCTATCCACTTGTTAATCTTGACAGAATTGTCATGACAGGGGAGGCGTTGAAAACACCTCGTTCAGGTAGAAGGGATTTTAAAATCAATACTGATATTTTAGCCATTTGGAGAGATTTTGAATAAAGGGTTGGAGTGAGAATTTAGCAGCAACATAACATAATTTTTTTAAAAAAAATATTTCAACCCAAGCAAGGCGATAAAGCCACTAAGGCGCAAGCAGTGTTAGAGAATTTGAGGAAATACGATAAGGAGAGAGAACAATAAGGGAACAAGAATTAAGAAGACAGTAGATAACGATTGGCATTGCATTTAATTTTTTGTAGGTCTAACATAAGTGCGAAGGAAGAAGACGGAAGAGAGTTCCACAAACCAGAAGTGCAAGAGAAGAAACAGTTAGCATAGAACTTACGGTTACATCCAGTCATATCAACTGTAAAATGATGAGACCTGACCACCAAAAATGTTAAAAAATATATCCTATTTAAAATAATGTCGCTTCATGACTCACGTCTTAATTAGCCCTGCATGTCCTCTTCAGAAAAATAGTAGTGTTTTTCCGTGACGTTCTAAAGGGATTTAACATCAGTGTTGTCTTTCTAAGTTGGCTGCTTCCTGAGATTATAGAGTCAAATTCCCAATTTGTAGAAAAAACTCCCACGTGGAAGCTTAAACTATACCGGCATTATGATCAGGACGCCGTTTCTACAATAATAATAATAAAAAAACACCTGTTTATATTTCTGAGATGAGATATTATGTATACTATTTATATTATTCGGGCTATTGTCCTTATCTTTGTCGCCATATTTATTACAACGTTTCGGACACATGGCACAGTGGATAAAGGCGTTGGTTAGATCCAGTGATAGGACGCAAAAAGTGTGAGTTCAATACCCGGTTAAGGCAGTGGAGAACTTGCAGAGGGGAATTAACAGGAGATGACTGATAACTGACATCCATTAAACATGGCACGTGGAACTAGAACAGTCTACCTCAGTGAGCGAAATAAAGGGTTCAGTTCGACATCCCAACCACCTGAAAAAAGCCGGAGCATACAACGGCCGAAACGTTGTAATAAATATGGCGACAAAGATGAGGACAATAGTCCGAATAATGTAAATAGCAAAAAAAAAAAAATCATTTTGGCAAATACGGCGCCTTGAAGAAGGACGAATTAAAGCTAATCTTCAAAATTCATTGAATGATAAAGATTTCCCTACTACTTACGAGTGGACCAGTCTGCATAATAGTCCCAAGATACACAGAAAGTGTGATCTTTTTAACGATTCAGGGTTTTTGTCATTTTGACCCTCTAAGTCAGCGTTTCCCAACTTTTTTAGCCTTGTGGAAACTTTGAATTAGTTTTAATGTCTCAGGGAATACATACACAAAAAAGTAGTATATACCATTATTAATATCTATCTATTGTATATTTCTATCGTAGTCCACGTGGCAAATTTTAACGCTTCTAAAATAAAACTGCTCTCTATTAATCATGTGGGAGAACCCTCTCTGACATCCATCGGCATGGCTGATGCCAACCCCCAGAAAAGTCACTCGTTGCTCCTTCTCGTTCTAACGTACTAGGCTGATATGAAGTGGAAAGACAATATTGAATCCATTTCTAGGACAGCCGCCAAGAACATTTGTTCACTGTCTCGTTAGTCCTGGGTATGACGATAAACTGCATCCGGCAGCTAGGCCTCTGATCGGAAGATTTGGAGAGTTTGAAGAGCGAGACAGAAGAGATTTAAACGTGAAGCCAAGAAATTATTTAAAAAATGAAGACATGTCCGTTGTTAACTGGAGCAAAGGATGGCTTGTTAATTTTAACGCTTCCAAAACTAATCTGCTCTCTTTTAAAAGAACCCTTTCTGTCTTCCATCATCATGGTTGATGCTAACCACCTCCAGGAGAATAACTCGTTGCGCCTTCTTGGACTAACATTCTCGGCTGACATGAATTAGAAAGAGTATACTGAATCCATTGGTAGGTCAAGCTGCCAGTGAAGTTGGTTCACTCTGTCGTGATGGAGGTTTTTCTCTCTAGAGTTTATCTTGCATATCTATAAGTTTAACATTAGTCCATGCTTAAAATATTGCTGGCACATATGGTGGGGTGCTCCTGCTATCTATCTAGAGCTCCTTGATAAAATCCAATGTTGTTCATGATGACGGTAGTCTTTGCGTATAGAATCCAGAGGTTGGCAGTGAATATTTCGAAGACAGTAGCGAAGCGTAGTTCAGGTTAGCAGTGGATATCTCGATAAAGTAGCAGAGCGTAGTTCTTCCTTCTGTTCTGGTCATCTTTGGTTCTGACAGGTTGGCATTGGACATTCGGAGAGAGTAATCAAAATGGCCGCCTTTATACAAGACGGATTGAATATTTTACACCTCCTGATTGGTTAATCTTCTTTTCAGGAACTATTAAGTGAATCAAGTCATTTGGGTTTGAAGAATCAGCAATATTATTGGCCCAGATCTGGTGTCTCGGTTTCAGTCACGTTTCACTACCGTAATGTTGACTTCCTTTGATTTTTTCATAAATCCTTTCATGGTAATTGTTCGAATGGACTCTTCGAATTATGGTTCCGGGAGTGTTTGAATTTAAGCACTGTACTATACTGACAACGATGTTCACAGTTGGGCTATCGAGGTGTAACAGTAAATTCTATCCTAACCTTTTCTTTTCTCGCACTTCTCGCTTGTGGAACTCCTTTCCGGCAAAATGCTTTCCAGCCAACTTTAAATTGCAAAAATTTAAATGCAGTGTCAATCGCTATCTGCTGATTACTCTTCCTCTATTCTCGCTCTTTAGCAATGCTCCTGCTTCTAACTCTTTCACACCCAGTAACCCCTTTCGCCTTGGTGGCTTTACTGCCTTGCTTGGGGTGAACACGATTAAAAAAATAAAATAATATATAGGCACTGTGCCTTCGTCCTATACTCGATATATGAATCCGTCATGTAAAGCTCCTGTCCGCAAACCAGCGAACGCGGTTTCAAACTAATGCCAAATAAACATCCCTAAATACATTCCCTATAATATTATAATTTTAAATAATATAAGAGCTTGAAATACTTATTATAATAAGCAAGGATTTTCCAGCAATACGCCGTACGTGTACAGTAAAATAACGAATATATAATTATACAGTAATTACTCTGTGGTGAACAGCCCCGTAGAATCAAGCGAGCCAGAGTTGCTTGCATCTGGTGCATAGGAATATATGGGTCTTACCTTAACGTGCGGCACGTGATATCGGCAAGTTTGCTCCGTGAAAATGGCATTAATCTCCCGTCTAGCGAGGCTACCAGCATGTACAGTAATGAGGGTATTTTATACAGTTTGGCAGGCTTCCACCAATAGCAAGTCGTTTGCTTATTGGTCGAACTGGACGAGGCTATTTGCCTGTGTAACTGAGAATAAAAGCGAAGAACGCTGATTGGTTGGTCAACCGCGGTGTTGGCCTGATAAAAGAGGGCTGACGCAGTGAATAGGGGAGACGACGGCTATACGCAGTGACGTGTTCAGAAAGCGAGGACGGTGAAGTGAACCAGCGGTATTTTGATTTGTACAAGTGACGTTGCAGCAATACAGACACTTTTAAACTACATACTTAAAAATGCATTTGCCTATTTATCACTAGATTTCGCGGAACGCCTAGCGATCACTTGCGGGACCGTAGGCTTCCGAGGAACACCGTCTAAGAAACACGGCGCTCAGTGATGCGCAGTATGTCCATCAGGCACCGCAAGTAAAAAGTTTTCAGCCTCCGCTCTTGATGTGAATAATGAATTCAGGCCTCACTACCATCTCAGAGCGCGTTTATGACACAAGCTCTGTACACTTTGTATTTGCCATTGTCCCAGATTATAGCTGTGATGTTTTAAAGGTAGTAACCACCTTATGGATGTAGCTGTTTAGTTCAGCATTTAGTGACAGGTCTGTCAGATCCGCGTTTTCTGATGTACAGTTCTGCCAAATCCTGCAGCCAAACCAATACCAAACATCGGTTTACCATTCTTTGGTTACTATCAGGGAGTCTAGGGCGGATTCTGCTACCTGGGTAACACAGTGCCTTCAGACACCTTGCCCAGGCATTTTGTTCTCTGAAAAAGAAACTCCAGCTTCACTGCTGTGAAAGCAAAACACGAGAGGCTAGCAGTCATCAGCTATAAGCCCTTTATTACCTGGCGTAGAGATGGGGACCAGGAGTTGCTTATTGTTCATACTAAGCATAGCAAATAGTCCGTAATATGAACCAGTTCATCCTAGATAATCTCTTAGACCTGACGTGCTCTTAATCGTAGGTTATATATTTTGCATACATTTCGGAGATAAACATTTGTATATATCTTTATATAAAGATGTATGCTGTATATTTTTATGATCAATTAAGACACAAGGGGTTACTGCTTGACATCCGTGCCAGAACCTCCAATACGAACATTTCAGAGTTTTTAGGTGTCAATCTGAGAACAGTGCAGAGGATTATCCAAGTCTAATGGTAATTACGAAGGTGTTTGGAATGATCACTTGTGATGGCGACGTTAGGCCGCCATTCATCTACCCACATGGCCTCAGACTCAACACGGAGGCCTATATTAAGTACTTTTAGGAGGTAGTGCTGCCCTGGACAAGAAACTGGCTGCTGGAAAACCTTATAGCAGGCAACAAGACTCTGCACCATGCCATACAAATAAGGAAAGCGAGTCAACTTCTGTGACCACATCACCCCTTACATCTGGCTACCTAACTCCCCAGACTGCAACCCCCTTGATTATTGCGTGTGAGGCGCAGTTGAGCGAGAGACCAACAAAACTCATTGCAACACCAAAGATGAACTGAAGGCAAGGATTATGACAGCATTCACCAACTTAAACTAGGAGACCGTCCAGAAGAGCTGCAGGAGATTCTGAAGTCGTCTGGAGGCCGTGGTTGAAACCAATGGCAATTTTATTGAATAAATCTACTCTTTATTATTTCAGGATATTTTTGCGTAACCTTGGTAAAAAAATCTGTTAAAATGAGATGTCAGTGTTATTTTCATTTTTTGCGTCATTTAGACGACAGTTTATCCATTGCACCCTGTATATCTGTTAAAATGAGATGTCAGTTTTACTTTCATTTTTGCGTAATTTAGACGACAATTTATCTATCGTTCCCATCTTTCTTTCTCTCTTTCTGTCTGTATGTCTCTCTCTCTCTCTATATATATATATATAGAGAGAGAGTGTGTGTGAAAGAAAGAGAGAGAGAGAGAGTGAAAGAGAGACAGAGTGAGATTACAGACATATTGAGTACATTTAAAAAAATTTTTTAAAGAAGCACTCTTGATGAAAAGAAATAAAAAAAGTTGTTTTGGCTGTGCTTGGAAATTGTAGGGTAAACTCCACTAAGATTAGAATTGCTACTAATTCCACACAATATGGTATAAAAAATAAGGCAAATTTCCAAATAAACTAGAAATCTTCGTTTAATATGGAAATGAAAAATGTAAAAGACCATTTAAAAATGGCTAAAGAATTTGCTGAAAGCGCTCGGGACAATGAAAATTACAAACAATTCCTGTAGACGCTTCACTTTAAGAAATCGGAAATTCTAAAACTCTCAAAAAAAAAAAAAAAGAATAAAAAACTTCCAAGATATACTTTGTCCATCATATTCATTGGAATATGCATAAAATAAGAATTGCTCCTCATGTATATATATATATATATATATATATATAATCTTATAAATATAAGTAAGTATACTCGTTCGGAAAAACCTTAGGTGTCTTGGCTTGTAAATGAACAAACCAATACCCAAGGGAAAATAAGGAATAAAAAAAGAAAGAACTAAGAACATGTAATTGAGGCGAAAACAATCGTCCAGAATCCAAGCTCAAAGTCAAAAGAAAAAAAAAACCTCCGACACGAGTAAAATAAAAATAACTATGTAAAGTGCTGAATACACTAAGTAGAGCAAATCTAACTATGAACCTAAAGAGCCAGGCGAACCTAGCTAGGATTCACCTACGTGGATCGTCAGAATATATATATATATATATATATATATATATATATATATATATATATATATATATATATATATATATATATATATATATGTGTGTGTGTGTACTAATTTAAACGTTATTATATTAGATATATCACATTTGAAATAGACGCCCCATTTTTATGTATTAAACAGAGTGCATCACGTGTATCGGACGGCGCATTCGAGACATTGTAGTAAAGAAAATGCGTTCACCGACTCCACCTCAAACACATATATGGCTATGTGTGCGTGTATACATACATATATATATATATATATATATGTGTATATATATATATATATATATATATATGTATATATATGTGTATATATATATGTATATATATATGTATATATATATGTGTGTGCGTCTGTGTGTGTGTATAGAGATATGTGTGTGTATATACATATATGTGTGCATGTATATATATATTTATATATGTATATATATGTTTGTGTATCTGTATATGTGTGTATATATATGTGTATATATATGTGCGTGTGTATATATATATATATGTATATATATGTGTGTGTGTATACATAAATACATCTATGTGTGTATACATAAATATATGTATGTGTGTCTATAAATATGTGTGTGTATGTGTCTGTGTTGTGAATGTGCGAATCCCTATTACTTGGCTCAAGTTACAAAGCCTTTCTGTCTTTCTCTCTTTTCACTATCGCTGCAAAGAGTTTTCTATCTGCATTCTCTCCCTTGGATATCATCATTGACATCCCTGCCATGCACTGATATCGCATTTATCTTGTTCATATCGATAAGGAATGGGCAAAAGGCGCTCCAAGAAGCCAAATTCACGGATTAACGCCAGGAAAACATCCGATCAGATGCACCAACACTACACTGCGCCAAACCCCAAAAATAAAAAAATGAAAACTAAAACTAAAAATAAGAAATAAAAAATGAAGTAATATTAGTATATAATAGTAATAATAATAATAATAATAATAATAAATAATGGCAAATTAATAATAATAATAGCAGTAGTAGTGGTAGTAATATGAATAGTAGTAGTAATAATAATTAGAAATAATAATAAGGTCTCTGGTTGGGACCCGAATGGAAATATATATTTTTAAAATTTTTACAATTTTGGCAAGATGAAAGTCGACCAGACATTTTTACAACCATCACGAGGTTTCCAAAGTTTTTACTTACATTATTTACATTATTCGGATTGTTATCCTCATCTTCATTGTCATATTCACAACCTTTCGGTCGTTGTACGATCGGTCTTCTTCAGCTGTTTGGAATTTCAAAACGAACCCTTTATTTAATAACTGAGACATCCGGAAGAGGCTTTGAACGTGGAATTAGAACAATCTACCGCGGGGGACGAAATAAAGGGTTCAGTTCGAAATTCCAATCACCTGAAGAAGGCCGGTGCGTACAACGGCCGAAACGTTAATATGACAATGAAGTTGAAGATAACAGCCCGAATAATGTAAATAATGCAAGTAATCATAATACCTCATCTCAGAGATATAGAGACCGAAACATTGCGAAATTGGCAATAAAGATGAGGATAACAGTCCGAATAATTTCAATAATGCAAGTAATCATAATACCTCATCTTTATCGCCATATTTATTACAACGTTTCGCTGGTTGTACGCTCCGGCCTTCTTCAGGTCGTTGGAATGTCGAACTGAAACTTTATTTCGCTCACTGGGGTAGACTGTTCTAGTTCCACGTGCCATGTTTAATGGATATCAGTTATCAGTTATCTTCTGTTAATTCCCCTCTCCAAGTTGTCCACTGCCATAACCAGGTATTGAACTCACAACTCTTTGGGTCCTGTCAGTGAATCTAACTAACGCCTTTATCCACTGTACCATGTGTCCTCAAGATAGAACGTTATTGAATGAGATTGTTTTATAGGCGTGAGAGGCGGACGCAGGAAGTGCAAATGAAGAGAATATGAAAAATCGGCAACTGTTCATTTGAAGACTAGCGGGAAATCACTGTCCCGGAAGTCTGTTCCCCAAAAGCAGAAACTCTTTGGAATAAGATGTCGGGACGATACTTCCTTCATAATAATGGAATATATAATGGAATATAAAGTCTAAATAGCAGTTCTTATCTGTAAAGGTCTGAACTGGTGGAATTATGGGATATACCCGCTTGTGCAAATTAATTGAAACAACCGCTTTAGTTTCCTTTCTTTCAACATACGTTCGGTTTTAGACACACTGGAGTGACTGGCTGTAATCGATTTATATTTTTCTCTGATTAGATCATTTGCAGTGGTGCAAACATGGCACGTGGAACGAGTCAAGACAATAGTGTCTGGCTGTCATGAAATATTAACTGAAGGACCCTGACAATAACGAAATTACGCGCGCAAAATAACTTTTATCAATAGTAAATACGCAATAAACACAACCGTTTTTTTAAAATTATATTGGAATTTAAAATAATACAGCAAATATATACTGGAAACAAAAACAGCACCAGCCTACAACAATAACACACAAAATTGTAAACTTTGTCTGGAGGAGAAAATACCTATAATTACATACCCAGAACAAATCAAATTAATAAATAAAAAACAGAACTTCTCAAATTACAGACACGAAAAAAAAATTTAATGCGTCAATTAAAAATCTAAAAATAATAACGAATATCTTGTAAAACATCACCAAGAAAAATGTAAATGAATGTATTTTATATAATGCATATAATGTAATATATTTTAAACAAAGCAATACTTCAGACTAAACCAACATATAAGACATGAAATAAAAACTAAAAACAAAGTGACTTAAAGAAATAAATTATAAACAAATTGACAAAGTTTCTGAATATACATTAAGCTCACCGAAGTAAATTTAATAATCAGTTAATTTAATTTAAAAATCAGTAGCGAATAAATAATGAATAAATACCAATACATTTACGTAACAAACAATGAATATAAAATAAGTTAAAAGTTAAGAAAAAGCCCTATGTAATAAAATAGTCGCATTCTGGTCCATAATTATTTCTACAAAATAGACTTTAGGATAATTTAAAATATAACCATGTTCGACTATGGTTAGTATAGTACAATAAACCGGAAACAACTGGCCTTGCTACCCATAATGCGCTGAGAACTACTAGCATAAATAAATAGTGGAAGACCTGAAGATTTGGTTCAAGAAAGCATAGTAGCCTGAAGATTTGGTTTAAGAAAGAAAAAGTCTGTCGCCACTGGCTTTTGACATCGGTGTCCACTCTTACACGCACAAACACACACACACATATAAATATGTGTGTCTATATACATTTATATGATAATTATAACACACACTCATATACACACACTCACACACACACACACACATATAAATATATATAAATGTATAGCCGAAAGCGCTCGGATAAAAAGAACATTCGGACAGTTTTTATATAATTTATACTCTGAAAAGAAAAACTTTATTAGATGGCACGAGAAATTATATAAAAAACTAAATAAAAGCACCTTGTCAGTCGTTTTTAATGAAATGTGCTTAAAAAAAGGGTTGCTGCCTAAATACACAAATATATATATATATATATATATATATATATATATATATATATACATACACACACATTTATGATGATAGTTCTTCATCAAACAAATCCGACATAGAAGATAGAAAGAGAATAACACACACGCACGAACGCGCGCACGCACACACACACACACACATACACACACACACACATATATATATATATATTTCAAAGAAAAACAGACCACTTTAAGTCTTAAAGTGGTCTGTTTTTCTTTTAAATTATTAGCTCTGAATTAACATTGAGCTATCAGGATTTCATCCTGCTTGGGATTATCCATGTGGATTACCAAGATTTTCGTTATTTAATTATATATATATATATATATATATATATATATATATATATATATATATATATATATATATATATATATATATATATATATATATATATATATATCCTCACCGCTGAGAAAGAATATATATTTATTATCAATATAAATTATAGGTCTATTATTATAAATCGAGCACTATTTTATTAACACCAACACACAAGGAGCAACACACACACACACACACACACACACACACACACACACACACACACATATATACACACACACACATATATATATATATATATATATATATATATATATATATCCGATGCGATGAGAACGAAAGTAATATATAAATTCCAACGTTCACAGCATTAATCCAAAAGAGGGCTCGATACCGATCGTAGAGCGACAATTATTTATTTATTATAATTGTTTCATATAGACAAAACCATTTTACTCATTACAAAGATGCAACTTCGTTTCAGTGCATTTCAATTGCACTTCGACGGGTGATAATAAATTTTCGATAAACATTTTCGATTCTCACCTCACACTTCGAAGTGCAGTTGAAATGCACTGAAACGAAGTTGCGTCTTTGTAATGAGTAAAATGGTTTTGTCTATATGATAAAATTATAATAAATAAATAAATAAATAAATATATATATATATATATATATATATATATATATATATATATATATATATATATATGTGTGTGTGTATAATGATATGTACTCATCTACAAAAATTCGACGTATATGTGATTTTATTCAAAACTTTAAATCAAATTTGCAACTACTTTATTGAATACAAATACATTGAGAAAATAAAAATCTTACTGGTTTCAAAGCAAGAGATAAAAACAAAACAAGTTTGTTTCATATATATCTGATTACAAATTTAGGACATTTTTTTGCTGTAATTTTATAACTTTTCTCTCTCACTATAGCAGACATGAACATATTCCGATGCAAGTAGAGAAAAAATCGATCTCTTGCGAGCTCGTTTAAGCCGAATAGATGATACTCGATCAAGGAAACATACAAAATACATACACCAAATTCTCAAAATCTGACCAACGCCGATGATCAATTTGGTCAGCCAAATTGCTTATTCACGAAATAAAACGTCAATCCGAACGCACAGAAAAATACTTGGAATAAAGATATATATCACTAACGGTTAATTCGTTTTAAACTAGAAATAAATTTACCTCCCCAAATCGAACCCGTAGGCCTCGACCGTGGTGATGGCATTACCACCTTCCCTTTCAAAATGGGTAAGTCGTTGATTTGGGATGCGACCTGTGCGGATACATTTTCGGCCGGTAATTTGATCAGGTCCGCGGTTGAGCCGGGGTCCGTCGCCCGGGACGCAGAGATGAAAAAAATAGTTAAATATTCTTCTCTTGTTGATAGATTTTTTTTTAATCCTGTGGCAGTGGAGACTTCAGGGGTTATTGGCCCTCGTTCGATGGCGTTCCTTCGGAGGATTGGCGCGATTGCGTCTCGATTAAGGGACGAGCCTCGCGAAACGGAGTGGCTCTTGCAGCGTGTCTCACTGGCGATGGTTTGAGGTAATGCTTTCTCCATCATTACGGCTGGCAGAGGATAGAAAAAAATTGTTTATAGTTACGTTGTTCTGGAATTGTCATCAATGGTCGACTGAACTTGCTGTGTTTCAATGACTAAAATAATGAAAAGAAATAAGACATTTAACCGATTATTCATTCTAAATGCGTTGCTACATCATTTTTTATTTCAGGTTATCACAGTACAGAGTTAATTTTATGGTTTCTGATAAGTATTATCAGAAAATGGCCATTCTAACAGCCCTAGAATATAAGAAATCTTTGGTGTTGCAATCAAATGCATCAAAGATAACTTGTTAAAATGACATTATTTACATTATTCGGACTATTGTGCTCATCTTTGTCGCCATATTTATTACAACGTTTCGGCCGTTGTACGCTCCGGGCTTCTTCCGGTGGTTGAAATATTGAACTGAACCCTTTATTTCGCTCACTGGGGTAGACTGTTCTAGTTCCATATGCCATGTTTAATGGATGTCAGTTATTAGTTACCTCTTGTTAATTTTCCCTTTGAAAGTTCTCCACTGCCTTAGCCGGGTATTGAACTCACGCTATTTAGGTCCTCTCACTGGATCTAACTAACGCCTTTTTCCACTGTGCCATGTGTCCTCGTTTTTATTGTGTCAAATTATTAAGTATGATTAGAGAAAAGCAGTTGGAAGCTAATTAGAGATTGAATCATTAAACAACACAGAAAATGAAGAAAGTTCAAATAGCACTGATTATACGCATAGCACGTTCGGCCGTTTATAATACCCAGGCGGTTGGAATGTCGAACTGAACCCTTTATTTCGCTCACTGGGGTAAACTGTTCTAGTTCCACGTGCCATGTCTAATGGATATCAGTTATCAGTTAACTCCTGTTAATTTCCCCCTGAAAGTTCTCCCCTGTCATAACCGGGTCCTTGAGGACACATGGCACAGTGGATAAAAGCGTTGGTTAGATCCAGTGACAAAACCCAAAGAGTGTGAGTTCAATACCCAGTTAAGAATGTATAATTACTCTCCAAGCTTAACAGAAAAATCGTGATGAAATCGATCATAAACGAAAATGATAGGCAGATCGCAATAAAAACAGAGCCTGAGAGAAATGGCCATTGTAACCAGACAAAAATCACCCAGAGTAGCCTACTCTTCCATTTCCAAACTATAAATGAGTAAAACATTTATTTGGTGAGTTATTCCAAACATCCCTTGAGAATGAAACGGTCATCTAACAGATAAGGTTTAATATTGAAAGTAAACTTTCGAAACAGTATTTTCTGTGTCGCGATGGACTCGTATTTTAAAAAAATAATTATAACATATATATATATATATATATATATATATATATATATATATATATATATATATATATATATATATAATATAAAAGGCTTAAACAGTATTATTCCATGGTTATAATTTATTACATTGGAATCGTAATTCATCAGACATACAAAAAGTCCTGATGAATTGGATCGTGATTACAATTCCAATGTAATAAATTATAACCATGGAATATATATATATATATATATATATATATATATATATATATATATTAACCGCTAATATTATCTATCTATCTATCTATCTATCTATCTATCTATCGATATATATATATATATATATATATATATATATATATATATATATATATATATATATATATATATATATATATATGCGTGTGTGTGTGTGTGTGTGTGTGTGTGTGTATAGGCAGCAAATTCTCTTTTAGGCATGTCTGATTAAATAAATTACAGACATAATATCTGCTTATTCTTAATAAAATCCGTTCATATTCACGGATAACCTTCCGTGTATTGCAATTAAATTATGTGAGAAATAAGCTATAACTATGAAAAACTTTTTGAATTCCCTCGGAAGAAGATCAAAATTAATTTGGAAATGTCTCTTTTCGGGCGATGTTAAACCACTGCTTTCGCTCGGCAGTGGCGTAAATATTTTAAACCTGTTTTCGTTATAATATTCTAAACTAAATAGTATATATATATATATATATATATATATATGTATATGTATTATGAAATGGACAAAGTCCGACAATTATTTTAAGACATTTTTTTTTATGTTTATACATTCTTTTCATACATACAAATATTTAAGTAAATGCTCTTTTTTTATAATATTTACCCGCTTGAATGTTCAAGAAATCTTCATAGAAAATATTCGACAGGATTCGAACCTGTATCCTATAAGGAACCGTCAATCAGCCTAACGTGCTCTTAACCGATCGGGTCACAGAGAATCGTTCGATTAGCAAGGTCGATCTTACTGCCTTTAAGCTTCAATCTTCCATGAATCTCACACGGACATTCATATCTGCTCAAAGTGTATCCAAATCTAAACAAATGACGTCACATATTATGATATGGACAAAGTCCGACAATTATTTTAAGACATTTTTTATGTTTATATATATATAGTTAAATTCCCAGATCAATTCTGTGGACAAGACAGATTAGTATAAAATAACAATTGGAAAAAAATCTTAGATTTTGCCGACGCGTTTCGTCTTCCGACTTTTTCAAGGCAAAAATGAAATCGAAAAATCTCTGTTGTTGTAGTTACATTAAAAATCCAAATTATATATATTATATATATGTTTATATATATATATATATATATATATATATATATATATATATATATATATATATATATATATATGAGTGAATATTGATGTCCGAAATCCAACTTCAATATTCACTTATATTTACATACGCTCTATCACTGATATTGTGCACTTTATCCTATAAATATAGCATACATGAAAACTATATTTCTTCACACACACACACACACACACACACACACACACACACACACACACACACACACACATATATATATATATATATATATATATATATATATATATATATATATATATATAATCATTTCACCTCAAGCAAGGGAATAAAGCTCCTAAGACGCTAGGGGATACACTGAGTGTTAGAAAATAGGAGGAAAATACTATTAAGGAAAAAGAAGAATAAAGGAAGAGGCATTAGGAAGGCAGAAGATAGCGATTGACATTGCATTAAAATTTTTGAACATCAAAGTTGACTGTGAAGCCAGAAGCCAAAAAAAGATTTCAACACGCGAGAAGTGCCATAGAAGAAACTTTTAGCATAGAACTTACGGTTACCTCCAACTATTTCAACCATAAATTGATGAGCTCTTGCCGCCAATCTAGTACTGCACTATATTCTAGGTACCATAATGAAGAGATTATCTGAATAGTTACCATGAAAGAATTTATAGGAAAGCCATAGAGAAGCTACATTACGGAGGTGGGAAAGTGACTGAAGCCGAGATGCCAGGTTAGGATAAACAACGATTACATGTGCGTGCTTATGAATGAGTGTCTGTGAGATACCTTTGTACATCAAAAATTTTGTTTATTAATATTTGATTATTAAATCAAAATTATTTAATACTGAGTAATATGTGATTTCTTTTGTTGGGGTCCCGGAAGTAATTAATTTAAACAGGATAATGCGAGAAAAAATCTTTGATATTTTTCTTGTCATTACAGGTTAGTTGCTACATAAATCAAACTTGATTATGCAATAGTTGTAAAACCAAGAAAGGGGCTCAATGTGAACAACGTACGTGTCTAAACCTATTCTCTGTTAAAATTGAAAGCTAATTAGAAACACCCACAATATTGCGTGGGCAATTAAAGGTTTTCGTATTTATTTCCCTTGATGATGAATTTTTGTTGTCATGATTCACACCTGACAAATGCTATACAATGGATGAACCAAGTTAACAAAAAAAAATAAACGAATGAAAGATTCAAAAGTCCGATGAATTTAATGTTCAATTAACACGGAAAGATTATTCTTTTCATATATCGGGTAACTGATTACCAGTTTAGTGTTTCTTGGAGGTACTTATGAGATCGAGGAAAAAGAAAAAGAAAATAAAGAAAATTGTAATGACGAAGACACTAAATATTAGGATATTTTCTTTTAAAGTGTAAGGAACGAACATTCTTAACGGATTTGTTGAAAAAGAGTTTACGGGTCTAAGGTACGAAATTTTCAGACATTTTCCTTCAAACAATAACAAGCGACCATTATTAGCGGTTTTGTTCAAAATGCATTTACGAGACTAAGGCACAAAATATTCAGTCATTTTCTTTCAAAAAATAAGGAAAGACCATTATTAGTGGTTTTGTTCGAAATGCGTTTACCAGTCGAAGGTACGAAATATTCAGACATTTTCTCTCAAACAGTAAGGAACGACCATTATTAGCGGATATCTTCGAAATGCGTTTACGAGTCTAAGGCACGAAATATTGTGACATTTTCTCGGAAATGAATGGAACGACCATTATTTGCGGTTTTGTTCGAAATGCGTTTACGAATCTAAGGCACGAAATATTCAGACAATTTCTCTGAAATGAATGGAACGACCATTATTAGAGGATGTGTTTTGTTCAAAATGGGTTTAGACGGATAATCTAGAAAATATTCAGACATTTTCTTTAAAAAATTGAAAATCAATATTTTTTACCGGATATGCGCAAAATGCTATCGGCCGCTAGGGATTAATTAACTAGGTACACTACTATAGTTTACTGTAGTCGAAAGTCTATCAAGTTAAACTCTCAATTAACCTCCGGCTACTGCCTTAAGGATTTTCGTCTGAAGATCTGGTTTAGGGCCCCAAATGCGGAATGGTGGCATACTGTTTCCCCTTCCGGCGAATCTTCTTCTTCATCGTTGGTACCATACTGTATTTGTTTATCTTTACATTGGGACTCTGCCAGCAACGTTGAGATTGGTATCTTGACGTGAGTGTGGACCAAGATCGCCATAACTCCTGCACACAATCCCGAAGCACACCTGAAACGGATACAAATCACGTCGGCTTGTTTGATCCTTTCTGAAATTGATCGTATCCTTCCACTGCGAGTGGTCGCGATTCGAATCCAGGTAAAGTCGGTATCTGGGGTGCTGATTTTTAAGGTAGTTCGATCATATATAATTTTGACGACATACATTCTTCACGTGTATCTATTTATCCGGACGAAGCAAATATTTCGAAATAGCTATCAGATCATAACATTTTAAAACGGACAATATACCGTGTTTATGAATTTCGGCTCATTGGTTCAACCAGTGAACTGAGATGTCTATTTTCAAAATTCTACTACAGTAGAATCCCTCATATCCGGAATCCCTCGTATCCGGAATCCCTCATATCCGGAGTGCCTCATATCTGGAATCCCATATATCTGTACATAATTTTGATCTGTATATTTCAACTATTTCGGTGATATGTAACTGATTTAAAATTTCTGTTTTTCAGGAATTTTACTTTAGATAATTTCTTACGCTTATTTCACCCTAATGGCTTGTATTGGTGCAAAAGATGATGGGAGTAAGAGGAAAGGATGACAAAGAAACACATCTGCAACAAGATAGGGACGAGATGCATAATTGTGAAGAAACCAGGACTGAAATTGAAAGAGCTATTGAAAAGGTTGTCAGGAAAGAAAGCCAGCATTCAGCTATGACGATTGCAATAACGCACGCAGAGCTAAAAATTGACTTTCGTTTAAAAATCCTCGTTACATTATTTGTTTCGCATACGTGGCATACTTAATTTAATGAATTTTCATTAACATTACATAATTTATTTCTTTTTCCTTAAAATCAATTCCGTTATATTTCACTCACCATTAGCTTATTTTGTTTACTATAAAACATGGAAAATAAATGTTAAACCTGATTTCAGTTCTTTTATTTTAATCTAAATATAACCCCTCATATCCGGACTTTGTAACCAATTCCTCATATCCGGAATCCCTCATATCCGGAATTTCTAATATCCGGTCTTTGTAACCAATTCCTCATATCCGGAATCCCTCATATCTGGAATCCCTCATATCCGGTCTTTGTAACCAATTTCTCATATCCGAAATCCCTCTTATCTGGAATACCTCATATCTGGAATCCCTCATATCCGGTCTTTGTAACCAATTCTTCATATCCGGAATCCCTCATATCCGGTCTTTGTAACCAATCCCTCATATCCGGAATCCCTCATATCTGGAATCACTCATATCTGGAATCCCTCATATCCGGTCTTTGTAGCCAATTCCTCATATCCGAAATCCCTCCTATCTGGAATCACTCATATCTGGAATCCCTCATATCCGGTCTTTGTAGCCAATTCCTCATATCCGAAATCCCTCTTATCTGGAATCTTATCTGGAATCCCTCATATCTGGAATCCCTCATATCCGGTCTTTGTAACCAATTCCTCATATCTGGAATTCCTCATATCCGGAATCCCTCATATCCGGAATCTCTCATATCCGGTTTTGTAACCAATTCCTCATATCCGGAATCTCTCATATCCGGTCTTTGTAACCAATTCCTCATATCCGGAATCCCTCATATCCGGAATCTCTCATATCCGGTCTTTGTAACCAATTCCTCATATCCGGAATCCCTCATATCCGGAATCTCTCATATCCGGTCTTTGTAACCAATTCCTCATATCCGGAAGGCCTTCTCTAGTCCGGTTTTCAATGATTCTACTGTATTATGAAAGTTGATTTTTCCCTTGACAGATTGGCACGAGAGAATTTCCTCTCCTCACTTTTTTAATATGATTTTGTGCTGGGCTCAGCGATGCTCAATAAATAACTATAAAACAGTAAATGCCAAGGTCAGCTAACGAAACAGACACGCGACCGTATTAATTAACTTTGCATATGTGCTAATTACGTTAGATTCAAATTATCTGACTATCTGTCGCTTTTTTCTGATCAGCAATACTTGTTCGGTAACTCGTACTTGCCTGCACAGATCAGAGGTAAGTGAAAAGAGCATCGATTTAAGGAGACACGTTGCTATAATCGCTTCAGATTAGAACATTTCTGTAAGATCTGTTATTTTTTTAAAATATTTATTTTTTGTTTTCTTTGAGCCAATGTTCTGATATGATGGGAATTTTAATCTGTATTGCCAAGATAATCAGATTATATACACACACACACACACACGCACACACACACACACACATATATATATATATATATATATATATATATATATATATATATATATATATATATATATATATCATTAAAAACGACAGACAAGGTGCTTTTATTTAGTTTTTTTATATAATTTCTCATGCGATCTAAAAAAAAAATTATTTTCGGATGTTAAATTTTATAAAAACTGTCCGAATGTTCTTTTTATCCGAGCGCTTTTAGCTATACATTTAACCATTTTCAAGGATTATATTTTAACTGTTAAGATTAGAAATAGTTTGTTGTATGTATGTTTTATGAAATATATTTTTCTTTCAAAACACGGTCAAGATATTATGTCCATGTTCAAAGTTGAAATTATTAAGTGTTGGTTTGTTTGTTTTCATTAATAAGGCTTCCATTATTTTTTTTTTGGCATGTAGATGATGCTATTATATTAGTGTTGTCGACAAGTATGTTACGAATAGTGTCCGGTAGGTTTCCATGATTATTTAAATGAGACATAATTGAGCTATGGTCAGAAAGGTGTAGAGTTAGATTTTTTAAATCATTTATCATCCTTAAAGAAAAAAAAAATTAGATCGCAGGAGAAAATGTATAAAAAACTATATAAAAGCACATTGTCTGTCATTTTTAATGAAATGTGCATGAAGGAAGTATTGCTGCCTAAATACACCAATATATATATATATATATATATATATATATATATATATATATATATATATATATATATACACATATATATATATATATATATATATATATATATATATATATATATATATATATATATATATATATATATATACACTTTTTTACTAATAAGCTAATGTTAAAAATATTTTTATTTTCTTCTCAAAAATATATAGTCCTGGATATCAAAATACATTTTAATAGTTAAAATATCAGCAGTACACTTTTATGTAAAAATGACCAACAATATATATAGCAAAATTACCTATAATATATTTCATCTGAATTTGAAAGCATACAATTGATTTTAAAATATATTTAGTTGAAGCCATAAAATTGTGTTCAAATTATTTAGATATATATCGAAATCAATTGCTCGACAGTAAATTGCTCGAAATCAATTGCTCGAAAAATAATTTCTCGAACTATCAATTGCTCGAAAGGCAAATTGCTCGAAAGCTTTGTTTAAAAAAAACTACATTGTTTCTAATATTTAGTATAAGATAAAATAATACAACTTTATTGTTGTTAACTGAACAGTTAAAATTAAAGAACGAGTACATTTATATAACAGGTCTTATTTTTTAAACATTTTTTGTCATAGTTTAAAATAAAGGGTACATTTTTATTATTACTGTTATTCTTCTTGATTTAAAAAAATATAAATATTGTTGCTAATATTTACTCTATTATTATGAAATATTATATGCAACACTTCTTAAATATTGTTCAACATTGTTGTGTCACAGTTTGATACAATGATACAACTTTAATCGCATTGCACAGTCACGGTACTTTTTTCTGCCCTCAGCTTCACTCACTCATCCCACATATTGCTCTATTCTTTGTTCTCTCTTTAGTCCATCAATAATGACAATAGATATTGGTTGCTATGGGAAGAAAGGAAGAATCACACGTACAAAGAGTAGCCTTGCCACCGTGTGTTGAATCGGCCAAAGGAGAAAGTCCTACATGATTGACTGCTAACGTGAGCGTTGTGGTTCCTTTTATATCCAAGTCCGTTGACATGGTGCATCGAGCAATGAAAATAATTAGATAAATGTGCCTTTCGAGCAATCGTTAGTTCGAAAAATTATTTTTCGAACAATTGATTTCAAGCAATTTACTGTTAAGCATTTGATTCGAGGAATTTCCTGTCGAGCAATGGATTTCGATCAATTTACTGCCGAGCAATTTATATCGGGTAATTTACTGTCGAGCAATTGATCTCGAGTAATTTACGGTTGAGTAATTGATTTCAAGCAATTAAATGTCGAGCAATTGATTTCGAGTAATTTACTGTCGAGCATATGATTTCGAGCAATTGATTTCGAGCAATTTACTGTCGGGCAATTGATTTCGAGTAATTTACTGTCGAGTAATTTACTATCGAGCAATTTACTGTCGGGCAATTGATTTCGAGTAATTTACTGTCGAGCAATTTACTATCGAGCAATTGATTTCGAGCAATTTACTGTCGAGCAATTGATTTCGAGCAATTTACTGTCGGGCAATTGATTTCTCGTAATTTACTGTCGAGAAATTTGCTGTCGAGCAATTGATTTCAAGTAATTTATTGTTGAGCAATTGATTTCAAGTAATTTACTGTCCAGCAATTGATTTCAGGTAATTTACTGTTGAGCAAATGATTTCGAGAAATTTACTCTCAAGCATATGATTTCGAGCAATTTACCATCGAGAAATTTACTGTCAAGCAATTGATTTCCAGTAATTTACTGTTGAGCAATTGATTTCGAGCAATTTACTGTCGAGCAATTGATTTCGAGCAATTTACTGTCGAGCAATTGATTTCAGGTAATCTATTGTTGAACAATTGATTTCGAGAAATTTACTGTCAAGCATATGATTTCGAGCAATTTACCAGAGAGTAATTTAGTGTCGAGTATTTGATCTCGAGTAATTTACTCTCGAGCAATTGATTTAAAGCAATTTACTGTCGGGCAATTGATTTCGAGTAATTTACAGTTGAGAAATTTACTGTCGAGCAATTGATTTCGAGCAATTTAATGTCGGGAAATTAATTTCAAGTAATTTACTGTCGAGCAATTGATTTCGAGCAATTTACTGTAGATCAATTGATTTCGAGCAATTTACTGTCGAGCAACTGATTTCAATCAATTTACGATCGAGCAATTGATTTAAAGTAATTTACTGTCGAGCAATTGATTTCGAGTAATTTACTGTCAAGCATATGATTTCGAGTAAATTAATGTCGAGCAATTGATTTCAATCAATGTCGAGCTTATGTTTTCGAGTTATGTACTGTCAATCAATTGACTCTCGAGCAATTGATTTCAAGTAATTTACTGTCGAGCAATTGATTTCGAGCAATTTACTGTGGAGCAATTGATTTCGAGTAATTTACTGTCGAGCAATTGATTTCGAGCAATTTACAGTCGAGCAATTGATTCCGTGTAATTTAATGTCGAGCAATTTACTGTCGAGCATATGATTTCGAGAAAATGATTTCGAGTAATTTACCGTGAGAAATTGATTTCGAGCAGTTTATTGTCGAGCAATTCATTTCAAGCTATTAACACTCGAGCAATTGATTTCCAGTAATTTACTGCCGAGAAATTGATTTCGGGCAATTTACTGTCGAGCAATTGATTTTGAGTAATTTACTGTCTAGCAATTTTCTGTCTAGCATATGATTTCGAGCAATTGATTTCGAGTAATTTACCGTGAGAAATTGATTTCGAGCAATTTACTCTCGAGCAATTAATTTCGAGTAATTTAATGTCGAGTAATTTATTTTAAAGCAATTTACTTTCGAGTAATTTACTGTCGAGTAATTTACTGTCGAGTAATTGATTTCAAGCAATTAACTGTCGAGCAATTGATTTTGAGTAATTTACTGTCGAGCAATTGATTTCGAGCAATTTACTGTCAAGCAATTGATTTCAAGTAATTTATTGTTGAGGAATTGACTTCGAGAAATTTACTGTCAAGCATATGATTTCGAGCAATTCACTGTTGAGCAATTGATTTCGAGCAATTTACTGTCAGACATATGATTTCAAGCAATTTAATGTCGAGCAATTGACTTCAATCAATTTACTGTCGAGCAATTGATTTCGAGCAACATACTGTCGAGCAAATGATTTCAAGTAATTTACTCTCGAGCATATGATTTCGAGCAATTCACTTTCGAGCAATTGATTTCCAGTAATTTACTGTCGAGGAATTGATTTCAAGCAATTAATTATCGAGCAATAGATTTCGAGCAATTTACTGTCGAGCGATATATTTCGAGTAATTTACTGTCGCGCAATTGATTTCAAGTAATTTATTGTTGAGCAATTGACTTCGAGAAATTTACTGTCAAGCATATGATTTCGAGTAATTTACCATCGTGAAATTTACTGTCGAGCAATTTATTTCCAGTAATTTATTTTCGATCAATTGATTTCGAGCAATTTACTGTGGAGCAATTGATTTCCAGAAATTTACTGTCAAGCATATGATTTCGAACAATTTGCTGTTGAGCTATTGATCTTGAGTAATTTACTGTCAAGCAATTTAATGTCGAGCAATTGATTTCAATCAATTTACTCTCGAGCAATTGATTTCAAGCAATTAACTGTCGAGCAATTGATTTCGAGCATTTTACTGTCGAGCAATTGATTTCGAGAAATTTACATTCAAGCAATTGATTTCAAGTAATTTATTGTTGAGGAATTGATTTGGAAAAATTTACTGTCAAGCATATTATTTCGAGCAATTTACAATCCAAAATGTACTGTCGAGCAATTGATTTCGATTAATTTACTGTCGAGCAATTGATTTCTAGAAATTTACTGTGAAGCATATGATTTCGAGCAATTTACTGTCGAGCAATTTACTGTCAAGCATATGATTTCGAGCAATTAACCGTTAGGAAGAAGTATGTTTTTCGGTGTAGAATTGTAATCCAAAAGAAATTAGATTGGTTCAACTCCATGGAGGTAGCATAGCATTTACCGAGCAGAAAAGACCTGCACTAGAGTTCATCTGTCGGTTTAGCATGCTAATAGCAATAGAATATCGACATGCTTGTAACTCTTTGTGGGTAAGACGTTGCCGAGTGGCGAATATGTCTCCGCCCCCGATAAAACAGTGTGGACGATTTGGAACTCTATTAATGGTTGAAAGAAAAGATTGAGAAACTTTATAACCAGATATGACAGCAGTATTACATTTTTGATTTTTTTTTTTACAGGTGTCAGATTATACCAAATAGACAAATACTTGAAAGGAGAGAGAAATTCGTATGGCGAGGGAAATTAAGAATGCCCCGGACCGAGCATATGTTAAATGAGGAGGTTTTAAAATGAATAAGCTCTACAAAGAGAAACCTGAAGATGTTGGGATACATGGTGAGGAAAGAAAACTTGGAGAATGCAACACTCTCACTAAACCTATCAAAAGTAAGAGAAGTTGAGAAATTATCACGAAGACAAATACTAGAACAGATTACTGCAAGTGACAAAAGAAGTTATGGAGAGTCATATCTCTTAATCCAGAACGGATATGGATTGACATCAAATCCGTCTAGAACTTTAGCATTATCCTTAATATTGTTTATTTCTATTTAAGTTCCTTAATATTTACAATAAACTTTGGAAAATTAAAAGTTAATATCAAGTCTCCTCTACTTCAGCATTTTTCTAAGTATTATTACTAATTTTGTTGGGTCGAAAAAAATGTTCGTGTTGATTGTTAGCTGAATTTCAAAAACCATATTCAGATATTGTACCTAAAGTTATTCAGCGGCATGTGATTTTACTTAAAGTACAGATTTTTTAAATCATTTCACCCTAGGTAAGGTGATAAAGCTACTATGACATAAGGGGGTTAATGAGGCTGAAGAAAAAAAAAGTTGCCGAAAGGAAAGTACAATGAAAAGAATAGGATTCAAGAAGATAGAAGATTAAATCTTTGGAGATTTTAGTTGACAGAAAGCTGGAATACAATTCAATAGGCGAGAGAAGAAACTATTGGAATAGAAGTTACGGCTGCATTTAGCAATTTCAGCTGGCTGACAATCTAGTACAGTGTTTCTCAAATGATGTCCCTGGGCAACCTGGTGCGTCCTGGAAGATGTCTAGGTGCACCCTGGCATTCCAGAGAAATACAAGAAATAAATATACTTACTTTAGTATATTTCTGTACCCGTCTCGTTCATATTTATGTGAATTAGGCTTTTCTGCTCTCACCACAATTAAATGCAAAACGAGAGGAACTCTTCAATGTATTGAGGAGGAAATGAAAGTTTGCCTATCAAATATACACCCAAACATTGAAGAAATCGCTAAGACTCATCAGGCTCCTGTTTCTCATAAATACAAAAATGAATAAACTTAAGGTATGTTTCATTTTTTAAATTTTTTTATTTCATTATTTCTTTAATATAGGGGGAATGGACAAAGGATAAAAGATGAACGGAGTTCAAGACATCAGAAGATGGCGATTGAGGTTGCATTTAAATTTTTGAAGATTGTAGTTAATAGGGAAGCAAGTAAACGGAAGGGAGTTCCACAGGCGGGAAGTGCGAGAAAACGAAGCTGTTGGAGTAGAACTATTTCAACGGTAAAAAGGTGGCACATAGGTTCCAACCTAGTAGAACGTTTAAATTTATGGAACCTGGGTACTAGGGAAAACAAAACTCGACAGAACAGCTGCCATGAAAATATTTGTAGAAAAGACAGAGAGAAGTCATCACGTCTGTGAAATAAGTAGATTGCGACTTCCATGGAAATAAAAATACCCGTGAATATGTGAACTTAACAACTTTAACCATCTATTGCAAGAACCCTCATAAATATAAATTCATATCATTATTTCAAAGCAATGGCCCTCAAAGGGTGCGTCTCGGCGCCATCGTGCGTCCTGGAAGATGTCTAGGTGCACCCTGGCATTCCAGAGAAATACAAGAAATAAATATACTTACTTTAGTATATCCCTGTACCCGTCTCGTTCATATTTATGTGAATTAGGCTTTTCTGCTCTCACCACAATTAACTGCAAAAAGAGAGGAACTCTTCAATGTATTGAGGAGGAAATGAGAGTTTGACTATCAAATATACATGGAATAAAATTTATAATTCGTATTTTCAATCTTATTATTAATCTTAAATGTTAATCTGAGTCTAAATTCAAATCCAAAACTAATCTACGATTTTTATTTAAATACTTAACAACAATAATTATCCTCCTTAGCAATAAAATATCTCGCGATAACCGGAAATATTAAACAAACGGTGTTGCCCAAAATTTGCACCTGAAGACTGAAAATCGCATGAAACTCCGTTTTGTACATTTAACGTATGCTGTTATATATATATATATATATATATATATATATATATATATATATATATATATATATATATTAAAAATGAAAATGGGAAGCATAGAAAAAACAGAACAGAAGCAGAAAAATAATTTGGTATACGCTCGCTTACAACCAAATGGTAAAGGACAAATTAGGACAAAACTTCCTCTCATTTATAGTCAAGCATTTTCCCAGTGAAAGTAAACTAAGTACTATTTTCAATAAAAATACACTAAACTTAAGTTACAGCTATACTGAAAACTTAGAAAAATTATTAAGAAACATAATGCTAATATCTTAAATAAACACTTATATCTGAATTAAAAAATTTTAGACAATGGAAAAATAAAAACTGATGAGGATAAACAAAAATTATGTAACTGTAGAAACCTTCATAACTGTCCTCTACAAAATAAATGTCGCACGGAATCATTAGTATACCAATGCAATATATCTTCTATTGAAAATCCTGAAAATATAAACATATGTATAGGTTTCACTAGCCATGAGTTCAAAAAAAGGTTCAACCAACATCAAAGTTCATTTAGGATAAATAAATATAAAAATCAAACATCTCTCTCAAAATACTTCTGGCACCTAAAAGAATCAAATAAAACACCTACAGTAAAATGAAATAAATATGAAAAGCTAGAATATGTAGGCCATTAAATGACCCATGTCCTTTGTACATACATGAGAAACTATATATTACTAAGTTTATAAAAATAAAAGTTTACTGAATCAGAGAAATAAATTAGCTATTTTTTGCCGTCATTGTCATAAATTTTACTTAAATAAAATTTACATATAAAATTAAAAAAAAAATGTGACCTGGTAATATACATACTTATACATGATATGAAATAATAATTTTACATACTGTAAGTAATTCTAATACATTTACTTGTTTTTAAAAAGATATACAGTCTATTAAAAATTAAAAGTGAAAATTTTTTTAAATTGTAGTTAAATAAAAAGTATTCTAACCTAAATCTGTAAGTATACAAATAGAAAAAATGCCGTAAGAAGTTTTGCCGTTAGCAATAAAATTTAAAAAAAATCCAGACGACTTGCATTTAGCGGATGTCAGAATTCGTTGAAAAATACATCCCTACACATCCCTAAACATAACCCCTTTTTCGAACGTAACTAATAACTGATGCAACAAAAGTTAATGAAAATGAACACGCTGCCACCCCTTGTCTGGATGAGTGGATTTCTCTTTATCCTTGGAAACAGTGAATTATGAATTTTTGCCGTGCCTTTAAAACTCGGTAAATTTAAAAATAAGTCACTCGAAAATTCGCTTGAGGATGAAATGGAACTAATGTTTTTAATTTAATTACAAAATTAAATTCGAAGCTTTTAGCTTCCATTTTTGAAACATGGTTATTACTGTGTAGCGAAAAAAAACATATTTTAAATCAGTTAATTTATAATATTAATGATTTGTAAATTTACATTGAGCACTATTTTGTAAAAATAAAAATATCTATAAGAACACCGGATTATATATCTTACTATTCTTTCTTTATACACACACACACACACACACACACACACACACACATATATATATATATATATATATATATATATATATATATATATATATATATATATATATATATATATATATATGTGTGTGTGTGTGTGCACGCTCCCGAAAAATTTAATTCCGGTCTAGTATTCTTGAGAGAAAGCATGAATTTTTAAACAATGACTAATACTGCAAAGCACTTCCATGAATTGAGCCCTATCGGTCATTGGCGTATTTATTCGAAGAATAAGTACGTAAAAATTACCCATTTTCTCAACCGGGCGTTGATAGCCCAGGTGTAGAATCTCCGAATGATTTCAAATCAGTCTGGTTTCGATCCCGGCTTAAGGCAATCGGATTTCTAGCCACACTGATGAGCTGTGGATAAAAACACACATACACACAGACACACACACACACACACATATATATATATATATATATATATATATATATATATATGCAGAAATATAGTCTTAAAGTGTGCTATATTTATGGGGTAAAGTGCTCAATATCAGAGATAGAGCGTGTGTAAATATAAAAGTGGACATGGAAGTCAGCACTTATATATATATATATATATATATATATATATATATATATATATATATATATATATATATATATATATATATATAATGTGCAGAATTAATGTTAGTTCAGTGATGATGACTTCATGTCTCTCATCCCACACTACTTCTTAACCCTAGAATACTACCCATCAATTAAAGTTACACCATTACTAACCATGGGTATATCTTACCCGATTTTGAAAATATCAACAAAAAAAAATTAAATATAAATCTTTATTTGAAATATTTTACATGCAGGCACTTCAAACTTTGAGTTAACATTAATAGGAACTGAAAAACATTATTTAGGTAAGAATGAAGTGTTCCTTTTGCTTACATAGGCTTGGCTGATGAAATTTAACCCTAGAATACTACCCATCAATTAAAGTTACACCACTACTAACCATGGATATATTATACCCGATTTTGAAAATATCAAATAAAATATTAAATAGAAATCTTTATTTGAAATATTTTACATGCAGGCATTTCAAACTTTGTACTTTAAGTTAACATTAATAGGAACTGAAAAACATTATTTATATAAGAAAATCATGTACTGAAAATTGTAATTAAAACTGAAAATTTGAGCTGGGTACTATATACCCATGGTTAGTGTTCTAGGGTTAAGTAATAACAAGCAAGGATAATGAGTCCAGCTGCCTTACTATTTAACCCATAACTATGGAGGGAAGTGATGAGTTTTTTGATGAATGTTTTAGGTGAAGGTGAATATAACAAACTCGACTAGAATTTGAACTCGGCTCGCCGATTTGTCGTTCCGAGGCGTTATTCATTATGGCGCCTTTGTCTCTCATCGTAAATGATGTTTACGTGTTTCGTGTTGCTGGAAATGCTTCTTTCATGCGCTTCATCTCATATTTTTTTTACACCAGACCTTTTGACCATCAGTACGTTATGAATTGTCAGAAATAAATCTCCAAGATAAAAGTCAGTTGAATACGCGGAATAACTCAGAGTAAACGGGGCAAGTGATCCATGTTCTTGGGTTTGGGCCGTAATTTGATTATCCCATTGTCAGTTTATAAGCAAAGATCGGAATGTTTAAGATGTGCTCTCGATATTGTCAAACTTGTGGAGTTATATATAAACAGATTGTAATCCACTGATAGAAAGATTAAAAGTCAGAAAATCAAGAAAAATTCTTTTTCACTAATATTCTCATGAACGATTTGTTTATATATATATATATATATATATATATATATATATATATATATATTGAACAGTCATGGTGGCTTTGGCGTATGAGGCCCAGAAGTTCAGTTTAAACCTGAATTGTCAGATTACCCACATTGATAACTTGATTATAGTGATGAATTTTTTTACGAAGAACTGTAGTTTGAAATAAACAAACAAACAAAAAAATAACTTACCTTATAGACGTTCGTACGTTAAAAAAAATCTCGTGGGGAAGCCATAGTGTTTTTATGCTGAGAAATTAACGCAAAATCACGGCGAACACGTGATTTGAGTAAATATAAATATGCAGTGTACGAACGACGGGGCGGGGGAGGAGAAAAGGACCAGACAATACGTCAAATACATCTATAAAAACCAGCCACATTTAAAAAAAACAAAAAAACTGATAACAGAGAAATGGTGAACAGAGTGTCATAGAATTTCCGAACTGAACTCCTTGTATTTTATTGTCGCGATAATGTTAACATTCTTCGAAAATAATTCTTAGAAAACAAATATTCGAATTATAAATCGTTTGAATGAAAATTAATCGAAAGGACAATTATGCTAAATGATAATTATTCAAAGTGAAAAATTCTTTATTGCAATAACAATGTAAAAATTAAATGAGGAAATAAACAAATGATTATTATGAATGCAAATATCGATAATAAAACAATTTAGTAAGAAAAATCCTTCTACCTTAAGTTATACGATACGATACACAAATAGTCAACTACTAAAGAGTACTCGTTAAAGGATGCCACTAATTTTTTAAGTTTTCCATTTTCATCGCGGTATTTCATGGCACTCTTGATATTTTGGCAACCTCCTTTGATTTTTTTAATATGAATTTCTTGCACGTCCTGTTCTCTTTTAAGATCATCTAAGAATTTCCATATTGTGGGATAATAGGATGACGCTGCAAAAAGCCCTTTGCCATTTGTCATGGCTTTTATTAGTCCTAGGTAAATCAGCGTTGACTCTCTCAAAGCAAGACCACATACGTATTTCAAACATAAGTATTTTGAATAATTATCATTTAGTATAATTGTCCTTTCAATTAATTTCCATTCGAAGAATTTACAATTTGAAAAAATGTTTTTCAAATAATTGTTTTCGAATAATTTTCTCGATACGATTGTCGCAGAGTTTAATGTCCCCCGAATAATATCAAAGCCTAACAACAGAGCATATATTTAAAAACGAGCTTCCTTGAAAAGACACCATTAAAACTCAGCCCTCTCCATTGGGATATGAAAAGACTGAAAAAAAAATTTCGTCGAGTCGCATAGCGACACCACAACGACAACTATATAAATAAATGAGCAAGAACTGAACTACAGTGTAACCCGGATATAAGAGAGTTGTCGGGACCGGGTAAAAAGTCTCTTATATCTGGGTTTCTCTTATATTCGGGTTTGGTCTATTATACAGAGTAACCCGGATATAAGAGAGTTGACGGGACCGGAGAAGAAGTCTCTTATATCAGGGTTTCTCTTATATCCGGGTTTGGTCTAATTTATATACATTGACACAGGCTCTATTATATCCGGGTTTCTCTTATATCCGGGTTACACTGTATATACATTAACACAGGCTCTAATTTGGGACCAGAGAAAATATCTCTGATATCCGGGTTTCTCTTATATCCGGGTCTCTTATATCCGGGTTACACTGTATTTATTTTATAGTTTAAGTCCACTTTAATCAACCTGTCTAAGTCTCTTTTGTGAAACGAAGGTGGCAAGTTGCAGAGAAACCTTTCGGGGTGAGTTTGGTATTAGCCGGCCTTGCGTCCCGAGCAAAGCGTTCGTCGAGACAAGCAAGGATCGGCACTCACGATCGACGCTTAATTCTTGAGTTCATTAAAAAAAATTGGATAGTGAGAAATTTACATGCTACCTTGATCTACTGACCAGATTTGAAGAAATTGATCAAGGTTAACCAACCAACATTGAACAAATTTACCAAGAATAGCCAATCCGAATTGAGCAACTTAATACGTGCTACTTAGAAAATTTAAATTAAATTAATTCTTCCGGAAAAAGAAAAAAAAAAAAAAACGTCTGCGAAAAATTTGTTTATAAATTCATTTTTGACCTCGATTCAAAACTATTTCGGACTTGACTAAACATTCATAATGGCAAGTCATCGGGTTACATTCGCCTGCCTTGACCTAATTTCATTTATCCCTTATTCTTCTGTAAATTTATAACATTACATAGTCATAACAGAAATCCACGGATATACAAACAAATTAGACGATCCGCCATTTAGTTAGCTGAGAAAACCAGAGGAAACTCCACTGTGGTTGCATTTGTGTGAATCGATAGCCGCCTCCTCGTACAAGGTCATACTTCTGAAATACCATATAAAATTAGGTCCTTTCTACTGTGTGGATTTGTTCTCTAATACCAGGCGTACACTGCATATACAGAAAGAAATTAGTACGAAACTGATAATATCTATCTATCTATCTATCTATCTATCTATCTATCTATCTATCTATATATCTATCTATCTATCACTGTGTGTGTGTTTTAGTGGAAAAATAAATCCTATCTTCGAAAGAAAAAATAATATTTTTATCGACGCAATCATATACAATATTTATGTAACGAAAAGAGGAAGTAATTTGTATTTGGTTTGTTTTGTTTTACGGCATATCAACACCTCAATGGGTCATTTAATGCCGACAAGATTTTTATGGCTGGCAATATTCTTTTTCAAAAATGTATTGCTGCTAATACTTTCTTTTCCAAAAATGTATTGTTGGTAATAATTTTATCTTCAAAAATCTATTGAAAAAATGTATTGCTGGTATTAAACCCTATTTTTACACTTTCATAGTGTTTTGACGCCATTTTGCCCATAGCTGGGACCCAAGCAGGTGCTATCACGTCGGGTCAGCGTGGACCTGGGAACGCCAGCAATTAAGAGGTGGTTCACGCTTCTCAAAACCTCCTGATCAGAGGCCTTGCTGTTGGATGTAGTTTATCGTCTTACCCAGGACGCGGATGTAGTTTTATCATCCCTAACATCACCTCGCCTCGTATTCCCTATAAGATCTTCTATACGTATAATCTCCCTAAACTGTTGTGTGAACTGGATTCACGACCAAAAATCACCTAACAGATAAAGATACAAATCCTTCTAGACAGAACTGACTGTCACCAATCGTCCCCTTAATAATGTCTGACACTCTTAACCCTTTGAGCCCTGACCACCGGTTCAACGGTGGTAGAGAAAAATGACGTAATGCCCAGTCACCGGTTGAACAGTGGTAGAAAAAATGACTTAATGCCCAGCTTCCAGTTGAACGGTGTGTAAACACTTTCGTCTTGTTTTGCTATTGGTTGTCTTATTTTGAAGAGCCAATCAGAAACGCTGTCTGATGTCATCAAACGTTATACCAACATGTCAGCCCCTTTTCATTGTGTTTTGCGCATGTGTTTTGGATTAAAAAAAGATTGTTTTGACTGTGAAGCGTGTAGAGTATCAACCTGGACCGTCAGGGAAGCAATCAGGAAGTTATATTTTTTGTAACTATTTTTATATCTACCTTGAAACATTACATGCCAATTATTTGCGAATTTTGACTCAGGAGCTCATGCAAAAGGGTTAAAATTGTTCAGGAACGCATGGCTCAAAGGGTTAATGTATATGGTCACGAAACAAGGAATATCAAAAATATGCATTGAAGAGAAGGTTGTTGGGAAAAAAAGGTGATCCCGACGAAGAAGGTGGCATGACAACATAATCAAATGGAAACACCTGATCTTGAATTCTTAAACCTAGCTACCCAAAACCGTGACCTCCGGAGTGAGTTGAGTTATATGAGAGCCCATTGTGCTATAGACTGAGAGAACGTCGAAGATACAGGGACTATTAACTTTAAATCTGAATTCTAAACTTTTGCAATTCGATGTATTGAGTTGCATAAACTAGCCGGCCTTATTCAAATTACTTTAAATTCAGTTTTTATTTTTATCAGTATTGTTTTTAAATGCTTCACATTGAAATAATAATAGTTAAGAAAGATATAATGTATGATTCTGGACGTAAAGTTTCAATGCGAGACTTAGAAATTAGTGTACTTGCTATAGATTTTCACCTTAATTAATTGATTTCTGTTTAATTAAAATTGCATTCTTTAATGCAAAATTATGGTCAGGCTTATTACGACAAACGGTTAAATTCATTGAGTGTGCTGATTTGTAAAAGAATCTTTTTTGTGTCCATATAATATTTAAATTCCTAGATATTTCACCTTTGTATTTATTTAGACAATTTTTAGTCTTTAATGTAATTTCTTTTTCAATTGTTTTTTTTAAAGAAAATTTGATTTATATACTGTATGAGCCTGGACGTAGGTTTCTCTTGAAAGACTCAGAAATGAATGCACTTTCTATATATTTTCGCCTTAATGAATTATTTTCATTTTAATTGCAACAAGCATTATTGAAGTTGAAATTATCTCAGAATTATTACAACGAGGGACGGATGCGCATCTCTTTCTTTCATTCATATCATTTTGAATTGATTATTTCGCCATGGTGTAGTGGTTAGCAAACCTGTCTCGCAAGATCTGAATAGCGAGTTCGAGCCTCACTAAGTGCCCATACTTCCGGCCTTATGCCATATATAAGCTACTCTTGAAAAGTTAATATATATTCTTTGATTTAAATCTCGAGATGTTTCACATATATATTGCTTGTGGCATTTTTACAGACAGTTCTTTAAATATCTCCATCAGCTTTTAAGTTATTAATTTGTTTTGTATAAATTATCATTCTTATTATTTTTAACGTAATTGTAACGAATCTTATATTAAGTTTAGACAAATTCTTTTCAATTGTGGTGTTTGTATTTATTTATTTTCATGATTTGACTTTAAGCAAGGCGATAATGCCACTAAGACGCAAGGTGGGGTTACAGGCAGTGAAAGTGAATGCGAAGACTTTAAAAATAACATTAAAAGAGTAGAATTCAGGTAGACAGAAGATGGCGATTGTAGTTACATTTAACTTTTTGAAGATTGTAGGCGGCAGGGAGGTAAGAAAACCGGTAGAGATTTCCACAGTTACTTCTCGGGAGGTAGACAGGCACTGAACCCGTTTATACGGTTTGGGAATATTTTTGGCCGACCCTACGGGCTCGGAAAACCCACGGTAAACTCAGTCTTGTGCCACATATATCCCTCTTATCTGTTAAATATTAACAGTTGATTAGATTGTTCCACCGAGGCAGTGACTGTTCGCAGCTGCTGTCGAGCTCTCTAACTTTGCCAGAGAGGAACCCGGACGAGGCTTTGCCGAAGGGCAATGTTTCTGCTTGGGAGGTAGACAGGCCCTGAATCCGTTTATGTGGGTTCTAAGGGAATATTTTTGGCCGACCCTACGGGCTCGGAGAACCCAGTGCCACATACCTTGTGCCACATACATCCCTCGTGGGGGGAGGGTGTTAAATATGACTGAATTATCTGAGTGCGAGTTCATACGATACTCTTTCATTAGTCGCGTAATACTCTTCTGGTGTACTTACTGTTTAATATACGATATATTTGCAAACCTGGTTTTTGTTATTACTTAACCATTTACTTGGTCACAACACTATCTATCTATCTATCTATCTATCTATCTATCTATCTATCTATCTATCTTAGTCTGTTGTTTATCTATCTATCTATCTATCTATCTATCTATCTATCTATCTATCTATCTATCTATCTATCTATCTATCTATCTATCCTAGTCTGTTGTTTATCTATCTATCTATCTATCTATCTATCTATCTATCTATCTATCTATCTATCTATCTATGTATTGTGGTGTTCCCCCTCTTAAGAGTCTATGTTAGACTCTTCCACCTATTATAAGTTTAGTATGAGAGAAATTTCGGAGAGTGAACAGTGATTGGATTGAGCGCTAGTTCATCCGATACATCCGTGTAATAATATTCTGGTGTACTTACTGTTTAATATACAATATATCTGCAAACCTGTTTTTTGTTATTACTTAACCATTTACATGATCACAACAGTTAATTAATTGTATAGCAATAATATTTTAAAATGGTTATAACAGCAAAGTAAAATACTTAAATTGTAAATTTTACAAAAGTTTCAATTATGCAAGTTAAAGATTCCTTTCTTTAGATAAAAAAAATGCGTGTCACCGATATCGTCAGAGAGCATTCCGGAATCCGGCGCCATGTAAGGGATCTTCGCCCTGCCCCCGAAACGACACCATTGACGAGTCACAGTGAGAAGGAATCGTCTGAAAACGAGTTGCTGATTGAGCCCATAGCACGTGAGATCAATGATTCACCTGAGAACCCAAGTAATAAAGTTGACAGCTCTGACAAGTCTTCTGAGAGCTCCTCAGAGAAAGAAGTTCAGATAATCCCTATTCGGAGGAGCACGCGAAACATTAGCAATGTTATTTGTGTGATCAAGAGAGCAGGGTGAGGTGAATGTAGCAGGCATAGTGAACCAGAATCAGAGTCGATTGGCAGAAATTGTGAACAGGACTTGCTTTGTTCTCGACGAAAGCGAGTCCGTCTTTGTCTGGCATGTAGGACTTCGATTTGAGAGAAAGCGAGTATATTGTTCCATCAAAAGAGACTCTTCTTTGTTGTTGATGTAATGGAATAACCAGTCACCCCCATGAATGATTACACTATACGTAGTAAGTGCCTATAACGTTAACCGTGTACGAGAGACTTGCAGAGGAAGTGAGAGAGACGACGCAACCACGCTCGACCTTCCAATTAGTTTTTTTTTTTTTTTTTTTTTTAAGCGTATCACCCCAAGCAAGGCCGGTGGCCACTATCACGCATGGGGTTACAGAAGGGTTGGAGGAAGAGCAGATAGGAGTGGTAAAGGAAGGGATGTGGAGAAAGAGAAGGACGGAGGGTCGATCGAGGCAGGGGGGTTACGGGAGATATAGAGCGAGAGCAGATAGGAATGAAAGATGTCAGGAAGTGGATAGGAAGATGATGATGAAAGATGATAGGAAGTGGCACCCACTACTACATTGACCTGTGTGTATAACTGTACCGTATTCCATATTGTACTGGTGGTGTACAATAAACCTTTTCTTCTAGTATCCACCCGGTGTTATGTGTTTATTCCCTTAGCACGGAATATAATTAGGTCATTAGCAACTGTGTATAATATTAGCGTGGTTGGACGAAATCGTGTAGGGACATCCGGGTGTGTTATTGCTCCATTCAGAAGTGCCCGTATGTCTAGTATGTCTAACATCCGGGCGAGTGATTGGTGATTCAACCATTATAAGTAGACCAACGTTGTGATAAGAGGAATGAACGACGAAACGGATACAGGGAAGAGAACAGCGACAAATACCAAGAAACCGGTGTAGAGGGAAGAAACGCCCAATCTAAAATTAGGTCCCAAAACAAAGTTGATAACCATAACCAAGTATATATATATATATATATATATATATATATATATATATATATATATATATTGCAAGATTGAGAACGCAAAAATGTCCTTTTTCAGGGCGACCACCGTTCAAATTGTTACCCCCACCCCGCATTTAGGAATGTGTCTCAGTTGTACCCAATTATTGTTACTAATATTAATATTCGGGTAGGCTGACTTTAAACTTAAACTGCTCCATTTGAACGGCATATATATATATATATATATATATATATATATATATATGTTTGTTATGAAAACACTCCCATGAGTGCTTTGGATCGCCTCGTCAGTGATGTTATGACTTGGAGTCATGGCAAGTTTCGGGTCTTCCAACATCATACTTGCTCGCCCAAGAGACCCTACCGAAACAGTACTATTCTGGCAGGCGATCCTGAAACAAAATAAAAATACGTAAAGCACACAACAACTGGACTCCTCAAATAAATGCCACTGCTGACCAATCACCACCGACTTACGTCACTTCCTCCTCAGCTAAGACGATACAAAAAAAGAATCGACGGCAAGCTCGTCTTTTTCCCTCATCTTAGGTGGACCACGCGGATCGACCCTCATCTTTAACGAATTGTTTGACATAACAGGTAAGTAATGACAAGAAAAGTTTCCTTTCATATGAAGTGTTACTTAACCAAAAAAATAAATAAATAAAAATATTGACCACATTCGTAGGTCATAGGAATTATGATCAGAAGCGTTTTTCGCCTTCTTTTCCCACCATTTCTTCCTTCCATTCCCTTTTTACCCCTCCCAACTAGGAATGAAGAAAAAGAAACAGTTAGGACTACCAAGATGGCTTTGTTGAAAAAGGTGAAAAAAAAAAAAAAAAATAAATAAATAAAATAAACGGACCCTCCCCCAAATAGCGACTTAGGTCATCCCTCTACGTATCACTTTTTCTTTCTTCCCAACTGACCCTCAACGCCCACCTATCTCCGTCGTAGAGCTCCATGGAACAGATCTATATATATATGGGCATTTCATTGAATACGACAGACAAGGTGCTTTCATTTAGCTTTTTATACAATTTCTCATGCTGGCTACTATTTTTTTTCTTTCAGATGATAAATTATGTAAAAACTGTCCGAATGTTCTTTTTTTCCAAACGCTTTCGGCTATATATTTAGTCATTTTCAAAGATTAAATATTTAACTGTTAAATAAGAAATAGTTTGTTGCATGTCGGTATTTGTATAGTGTTTTCCTTTTTCAAAACACGGTCAAGATATTGTGTCCATGTTCATGTGTGTGTGTATGTGTGTGTGTATACAAGTGGACACCGCTGTCAACACTGCACGGCAACTGACTGTTTCATGCTTGACCGCAATCTTCATATCATCAGCATTGCGGTCTATACTATTTCGAATTAAAAGGTGAGGAAGAAAACCTCCATAGAAAGAATTAAACAGCTGCTAGACTTGGGAATCCTATACTACTGAAAAATCGCTTAAGAGAAAGGATTTATAAGATTCAAACGAACGTAACACAGGATGCTCCGTCAATGAATTCTTGATGTTTCCTTATAAGGAAACGGCTAATATTGACATTACTATTCCCCCATTTTGTCCACATGTGAAAACTTGGATGTTTTCAAATTTGACAATCAATTACACACACACACATACATACATGCATACATACATACTTAGTTACATACATACATACATATATATATATATATATATATATATATATATATATATATATATATGTATATATATATATATATACGTACATACATATATATATATATATATATATATCCGATGCGATGAGAACGAAAGTAATATATAAATTCCAACGTTCGCAGCGTTAATTCAAAAAAGAGCTCGATACAGATAGTAGAGCGATAATTATTTATTTATTATAGTTTTATCATATAGACAAAACCATTTTACTCACAACAAAGATGCAACTTGGTTTCAGTGCATTTTAATAGCACATCTACGGGTGAGGGTCGAAAATGGTTACCCTTTTCGACCCTCACCCGTCGATGTGCAGTTGAAATGCACTGAAACCAAGTTGCATCTTTGTAGTGAATAAAATGGTTTTGTCTATATGATAAAATTATAATATATATATATATATATATGTGTGTGTGTGTATGTATGCATATATATATATATATGTGTGTGTGTGTGTGTGTGAAAAGTGTGTGTATATAAATAAAAATATATATATAGATATATGTGTAATATATTATCTATATTATATATATTATATATATTATTATTTATATATTATATGCGCGGTACTTATTAGAAAGCGCTCAATATCAGAGATAGAGCTAACATATCTGGTTGGATTGATGTAAGTTTGTGACACTGAGTTTCAAGCGTGAAACCAATATATATATATATAAGAACAAATTTCGGATTATAAACTACTCTTTCGATGTCCTGTTATTACCTGGAATTATAAAACAACAAATATTTTCTTACCTGATGAAAATATATCTGTAGGAACAGATGAAAGCTCGTAAATATATAAAAAAAGACCTTATTCAACTGAAATTTATAAACAGGGATCATAACATTCATTTACAGGTTCGGGGTTAATGTCTCTTAGTAAATTGTTTGCGAAGATGTATTCTCGCCATTTTATCATTAACTTCTATATCTGTTTACTGTATGAATGATTCATTGTAATATATATATATATATATATATATATATATATATACATACATATATATATATATATATATATATATATATATATATATATATATATATATATATATATATATCGGGTGTAACAGCAAAATTGTCCAAATCGTGTTATAGAATAATTCTCCATCCTCCAAAATGTTTAATATCCAATAAAACACTAAACTAATTCAGCTTCTTTCCCCAGGTTTTCAGACGTTTAGCCATCTTGATACCATTTGTCGTAAGAGTAACTGAAAAAAAACCTTTGGCTTTTTCAGCTAGAAAGAGAACAGGTTAAAATTGTTTTAGATCAGGCCCACTGTCTTCCCACTTAAGCAATGGTGAGAGCAAAAAGATCATTCAAGCCTTCAGTAATGGCCCCAAAATTCATACTTTGATTTCCATCTTCAAAGAACATTCAAGAACTATCCACAGAACGGTGAATAAGTTTAAAAAGAGGAAATAGTAGAGAGTAAAACTAGATAATAAGGTTAACTTGTTACTCCAGGACAGAAACAAAGTTTAGAGAGGGTGAAGATGATCTTGAATAAGTTGAAAAATGATACGCAAATAATATATATATATATATATGTATATAAATATATATATATATATGTATGTGTGTGTGTGTATATACATATATATATATATATATATATATATATATATATATATATATATATATTTATATATATATAAATGTATATATATATATTGCAAAATGATTTCAATCCTTCATGAGTTTCCGATCCCTAGCTACGTTTAATTAATGATGAACATGTCATATTCGTTTATAATCGATTTCATCACGATTCTCCTGTTAAGCTTGGAGAGAAATTCCCCATTCTTATTGCTCAGTGCCCAATTGTGTTATAAAACCCCGGAGAATTCCAGTAAGATAACGTTAATCATTTCTAAGATACAACGGTTTAAAGCTTAATCTAACAAGCGGAAAATTTGACTGTTACACGATTCGGACTATTGGGCTGTTATCCCCGACACACACACACACACACACACACACACACACACATATATATATATATATATATATATATATATATATATATATATATATATATATATATATATATATATACGCGAATAAATGGTTTCTCCTGAAGTTCTTTTTAAAGTATGACCAAATGACTAAACATCAGTGTTTGTAGCGGAAAGTCTTGGTCTGTTCGTGAATATTTTACCACCGATTTGTAACCCCCCATATATATATATATATATATATATATATATATATATATATATATATATATATATGCATACATATATATGTATATACACAATATACATCTGGTAACTTTTTCCCACGGCAGTGTTTTTTTCGCAATACCCTCACCAGCAACCCTCTTTTGGGTCGGTAGATACATCTCAGCTCTTCGTGCATGTTTTGTCCTTAATTCCAACCCCTTTCAAGCCATTGCAATCGACACAACCCGGGAATCAAGGGGCCCGTCCGTGCTTGGCTCGCAGATACGATCAATATAGATAAAAATTCGTGCTGATAGGGTTATTCCGCAGAGCCCGACCAAGAGGGCGATCTTTGGCTGGGGGTCAGATGGATTGCCGTTGGCAGGGACCCAGTCCTTTTACTAGTAGTGTAAGAAGGTTTAAGGTCAGCGACTCCGAAAGTCTCTTATCTTGGTTGAATCTTTCTAAACTGTCAAGGGAAGAAAATGTATCATAGTCTGTGTTTTTCGTTTCTTTTTTTCTTCTATCCAATCCAAGATTTCTGTGTTGGTTTAGTGATGAAAAGATTATCGAGATATGTCAGGCAAATAAGAGTCAAAAGAAAAATAGATCGTCACTAAAGCCGACATAATTGTTACTAATGCTACAACTAACCGCACAGTCCTAGAAAGATAGCAATTATTTGCCCACTAGATGAATTTTTAAAGTGTTATACTTTGAAAAAATATTCATAATATATATTAATTAAATTAGAATACAGCATATAAAACCACTTATTACAAAAAAGCCCTCCAAATCGTTCGACACAAAGTTGACGTTTCCATAGCTTAATTCGATCCCAAACACTCACTACCGTAGGTTATAATTTACAATTTAGGTCACCTTTACTTAACTATTATTTACTCACACAGTATTATTTTTACTGTTATTATTATTATTATTATTATTATTATTATTATTATTATTATTATTATTACTGTTATTATTATTATTACAGTTGTTATCATTTTACTGTTATTGTTATTTTTACTGTTATTATTATTATTGTTATTATTATTACTGTTATTATTATCATAGTTATTAATATTATTACTGTTATTATTATTATTATAACTGTTATTATTATCTTTACTATTATTATTATTATTGCAGTTGTTATTCTTTTTACTGTTATTATTATTATTATTATTATTATTTGTACTGTTATTATTATTTTTACTGTTATTATTATTATTGTTATTATTATTACTGTTATTATTATAATTATTACTGTTATATTATAGTAGTTGTTATTAATATTATCACTGTTATTATTATTATTATAACTGTTATTATTATTTTTACTATTATTATTGCAGTTGTTATTATTTTATTATTATTTTACTGTTATTATTATTATTATTATTATTATTATTATTATTATTATTATTATTATTATTACTGAACGAGATTGGAGCGCGCTAACAAAGAGACGCTGAAGTAGAAATATATTTAATATATAGATAAATAATGTTAAAAATATGGCGGCATATACAAAGCAGTTTTTTCGTAAGAAATAGTTATATATATATATATATATATATATATATATATATATATATATATATATATATATATATATATATATGTACACAAATGAGAGAAAGTACAGATGGTGTAAAAATTCACTGTTCTTTGCATTTATTTATAAAAAACGTGTTAAATACAAAGTAGGGCAATATGTTATTATTATTATTTTTATTATAAGAGATTATTATTATTATTATTATTGTTATTATTTTTATTATAAGAGATTATAATAAAAACATTTTGAAGTCGCTACACAAAACCTTTCATGTTTCAATAATATGATTGCACTTCTTCAGGCGATGGTAATAACTGGTGATTAAATGATTTTTAAGGAAATTTAAAAACAAAGTGTTATGACGCCTCTCGTTGTGTACTTTTATCCACAACACTCGCTATTGTAGGCTATAATTTTAACACAGACGGTTACTTACGCCATCACACCGACTCCAGAATGTACACAAATGGTATTATTATTATTATTATTATTATTATTATTATTATTATTATTATTATTATTTCTTTTTTTGATTCCTGTTGTATACCCATTTCCTTCCGGGGTCAAGTCAGCAAGTCAGAGAGCTAAAGGTCAAACATGTCCTCATGGCATTTTCCACTGATCATTATTGTAAAAAACTAAAACCGCACCCATTTTGCATGGATGAAGTTCTTCGTAAGGTGCGAGCTGTACTTGGGAGTTCAATTTTTTGTGTTTCTTTAAGGCATTTTCCAATCAATCCGAGTCCTCCAACTACAACTGGAATTATTGCTGTCCTCATGTGCTACACTTTTTAGATTTCTACTTCAAGATCCTTGTATTTTAACAGTTTTTGAAAATTATTAATATCATTTTTATTGTTGTTGTTAGGTGCGTTAGCGAAGAAAGAGAAATATAAGTACAAATATAAGAAGGCCAATATAAACATTAGCATACCCAGCGTGATACGCAGTGTGATACGCAGTGTGATACGCAGTGTGATACCCAGTGTGATACCCAGCGTGATACCCAGTGTGATACGCAGTGTGATACCCAGTGTGATACCCAGCGTGATACCCAGTGTGATACGCAGTGTGATACGCAGTGTGATACGCAGTGTGATACCCAGTGTGATACCCAGCGTGATACCCAGTGTGATACGCAGTGTGATACCCAGTGTGATACCCAGTGTGATACGCAGTGTGATACGCAGTGTGATACCCAGTGTGATACGCAGTGTGATACCCAGTGTGATACCCAGTGTGATACCCAGCGTGATACCCAGTGTGATACCCAGTGTGATACGCAGTGTGATACCCAGTGTGATACCCAGTGTGATGCCCAGCGTGATACCCAGTGTGATACCCAGCGTGATACCCAGCGTGATACCCAGCGTGATACGCAGTGTGATACGCAGTGTGATACCCAGTGTGATACGCAGTGTGATACCCAGCGTGATACCCAGTGTGATACCCAGCGTGATACGCAGTGTGATACGCAGTGTGATACCCAGCGTGATACGCAGTGTGATACGCAGTGTGATACTCAGTGTGATACCCAGTGTGATACCCAGCGTGATACGCAGTGTGATACGCAGTGTGATACGCAGTATGAACGAAGCACATTATTCATTATTTTATGTATCATTGTGTTGAGAAATGCGCCTGGTTTTATTTGATTTTCCGCAAGCTCGGCACAGGAAGTAATTTGTTTGTCTGATGCACTGGTTCCCAAAAGGAGCGGTGCGCCTCATCGGTTTGGCGGGAGAGGATAGTAGGTGAGGCGGAAGAGGATAGCAGGTGAGGCCGAAGAGGATAGCAGGTGAGGCGGAAGTGGATAGCAGGTGAGGCGGGAGAGGATAGAATGTGAGGCGGGAGGGTATAGCAGGTGAGTCGGGAGTGGATAGCAGTTGAGGCGGAAGAGGAAAGAAGGTGAGGCGGAAGAGGATAGAAGGTGAGGCGGGAGAGGATAGAATATGAGGCGGGAGTGGATAGCAGGTGAGGCGGGAGTGGATAGAAGGTGAGGCGGAAGAGGATAGCAGGTAAGGCGAAAGAGGATAGCAGGTGAGGAGGGAGAAGATAGAAGGTGAGTCGGGAGAGGATAGAATATGAGGCGGAAGAGGATAGAATTTGAGGCGGGAGTGGATAGCAGGTGAGGTGGGGGAGGATAGCAGGTGAGGCGGGAGAGGATGGAAGATGAAGAGGGAGAGGATAGAATGTGAGGCGGGAGTGTATAGCAGGTGAGGCGGGAGTGGATAGCACGTTAGTCGGAAGAGGGTAGAAGGTGAGGCGGAAAAGGATAGCAGGTGAGGCGGGAGAGGATAGAATATGAGGCGGGAGTGGATAGCAGGTGAGGTGGGTAGAGTATAGAATCTGATAAGGGAGAGGATAGCAGGTGAGGCGGCAGAGGATAGAAGGTGAGGCGGAAGGGGATAGCAGGTTAGACGAAAGAGGATAGCAGGTGAGGAGGGAGACGATAGAACGTGAGGCGGAAGAGGATATCGGGTGAGGTGGGAGAGGATAGAATGTAAGGCGTAAGTGGATAGCAGGTGAAGGGTGAGAGTATAACAAATGAGGCGGGGGAGGATAGAATGTGAGGCGGGAGTGGATAGCTGGTGAGGAGGAAGACATGACATCGACCCTAAACAAAGTTGTTTTATATTTCAAAACAGACTTTTCTTCCCCGGATTTCTCGACAATTAGCCGTTTTATCAAACAATACTATTACCTGTCAGTACATTTCAAAAGTATTTCTAAGGAATTTCATTTTGCTTGTCGAATTCTGCTGAATTCTCTTTGCTTGTCGATTTCCAAAATTCGATCCAAGTTCAAATTTGATTGTTTATATTTTTGGTTTTACTTAAATTTGTCCCCGGTCGACAGTGGCCTTCAAATACCAAAACAATGAACTTTTCAATAATAAAAATATTCACTTCAGATTTTTTCTATTGTTTTACATTCCGGCCTTTTTCGAGGTCTCGTAACCAATCTAATGTGCGTTTCTGTTTATCCGAAAGAGATTGTTGTATCTGCTCTAGAAGTACTCTTTCAATATTTGAGCCCTTGCTTTTATTATAGTTTCCGGCAGTTTCAATCTAAGATAATTTCCACTCGCCATCATTTTACTCTCAGGATAAACAGAATCTTAAACCCACCGATGCCTAAACCTAATTCCAATCGAACGATTGCTTTCTCAATGAGGCTCAGCTTACGGTCACATCAGGTTAAAACACCGGTTCCCGTATAATGCCCGAAGTTAAGCAACGGTGTGTCTGGTCAGTACCTAGCTGGCTGACCGTTTGGGAATACCAGGTGCTGTAAGCTTGGATGTGTGGGTGGTGTAATAAATAATGGCTCGGAATTTTTAATCGGAGGGCCGAGTTCCAATTTCTGTTGGAGTCGTTATATTCACTTATGCGCAAATACCCGAGGGAAAGGTATGAATCCACCTCTTCTCCCTCCAGGTATGGTTAAAAAGTATGACTTCTTAAAATCTAAAATATATCTGACTTTAAATAACCTGCAAAGGGTTGGTAAGCCATAAAAACGAATCAAACAATATTTGAGTAGATGCTCCCTTTGTTTATTAAAAGTTATATTTCGTCTACGGGAGAGCTCACATCTTTCAGCTAAAAACAACATTTAAGTAATAAAAACTGACAGATTAATAAATGAAAAAATCAGTTACTTTTTTTTAGAAATTGCTTTGCTTACGTTGTACTCTCAGGCCTTTTTCAGGTGGTTGGAATTTCGAACTGAACCCTTTATTTCGCTCACTGGGGTAGACTTTTTAATAACGTCAGTTATCAGTTATCTCCTGTTAATTCACCTCTCCAAGTTCTCCACTGCCTTTACCGGGTATTGAACTCACAATCTTTGGGTCCTGTCACTGGATCTTACCAACGCCTTTATCCACTGTGCCATATTGCCTTGAGGACACATGGCACAGTGCATAAAAAAGGATTAAAAACATGGCACGTGGAACTAAAACAGCCTACCCCATTGAGCGAAATAAAGGGTTTAGTTCAACATTACAACCACATAAAGAAGGCCGGAGCGTACAACGGCCGAAACGTTGTAATAAATATGGCGACAAAGATGAGGACAATAGTCCGAATAATGTAAATAGTGTACATAATACCTCATCTCAGAAATATAGACAGATACTGAAGGGCCGAAACGTTGTAATAAATATGGCAACAAAGATGAGGACAATAGTCCTAATAATGTAAATAGTGTAAATATTACCTCATTTCAGAAATATAGACAGATACTGAAAGGCCGAAACGTTGTAATAAATATGGCAACAAAGATGAGGACAATAGTCCGAATAATGTAAATAGTGTACATAATACCTCATCTCAGAAATATAGACAGATACTGAAGGGCCGAAACGTTGTAATAAATATGGCGACAAAGATGAGGACAATAGGCCGAATAATGTAAATGGTGTACATAATACCTCATCTCAGAAATATAGACAGATAGCAATATTTAACTTTGTTTGATCGGGGGTGTACTCTGTAACTGATACGTTATTTAATCTAAATAACACTGGATGGTTTTTTCCATTAAATTGGTTAATTAAAACAAATTCCATGGTAAAACAGAATTAGAAAAAAATCTTAAGCTATTGAGTCAGAAGCGATATGACGAAAAACGGACAAACAGACCGATTAAATAAAGGAAAATAAAGCCACAAAAATTAAAACGTTTACCAAAGAAATAACAAAGATTGTAAAATAGAAACAGAAGTTTGACAATGAAACCACTGTTACCGAAAAGAACAAAAGAAAGAGAAAGGAAAGCGAAACAAGCATTGCTGCTCCTATTTTTCCTGTACGCCATTTCTCGAAAAGAAAAGAACAAATTTAAATAATAAAATTTAACGGCTGATTTCCCTACACCCGACAAAAATAAAATAATTAACAAATAAATGAACAGAAATAAGAGACCCAATAAAATTGAACGAACGAACGAACCGTACAGGGTCCATTAGATGCTTTCATTTGTGCTTCTATGAGAGATTCTTTTGTGGGTGAGCCGGGCCGGAAGTGATCGGCTGATAAAGTCTCTTTTCGAAGCCATCTTGGATTCCTTACGTGCGTATCTATTTGCTGGCTTCGAAGACGATAATTACCATTATTGATTTTAATAGGCCCACAAGCCAGAAGCAAGGCAACAGGGTAAAATGGCAGAGACAGTGCAGGTGCTATTGGGAAAATATGTTGGTAATCATGAAATGAGATTTACAGTTTTTAAGATCGTGGAAGTGACGGTTGAGGACGTGTGAGGTGTTTGACGGAGATTACTGTCTACGAGGAATATTCCGGAATAAATGAAGTCTTCGTGCTAGTGGAATCGCCGGGGAGGGGGGGCTGGGAAAATGGAAGTGTTCATATGATTGTAAATATTAGCGTTCATGATTATAACAGCTCTGTTAATTTGCGCACGATGAACGTAAATGTTGATGTATAACAGAAAAAAGATTCTGAATTCCGTTCAGTTTTAAAATTTTCAGCTTTTTGGAATAGATTCAATAGATATTTTAAAATCAAAATCAGCAAAATATTTTTAAAAATAATTTAAGAATTTTAATAAAAATCAGTAATTGACATGCAACAATTTCATGTAATAAATTACTACAAAACCACTAGCACTTGCTCCATTATATTAAGATGATTGAAATTTCCAACTACAAATATTTTCTGTTTTCCCTAACATTGATTTCAAGCTATGTAAAATATACATTTTTTTGTTTTGTTTTATTCTGTCTTTCTGACATTAGGTCTCTGGGCGGGACCCGGAAGGAAATGTGTAAACGTTAGAAATCAAAGGAAATAATAATAATAATAATAATAACACCACTACTACTACTAATAATAATAATGATAATACCCACATAACCATATATATTCTGAAATTATATCACCCAGGGATGTATAAGAATATTTAATTTTGATCAAAGAGGGTACAAATAGAGGCACAAAACCCACCAATGAAAAGTTTTGATTTGCAATTAATTTAAATTTGAATAAGAGAATGATTTCTAGGATACCTGGATAAGTATATTTCATTTTATCACATTCCATGTGATAATTAAAGTTCTGCCAGATATGTCTGAAGTATTGTAAGAGTCAGGACGCAAATTTACCGTATATGATCACTCTCTTTCAAAAAGAAATCCGCTAGATTAAACGTGTCACAAGCAAACCTTTTCTAATTTATTTTATATATATATATAGTACATTTATAGGGGAAGAGAGTTCAATATCATAGCGTTTATATATATATATATATTTTTGTCACCCGCAGCTCATCAGTGGGGCTAGACGTCCGGTTGCTTCTACGATCGAAACCCGACTGAATTTGCGTCAGTCCGAACTTCTACCCGCTAAGCCATCAGCGTACGGTACGGAATGGAGGTGAATTTTTAGCGTGTTTATTTTTAGATTCGGATAAACACAGTGACTGAGAGTGACTCAATTCTGTCGAAGAGTCGTGCAGTTTTGGAGGTTTTTTTCTTTGGACTCTGAGCTTGAATTCTGGACGATTGTTTTCGCCTCAATTTCATGTTCTTAGTTCTTTCTGTTTTTGTTCCTCATTTTTCATTGGGTATTGGTTTGTTCAACTAAAAGCCGAAATACCTAAGCTTTTTTCAAGCGAGTACCACTATTTATATATATATAAATATATCCATATACAGACTGTTTCGCTGTATCACAGCTCTTCAGTGTGCCTAGACGTCCGATTGCTTCAAGTCGTGATTGAAACCCGATCGACTTGGTACCAGTCAGAGATTCTACCCCCAAGCTATCGTCTCACGACAGGAAGTGAAATTTTAATGTTTTCTATGCGAAATATGTCAGTATCCCGTCGTATTCGATGTATGAGGGTCAAGCAGCTTTGTTCTTACGAACCGACAGCCCAGACACCAGCACATATGATTTGATTATAGTGGTGAAGGTCTTATGCAGAATCAACGAGACTTTTTGAAGGGCCACAAACAACTCTGCACAGGTTTTGAATTCAGACCAGAATTCTCCTAGTTGCCATTCAAGTCATAGCTGTTCAAATAGATTTTGAATTCAGGGTTTATCCGATTCCCCTGAACTGGTTGCTAGGTCAACGCACGGAAGCTCACACAGCTTTGCTATTTAACCCTTAGCTGGTGGGGCTTGAAGAAGAAAAAGCGAGTTTTCCTTTCCGAATCTTGAACTTAAGTCTTTTGTTGCTGATCATTGAAAGACGAAAGGAAATCACTATATTGATACATGTTTAAATCCTATTTGCATGAAAGATTTCAAATCAACGACAAACTCGTGTATACGAGACGCGGAAGCGAAAATCGCGTCGCAGCTCGTGACCTCACACATGACCACACGAGAGTGAAAATGAGAAGTATTAAGTATGGGAATCCGTTTGTATAAACCAATGGCTTCTGTTATCAATTATAACAGAAGCCATTAAGCGACAAAAACAGACTATCATTATTGTTTCGTCCGTGTATTGTTTGATATATTGAAATGTAATTGTCATCTTTGATAATGGCTTATGTAAGCCGAAAGCTTAGATAGGATTAAAATATGTATCAATATGATGATTTCCTTTCGTCTTTCAATGATAATTTTATTAAGCTTATCAGACAATATTAAAGGAACTTACTTAAAATAAATAGACAAAATTTGTCTATATTATTTAATGAAACATGTATCAATATGGTGATTTCCTTTCGTCTTTCAATGATAATGTTCTATGTTCTGTGTGATATTTTACGAAGCTGTGCTTTGTTGATTGTTGCAAAGATTTTCCGAACGGCGTCCTTCAACTGACGGGTAATCTGGTATCACTCATGAGAAACTCTCTACTTGAAAGTACCCCCACAAAGTGGTGAAATAGGAAAAAATGATATGTGGGGGTGACAAGACTTTCGGACCACAGGTATCTACTCATTCAAATAGAGAGTGTCCTATGGAACCATAACTATTCATAATTTTTCCTCTTTGTAGCAAAATTTATTCTCTTAGTATCACTTCCAGTCCCTCTTTCGGCGTGCAGTCTCATTAGCTACGTTACTCGATGTTTCAATCTGCCCCTCTTGGAATTTTGGTCGAACCCTTTATTTCGTACACCGGAGTAGATTGTTCTAGTTCCGCGTGGCATACCTCATCCGAATGTCTCACTTATAAATCCTCAAAATTTAATACACGGATGTCCTCAAGGACACATAGCCCAGTGGATAAAGATGTTAGTTAGATCCAGTAACTCGATCCAAAGAATTCTGAGTTCAATACCATGCCACAGCAATGGTGAACCAAAAATCATGGAGAGTTAAGTTAAAGGAGAATAACTGAGACATCCGGAAGATGCGTGGCACGTGGAAGTAGAACAATCTATGCCGATGGACGAAATAATGGGTTCGATTCGAAATTTCAATCACCTGAAGAAGGCCGGAACGTACAACTGCCGAAACGTTGTGAATATTGCGATGACGATGAGGATAACAGTTCGAATAATGTAAACAATGCAAGTAATCATAATACGTCATCTCAGAGATATAAACAGATATTGAAGGCATGGCACGCGGAACTAGAGAAAAATCTAACCCGGTGGATGAAATAATGTGTTCGGTCCAAAATTCCAATCACCTTAAGAAGGCCGGAGCGTACAACGGCTGAAATGTTGTGAATATGGCAATGAAGATGAGCATAGCAGTACGAATAATGTAAATAATGCAAGTAATCATAATAAATCATCTCAGAGATATAGAGACCGAAACGTTGTGAATATGGCGATGAAGATGAGGATAATTGTCCGAATAATGTAAATAATGAAAATAATCATAATACCTCATTTCAGAGATATAGAAGCCGAAACGTTGTGAATATGGCGATGAAGATGAGGATAACAGTCCAAATAACGTAAATAATGCAAGTAATCATAATACATCATTTCAGAGATATAGGCAGATGTTGAAACTTTCCTATTTCTTGATATTTTGTTTAGCTTTTGGGAGGCATCTTCTCGCTGTTTTAGCGTTCTTTTTGTTTACATTTTTCTTAAAAGTTGCCCGTAGTTCACATGTTATGTCTGTGATAGCCTCAGCATCCTTCTGTAGAAACACATCTTTCTTGTCTCAAGAGGCCGTGAGGAAATTGTTCTGCTATTTACTGCCATATCAGAGTTTGAGTATTTTCACACGATCACTATTTTTTTTTTGTTCGATTTCTGTTTGTTTTCAGCTGGTCGAATTGTCGGCTTTTTTTTTTTTTTTACTTTTTCTCCCTTCCTTGGCACGGCTACCGATTTGCTTCCCATAATTCATCTTCCATTTCGTCGGGTTAAAGAGCATCGTCCTTATCTTCGTCGGTGGGATATTGTCAATCATCAAAAGATTACTCCGAACACGCAGTCATTCCCTTTAGCTTTCAATGAGGTCGGCCAACATCATCACCGATTTCATTTGGCTCGTTCGATGAGTCGATAGGGAGAGGGATACTTTTTTTCTTCTTTCAGTTGCCATTCAGTCGATTTGAAACCACGTCGTATATTACTCTAACCCACGGCCCGATTGCGTCCGCAGTAATACCCAATTAGTAGTCATTCATTCACTGACCACACGGCATTTGCATAACCCTGAATCGATTTCTTCGAAATTGCAATATATAATCGATATTATAAATCTATAATACCATTAGTCACTTACAGCGGGCGAATATTTTTTTCACGCCCGCACAGAAACATAAGCAACGACAATGGATACATCTTTATTTTGGCAAAAATAGGATTGACCAGGCCAATTGCAAATGACAACACTCATTGCAAATATAGAATTCTATATCAAGCAAAAACAATAATAATAATCATGAATAAATTAGAACAGTACAAACACGCCTATAGTGATTTTCTCAGCGTAGCTTTGACGTGGCACAAAGCCGAAAATATGGAGTAACTTGTGAGGGTCAAATCCGCTACTCAGTCATAATTGACCTTCCGAGACAATCTTGCTACCGATTACACCACATCAGAGCGCCCTAAAAATTTACTAAGTGTAGTTTCGATTTGTCACGTGGCTGAAACCATGAAGGACCCTACGAAGATCGAATTCACTACTCACTCGTGGATTGATTGTCTTCTACGGCTTATCGACCCGTTGCAGGTTATTTAAAGTCAGAGAAATTTTCTTTGTTGGAGATAATAATGGTTTTAGTAATAGAAGAATTACTAATTAATCCATACCTTGGAGGAGAAGAGGAGGATCCATACCTTTCCCAAGGATATTTGCTTGTAAGTAAATATAACGAACCCAAGTGGAATTGGAACTCGGCTCTCCGATTAACAATTCCAAGCTATTATCCATTAAACCACGCACACATCCAAGTTTATAGCACTTGATATTTCCAAGCAGTCACCCATCTCGGCACTGACCAGTCTCGACGTTTCTTAACTGTGGTTTTCGTACAAGAATCGGTGTTTGAACGTGATATGACCGTAAGCCCTACTACTCAGTCGTAATTGAACTAGCGTGTCAAGCTTGCTAATCATTAAAACATCGAAGTCACCCAGACAGAAAGTAATATATATTTTATCGAAAAACACTATAATGGAAACACTATATAGATAAATGTTACCTAAAATATGGCTTTATTTACACTCGCGACATGGTACGCAGGTATAAGCTTTAAGAAAGCTTTATTCAACTGAGAATAGCGTATAGTGTCCTTTTATAGTCCCAGTAAACAGAAATAGCTCTCTCCAAGATGAGATTAACAAAACAAGGGGAGACCTGTCTTGATTTTGCATAACAATGGCGGTAACAATGTAAAAAAACAAAAAAAAACAAAAACAAAAACAAAACAAAAAGAAAACAGTTAAAAAGTAAAGAAGAAAGAAAAAGAATTGATTGATGTCGCCACTGTATTTATAAAGAAAGAGAAATAATTAACAAAGAATAATATTCAATAAAGAAATAATTAAAACTAAAAGATAATATTAAATCGAAGGGAAAAATAAAAAATGATAATAATAAATTGACTGGAAGGATTTCAAAAAAATGTTGTGCCGGAGAAACTTAAAGCTCTCATTTGTAAATAACGTAAACATTAAGTTTTTAACAAAATATTAGAGCTCTCCTGTAAGATAATGTAAGCATAAAGTGTTTAAAAAATGTTAGAGTTCTCCCTTATGATAATGACAAAATTAAGTGTTAAATAAAGTGACAGAGCTCTCATTTGTAAATAACGTAAACATTAAGTTTTTAACAAAATATTAGAGCTCTCCTGTAAGATAATGTAAGCATATTTGTCTTTAAGAAAATGTTAGAGTTCTCTCTTATAATAATGACAAAATTATGTGTTTAAAAATGATAGCACTCTTCTAAAACATAACATAAACATTATGTTTTTAAGAAAAATATAGAGTTCTTTTTAAGATAACGTAAACATTATTTGTTTAAGAAAATCGTAGAGCTCTCATTTAAGATGCCGTAAACATTAACTGCTTAAGAAAATGAGAGAGGTTTTTTTTTTTAGATAACGTAAACGTTATTTGAGAAAATGGTAGAGCTCTCATTTAAAATGGCGTAAACATTAACTACTTAAGAAAATGATAGACCTCTGCTTTAAGATAATAAACATAAGCTTCATTTTCTTACCCAGAACATAAACATCTTTTGTCTTATTGAATAGAGTTCATATCTTGTCCTTTCCTCAATCCTTCCTATTTTCAGTTTTTTCTTTCGCTTTAATTCTCTGTAAAGAAAGCGTATTAATATCATTACCGCCTTGCTTGGTGGGAAATGATTAAAAAAATCACATTATTGTATGTTAGAGGCTAAATTTATTCCGAACTATTACGTCTGATAAGTAGTTTTAGCGATACATTCGTCTTTACAACTGGTTTCCCCAAAAGGTAAATTACTTATTACTGAAGCTGATAGATTGCCGTTATTCGACAGTTATTTACTTATTTCAAAAGCAGCATCTTAACGAAAAACATATATGAGTTATGGAAAATATATTATATAAATAACTGCAATTACCGTAATTCTCCATGTATAATACGCATTTTTCTCTAAAAAATTAATAAGCAAAATCAGGGGTGCGTATTATGCACAGATACAAAAAATATTAAAAAGATTGCCGTCAAATAAAATATGAATTATCATAAAACTAAATTGGAATTAATATTATTCTATGTTTGAAACCATCTTTTTTAAAAAAATAAGAGCAGGAAACGCTGGTCGTAATGAATTTGGAGAGGTACAATTTATAGGGTTTGATTACCAAACAAGGGGTGCGTATTATGCGTGAGTAGAAGCATTTTCCCACGCTTTTCTTTCAATTTTAGGTGTGCGTATTATACATGGGGAAATACGGTATTTGACTTTATAAAGACAGAGATGAAATAAAACAAAAACTGAAGTTGCTTTCGACAAAATTATTTACAACATACCTTGAAACGCATTTCGGAGAATATCAGCTATGGAAGGAGGTAACATCAACGAAAATCATTTAAATCCACTACTTTTTGCTGAAATATTTCAATAATATTCGAATCATCAGGCAAATTACATCAAATGCGAAATGATTTTTAGAGAAATTTCCAATTTATGTTTTGAAATGAACAGAAATTAAATGTTTAATATCAATTTCAACGTTCCGAACAATATCATAAAACAAAGGATTAAGAACTGGAAAACTTCCAGGAATACAGCTCCTTGGGACAGGTAGGACAGATAATGTCATTAGAAAAATACGAGAATGAAACAGAACAACAGGAAAAGATTTAATAAAAATAAAACTGTGTTGACCGAATTTATACATCCTCTACAGCGAGGCTATTCTAGGAAAGTCGGGGACCCTTTCAGGATTTTTTATAGTTGGGCGCAACCATAACAAATATAAGATATAGGGATGGCAGAAACAGAAGGAAAACTAAAGGCAGTAAAGGAAAGGGAGAATAAAGGACTAACCGTAAATTGTAAGAAGACAGAATATATGGTTGTCAGGAAAAGATGCAGCCCTAGATGCGAAGTACAAAATGGGGATGTCAAATTCAAGCAAGTAGAAAAATATCGAGGAAATGTTATAACATAGGATGGAAAATACGACACCGAATTTCAAAGGCGTATTGGCATAGCGAAAGTTGCCTTCCAAAAGCTAAGCAGAGGAAATTTTCATTAGAAACAAAGAAAAGAGTACTAAACTGGCATTTGATATCAGTCCTTTTATATGTCTGTGAATGATTGATGACGGATGGAAACAGAAAATATGCTTATACATCTACTCTAGTTTGTAGTAATATGGGACAGGTCATCGATGTCCGACCCCGGGAATATTTTTTGTCCGTCTGCATTGCTGATTACTAGAAATGAGATATAATTTGGCTAATATAAATGTGAATGGCTTGAGTACAAATTAGAAATATCAGACTCAAGCAAGCAGAGGAAATTTTCATTAGAAACAAAGAAATTGTTGATTACTAGAAATGAGATAAATTATATCTCGTTTCTAGCAATCAACAATTTATTTGCTAATATAAATGCGAATGGTTTGAGAGAACGAAATAAAGCAGCCCTGCTTTTCTTTCGTGTGGATGTTGCCACGATCAAGGACTGTTACAAATAACTTGTTGAACTGCTAGTTAAGTTTGGTTTATTTGGAAAATAAAATAGAATAATTCAGAAACCACCTGCATACGGACAGAAAATGAATTCAGTTATTACAAACAAATAGAAAAGAATTTAAGACAAAGATGTATCTTCTCGCCGGACTTATTCAACCTTTTTAGGGAGATGATGTCGAATGTCCTACCAGGATTTCTTACTGGTGGAAACAATCTTAATAACATAAAATATGTAAAAGGAACCCGGGGGTTCTTCTACATGAAGTAGTAAAGTTAAAGTGAGAAGAAAGGACTAAACGTAAATTGTAAGAAGACAGAATGTATGGTTGTCAGCAAAAGGGGCAACCCGAGGTGCGAAGTACAAATTGGTGATGTCAGACACAAGCAAGTAGAAAAATAAGATATGCAAATGAAACAGGATTAATAGCAGAAGAAGACAGACTGTATGGTTGTTAGCAAGAGAAAGAATCCGTGATGCGGACTTCGAATCAGACATGACAACATAAAAATATTTGCCCATAGCTGGGGGGGGGGAGAAAAGGCGTCATACCTTTCCCAGGAGTATTAGCACGTGGGTATAAAAATAATACAGATGTTCAAATATCTTGGAAGTGTTTAAACAAGATAGAAAATGTAACACCGAAATCCGAACGCGAAAGAAAAAGTTACCTTCCAAAAGTAAAGCACAGTATTAAGAAACAGGAAAAATTTCGTAGACGGCAAAGAGTACTGAATTGCTATGTAATATCAATTCTACTATATGGCACCGGATGCTGGACAATTTTCTCACAGATGAAGAGAAGACTGCAAGCAGCAGGATACACTTCTAGAGTTCTACAGAAGGTTGATAAGAATACCATCTACGCGTTGCATGTAATCGACGGGGAAACCTTAAAGAATATAGAAACAAAAAGGACGCTTAGAATTCGAAGAAGAGAGAGCTGACATTTTGCGGATACATAATGTGGAAGGAGGGTTTGACACTCACGGAATATATAGGGACAAAATTACAGTGGGAAGCAACGGAACACCTTTCGAAAGAACTTGTGTGAATAAATGGCAGAACAGATAGTGGGAGGAATGGTAAAAAAAACAAACAAACATTGCTAAGAGTTACAAGAGATAGAAAGCTGTGGAGAGTCATGACCATCTCAACCTGAAGGGATACACATATAAGAGAAGAATACCTAAAATGTAGGTGAGATTTTTTGGATTATATTTACGGTACACAATCACCAGTACTTTTGTTTTTAGAAAATGCACTTTAATTCAGTCAACTATTTTACGCATCAAACATTTTGACGCGCCAATGGCAAGGTATTTTTTAAGATTGATACTAGTAAGAATTGGGTTCATGCCTTTTATAGACGCATTAAGGCTTCTATAAAAGGCATGGCGGAATTCGATCTAAATTCATTTCTCCATACTGATATCAATTGTTGTAAACCACATTCACTCACGTTTCCCTCTAACTTCCTCCCTCTCTACGCATATATATATATATATATATATATATATATATATATATATATATATATATATATAAAATATTTGTGTGTGTGTGTATGTGTGTGTGCTCATGTAACCTGTCTCAAAACTCCATGCTGCCAAAAAAGTAATTATTTTGGCAAATGTCTGTAAGTGTCTTGGAGACTTCCCAAATTACAGGTTCGTCGTATTGTTTTATCAGTTTTTAAGAAAGCAGTCGGCAGAAAGTTGTTCAAGATAACGACGTAAAGACTTAATAGGGATAGGCGCGAGTAGAGACGGATTGCGTAAAACAAAACAAAAATCTATGTGGGTTGTACCAGGCAAAAAAGCGACAGGGGCAGGAGATGAAGACGAAAGGAGTTGAGCTACAAATCGAGGTGATGTTTAAAAACACCGGCCAGGTTTGTGTTGTGGCCAGGGACGGTGAAGATCGACAACACGAAACGTATATGACGTGTGCATCACAGATGAGTGCACTTGTCTCTCCTCGTCAGTAGGTAACCGCTATAATTTCGAGCCTTTACCATCTCACACTAGTAATTAAATATCACGAGTCTTCCGTGTGTCTTGAAAACGTACCTATCGTCCGAATAGGAAAAAGAGAACACGTTTCTTTATGTTTCTGCTTCCTTCCGAACAAAATCTCATTTAAACTTCTAATATGCCTATTTTCTGTATTTCTATCAAATGTCTATATCCGACGCCATTTTCTTTCTCTCTTTTTTTGTTTTGTTAAGATTGAACCTTCGGTGATTGTTGAAGGTTACGAGGTTGCAAAGGACGTAAAGAAAAGAAGGTCAGAAAGTTCAAAGAAATCGAAATATAGTCATGGTGCCAAAATTGCAGGCGAAGGATGAGAAAATTGCAGTTAAATATAGAATTATGAGATAAAAAGATGTCGTCTGCATTTTGGAAAAATTAGGAAAGATAAGAACGTAAGCGAAAAAAAAAAAGGAAATGATCAATTTTTGCATGTCAAAACGTGTAAAAAGTAAATAAAGGTTTATAATAAAGACAACCAAAATTATGAAGATTAATTAATTAATGCTTACTATGTTTGACACAAGGCCAAGACAATAGGAGATCAAGAATGTAATATCTATTTATAAATACAAAAATGTGGCACAAAGCCAAAAGGGGTGATCGGAGAAGGCTGGTCTTCAGTGTGTCATATCTTAAACTTGCCACGATTGTTTCTTTCGGGACGTAGGCGATCATGGCTCTCCACCTCCCTCTGTCCCTTGCAACTCTCAACAAGTTCCTTCCCTCTGCTTCCTCTGCCAGACCACGTACTGTCATCCACTTGCTTAAGCCCGCCAGGTATGTCACGCGTTGTTTTCCTTTAAACTTAAAATAATCTCTTATTTTAATTAATATACTACGCTAATAAAATACTACGTTAATAAAATACTCCGTAAAAAAATCGTGCCTATACAGAGAGAGTGTCCTAAAGCGAAACTCATATGCGTCTTATTTTAAATCAAATATGCTTTTCAATGTTTGGAATTTGGCTTTGCCTTGTATTAACAGTGAAACAATTATTTTTTTCTTCTTATGTGTCGCGTGCCTTCAAGATGTAGGAGATCATGGCTCTCCACATCCTCCTATCCCTTGTAGCTCTCAATATGTTTTGTCCTTTTGCTACTTCAACCACTCCATGGTCAGTCATTCACTTGCTTAAGCCCGCTGGGTATGTCATGCGTGGCTTTCCCTTGTCTCTGTTTTCCTCTATTCGACCCGAGAGTATCAGATTCTCCAGGCCCTCCTTCCTCATTATGTGTCCCAGAAATTTCAGCTGCCTCTTCCTGATATTATGTATAAGCTTCTTCCTTGTTTGCAACTTCTCTATGATCTCATCTTTGCTCACACGTTCGGTCCATGATATCCTTAGCATCCTTCTGTAGAGCCACATGTTTGTCGCCTCGAGTTACTTCTTCATCTTTGAGGAAATCGTCCAACATTTGCTGCCGTAAAGAAGTAGAAACTAAACCAAACATACCACAGTATTCCTTACACTAAAACAACACATTCTTATTTACCATTCTCACGGTGGTCACAATTTTTTTCTATTGATATTTACTAGGCTTCATCTACGATGGCTCAAGGTCACAAAATCTTTGGCTTTCGATTTCTATGTCATCGTACGGGAAATAGGTTAGTTGTCGGGGAGGGCATACGGTTTGGGAGAATCAAGGCAAATTTACTCCTAGGGGTTGGACAAAATAATTGAAACACTTGTTAAATTCAAAGAAAATTTATTTAATATGGAGTTGGTCCTCCTTTAGCCCCACAAACAGATTTAATACGTCTAGGAATGGAATCATACAGCTTCCTGACTTCATCCAGAGGAATTTTCAGCCATTCTTCCATTAACACCTGCTCTAGATCTTTAAGACACGACGGTGGAGGATAGCGGCTCCTAACTTGTCGCTCCAAAATGCACCACAAATGTTCAATAATATTGATATCTGGAGATTGAGAAGGCCACTCCCTCCATGTGTTCTAGCTCACTTTCATGCTCTAAATTCCAATTCTTAACCACTCGAGCGGTATGTATTGGAGCATTATCGTCTTGGAAGATGCAGTCACCATCAGGGAATAAAGTCTGGGCCATTGGATGAACATGATCTCCCAAAATGTTCAGGTAAACTTTGCTGTTGATTCTACCATTCAGGGTAACTATTGGACCAAGACTTTTCCATGATATGGCGGCCCAAACTGTCACTGATCCACCACCATGCTTCACTGTTGGAAGAAGGCAGTCAGGGTTGTAATCTTCTTTGGGCTGCCTCCACACATAAACTCGCCTTGAAGTTGGGAAAAGAGAAAACTGGACTCGTCTGAGAATATGACTTGCTTCCATTGGTCTGCAGCCCAGGCATTGTAATCTCTGCACCACTTCAACCTCTTCCGAATGTTGCGAGTGGAGAGAAGAGGTTTCCTTACGTCAGCTCTTCCATGATATCCAGCCTTATTGAGGTCACGACGAACAGTTTTGGTAGAAACAGGACTATTCAGATGATTATTCAACTCAGCAGTCACTTTGGCTGCCACATCGCATTTCAATGCACAGTAGTCCCTGTCAGTAAGTTTGCAAGTCGGGCCGAATTGCTAGAGTTTCTAGAGGTTTTGCCCTGTTCTTCGAATTGCGTCATAGTTCTTGATATGGTAGCTCTTGAAAAACCAAACAGTTCAGCAACCTTAGTGATTGAGGCTCCTGCCATGCGAACTCCAACATTTGCCCATTTTCGAACTCAGAGAGGTCACGCATTTAGCTTACATTTTACTAAATTCTAAAAATAAATAAAACAAAGACAGTAAATTAGATAAATAAACATATTTACAACAGATATAACCTGCAATTACGATGGTTTAATTAAAGTTCTTAATATAATAGGTCTTTGAAATATAGGAGTGGAATTTGCATCTGTTCCAATTATTTTGTCCAACCCCTGTATTTTCAAATATGAAACGTAACAGAAAACGAAAAGAAAGGAGTATTGGGTGGCGGTATAAATGTGCATTTTGATAACTGAACACGTACGGGATATTCTCCCGACACCAAAACTTCCGTTTCCGCATCACGCAAGTTAAGATAAATATGTGGTGCTTACCAGAAATGCGAACTTAAGGTCTAACGTATTATTAATAAAATCATGTCGCCCTACAAGACGGAAAAGAAACAATCATCTCTCGGCATTAATAGAGATGTTTAATCTAATTATTTACTGTACATACTTTTGAAGACCAAATTTCGAATCTAATTTTAATGAGGTCGCAACATACATGAAATATAAAATTAGCGTATTTACTGCTGACCCTGGCTATGCCATTGGTCAAACTATATATACATTTACTGTAGTCAAATTAGCCTCAAAATTAGGTCTTCAAAGGTAGCAGGAAACGCGAGCAAATACGGTAACTTCATTATCGATAATATAATCCAAACTAATTAGGAAGATGTTGATCACATGAGAAGGTTTCGATACAAAGAATCATTCATTATCTATTTTAATATCTTCATAATAAACTTTTTGTCACTTTAAATTAATGTGAAGGGGTTATCAGAGAAAATACAAAGGATCTGCGGTCCATATAACATCAGGACAATCTTCAAAAACTGGACGACATTCGTAGATATCTCTCCCGAGTAAGACCCCCCCCATAGAGGAGAACATGACTAAAGACTGTGTCTGTACTCTATCCTGTGCAGCTGCGGAAAGAAATATAAAGGGGAGAAAGGCCGCCCCCTTAAGGTGGGGCTTCAAGAACACCAGAAAGCTGTAACACGAAGGGAAGTGGAAAAATCAGGCGTGGCTGACCACATATGGAGAGAAATGGGAGATAACCGCCCTCTGTGGGATCAGGTTGAGATCATAGACAAAGAACATCATTGGAAAATTCGTAAACTTAAGGAATTAGCACATATGCTAGGCCACAAAAACTCCTGAGTCGACCAAGCATAGAAATGAATACAATATGGGAACCAGTAATAAGGAGTGCCAGAGAAAAGCGATAATAACAAGAAAAATTGCAATATAAGCTCTGGTAAAAACATGCAATGGTAACATCAAAAATTGTAATATGAGCACTGGTAATAAATGATTGCTAAAGAAATAGGTTTATAATACCCAGCAATTCATACACAGATGTCCTCAAGGACACATGGAACAGTGGATAAAGGCGTTATATAGATCCAGTGACAGGAGCCAAAGAGTGTGAGTTCAATATCCGGTTAAGGCAGTGGAGAACTTTCAGAGGGAAATTAACAGGAGATAACTGATAACTTCCATTAAACACGGCATGTGGAACTAGAACAGTCTACCCCATTGAGCGAAATAAAGGGTTCAGTTCGACATTCCAACCACATGAAGAAGGCCGGAGCATACAACAGCCGATATGTTTTAATAAAGGACAATAGTCCGAATAATGTAAATAGTGTACATAATCATCACGCATTTAGTAATGAAATATAGAAATATAGACACGTTGTATAGACACGTTGTAATAAATATGGCGACAAAGATGAGGACAATAGACAGAATAATGTAAATAATGTACATAATACCTCATCTCGGAAATATAGACAGATACTGAAAGGCCTAAACGTTGTAATAAATATGGCGATAAAGATGAAGACAATAGACATAATAATGTAAATAGTGTACATAATACCTCATCTCAGAAATATAGACAGATACAGAAAGGCTGAAACGTTGTAATAAATACAGCAACAAAGATGAGGACAATAGACATAATAATGTAAATAGTGTACATAATGCCTCATCTCAGAAATATAGACAGATTGTTGTTTCCTTATATAAAGGGCGCGATGTATCAATTGTCGTCTAAATTCTACAAAAATGAAAATAATCACTGATACCTCATTTTAATAGATATATTTATCAAAATTATACAAAAATATCTTGAAATACTAAAGTGTATATTTATTCAATAAAATCGCCATTGTCTTCAACCGCGCTCTCCAGACATCTTCAGAATCTCCTGCAACTCTTCTGGACGGTCTCCTTGTTTAAGTTGCTGCCATAATCCCTGCCTTCACTTCATTTTTGGTGTTAAAAAGAGTTTTGTTGGTCTTTCCCTCAATTGTGCCCCATACATTATAATCAAGAGGGGTGCTGTGTGGAGGGTTAGGTAGCCAGGTGTAAGAAGTGAAGTGACCGAGATATTGTCTGACAGCCCTGACTGGGTTCTCCTACTTGTGTGGCAATTTTCTAGAGAACATGAAAGAAAGATTCGGTCTGTAAGGTGACTGAGACAAAACTTCTACATTTTTTGCTACTATCTCTTTACCTGGTTGACTCGAGCAAAATATGGTCTTAAAATATCGTGTAGGAACAACACGCTTTTACGATAAACCAATGATGAGGGCTTCTTCTGCAATCTTTTTTTCCCTATATATCTAAACTGTTAGGTTTGAAAGAAAACCCTGTCGCATTGGAAATTTTAAAAAAATATTTGGCGCCAGTTGTTATATATTTCCACTCATTGCCGATAGTATTCCAGTTCCGAGAAATTGACACAGTCATAAAGAAATGTTAGCGACAATTTGATGCATAGCACAAAATGTTCATCTTCTTTCACTCCCTAGTAGCCTACGCCCTGACGATAAGCTACACCAACAGCAAGGTCTCTGATCATGAGGTTTTGATGAGCGTGGAACCATTTCTTAATTGCTGGTGTTCCCAGGTTCACCCTGACCCGTAGTGTTATCACTTGTAAGGGTCACAACTATGGGCAAATAATCAACCCCCAAAACTGGGGTCGAAACACTATGAAAGTACAAAAGTACATTTTTATAGTAAAAATACCTGCAATACATCCTTTTGGTTTTCTTTTGTTTTACGACATATCAGCCTCAATGGATTATTTAATGCCGACAAGATTTTTTACTGCTGCTAATATTTTTTTTCAGAAATGCATTGCTGCTAATATTTTTTTTCAAAAATGTATTGCTGGTAATAATTTTTTCCAAAAACGTATTGCTGGTAATAATTTTTTCTTCAAAAGTACATTGTTTATAATAAATTTTACCATAATGTATTGCTGTTATTAAACCATATTTTTACACTTTCATAATGTTTTGATCCTAGTTTGGGTTAACTATTTGACCATAGATGGAACCTTAACAGGTGCTACCACCCCGGTCAAGGAACACCAGAAATTAAGGTGGTCCCACTCTACTCAAAACTTCTGATCAGAGGCCCTGCTGACGGATGAGGGCATTATATCCTCACTATATATATATATATATATATATATATATATATATATATATATATATATATATATAAAATAAGAGAGCTAAGCAAACGTTTTTTTTGTTTTATTTTCCATAATTTTACTACACGTGTATCTGGTCTCGTGACCGTCTTCAGGTAAAAGGTGGAGATTTCCACATATTATTAAAAATAATTAGTTTTTTCCTTTATGTTTTTCGATTTTAAATATTATCGATATGAGACATTCTTTATTTTTGTGTTAGTAATCCGAATGTCTTTCTTGAATTGGCAGTGAAGAGTACTGCGCGAAGTGTCATAAAACAATTAAGGTTGGTTTGAGAAAGGATGAAAGATATTTTACTGGAATTCTCCAACGTTTTTATAACACTTTTGGACTCTACTTTGAGCAATAAGAATGTATTATTACTCTTCAAGCTTAACAGAAGAATCGTTCAAATATATATGTAATATTCCAAGATCATTTTCCAACTTATTCAAGATGATCTCACCCTCTCAAACGTTTTAACTTTATATCCTGAAGTAACAAGATGCCTCACATATTCACGTACGATTTCATTGTCAAGTCTATTTTCACTGCTCTTTGGATGGTCATAGGTGAAACTCCGATCTTACGTGCCGAATTTCTTATGGACTCAGTTGGATCTTTTCTAATTGACCACATTAGATCTAAGTTGAAATGATGATTGCTCTTGCTGTTGTGATCCACTGTTTAATGTTCCCGTTTTTTTAAAACTTATTTACCTTTCTCTTGATGGTACTTGAATGGACTTTTAATATGGAAGCCAGAGTATGAATGTTGGAACCACTGCTAAAAGCCTGAATAATTTTTCCCTCTTGCCATTGCTCAGTTTAGAAGACAGTAGGACTGACACGAAAATCTTTTTAACCTGTTCACTTTCTAGTTCAATAGAGTCTTTCAACAGTAATCTTTTCCTGACTATTGAATATATATATATATATATATATATATATATATATATATATATAAACACACACACACACACACACACACACACACACACACACACACACACATATATATATACATATATAAATATATATATATATATATATATATATATATATATATATATATATATATATATATCAAAGTGTAGGAGAACGAACAGTATGATTACAACGTTCAAAGGATTAATTTAAAACAGTGCTCAATACACAAAGTAGAGCCGTAAATATTTATTTATCTTATGCAGGGATACATTAGAATATATACAGATCCACTGCAAAATTGTACATTTTTGTTTCAACCTCAAAAAAGGGGAAACCATTTTTAGACGTCTCATCAGCTGGGTAATCACACACACACACACACACACACACACACATACATACATACATACATATATATATATATATATATATATATATATACATTTGTCTGATGCAGTGTTACATTAGAACAGGCACATACCCACTACAAAATTGTACATTTTTGTTTCGACATCAAAAAAGGGAAAAAATTTTAGACGTCTCATCAGGTGGAGAATCACACACACGCACACACACACACACACACACACACACACACACACATATATATATATATATATATATGTATACATTTATCTCATGCAGTGTTACATAACAACATCCACAAGTCCACTACCAAATTCTACATTTTTGTTTTAAAGTCAAAACAAAAACCAACGTTGAAACAAAAATGTACAATTTTGTAGTGGATATGTGCATGTTCTAATGTAACACTGTATAACATATATCTGTGTGTGTGTGTGTGTGTTTTGAACAATAAAAAATATTGAGAAATTAAAAAATTAAAATTTTCAGACCCAATGGGTTGTATATTAGTTGTTTTACACTATTTACATTATTCGGACTATTGTCCTCATCTTTGTCGCCATATTTATTACAACTTTTCGGTCGTTGTACGCTCCGGCCTTCTTCAGGTGGTTGGAATGTCGAACTGAACCCTTTATTTAGCTCACTGGGGTAGGCTGTTCTAGTTGTAATAAATATGGCGACAAAGATGAGGACAGTAGTCCGAATAATGTAAATAATGTACATAATACCTCATCTCAGAAATATAGACAGATACTGAAAGGCTGAAAAGTTGGAATAAATATGGCGACAAAGATGAGGACAATAGTCCGAATAATGTAAATAGTGTACAGAATACCTCATCTCAGAAATATAGACAGATACTGAAGAAGACCGGAGCGTACAACGGCCGAAAGTTTGTAATAAATATGGCGACAAAGATGAGGTCAGTAGTCCGAATAATGTAAATAGTGTACATAATACCTCATCTCAAATATAGACAGATATTGAAAGGCCGAAACGTTGTAATAAATATGGCGACAAAGATGAGGACAATAGTCCGAATAATGTAAATAGTGTACATAATACCTCATCTCAGAAATATAGACAGATACTAAAGGGCCGAAACAAAGATGAGGACAATAGTCCGAATAATGTAAATAGTGTACATAATACCTCATCTCAGAATTATAAACAGATACTTAATTGATTTAAGTTTTAAAACAGATTATTATCAGATTCCTCGACTAGTTTCGGCCAGAATGAAAAAATCCTGCTTGTGAATTACACAAGGAATGACTTGATGAAAAAAATGAACTTTATCTCTAGTTTCCATTTGTTTGTTTTAGTTATCGTAAATTTTGGTCAGCCTTTCTGTTGGTCAAACCGTCTCTGTTAAGTTGTTATTTAAGATAGAGGCTGGATGGATTCATGCTGCTCTGACGGGGCGTCATTTTGACAGATTTATTGGTTCCTGGAAAGGAGATGTGTCAGTGTTAAGTGAGTGTTATCATTTAATTCTCCTGGTAGTCAGTGACTATGATGTGTTTACGTTTGCACGAGGGTCATTCAATAAATAAGGTGAATTTTTCGGTATAAGGACTTATAATACAGATAGAAGCTTACTCTTTTATTTATTTTTTTTGTTTTACTTCTTTTTCACATGGATTTAATTTCTTTTGCAGATTGAAAAAAAAACTTTGAGAGTTTTGGCGATTAACAAAGATGGACGACCAAGAAACATGCTCCAGGATTGAACAGCGGTCAGTTATCAAGTTTTTGGTTTCGGAAGGGTGCGAACCAGTTGAAATCCATAGGAGAATGTCAACTGTGTATGGCGCCATAAGTTTCAGCCAAAAAAATTTCTACAAGTGGGCTAAATTGCCTAAAAAGTGGGCTAAGGACGGAGCAGTGTTGAGGATGAAGACAGGCCTGGGAGGCCTACAGAAGTGAGGTCTCCTGAGGTGATCGAATCAGTCAATGACCTCATTCAGTCTGACAGAAGGGTGACAGTGGATGACATTGCAAGGACTTTGAGCTTATCTGTTGGGACAAACGCAGGGGTCATCAGTCAGAAGGAGTCATCTTGCATCATGACAACGCAAGGCCTCACACAGCAGCCCAAACGGTGCAGACCATCAACGAGCTGGGCTGAGAACTGCTCCCTCATCCTCCTTACAGCCCAGATCTTGCACCTTCAGACATCCACCTGTTTGGTCCCTTGAATGCGTTCACGACAGGCACAAAGTTTAAAAGTGACGATGAAGTCAAAAGTGTTGTGAGCGACTGGCTGAGACATCAGTCCAAAGATTTTTACGCTGAGGGAATACGGAAGCTTGTGCACAGATGAAAAAAGTGTGTGACAGTGGTGGGACACTACGTTGAAAAAAAAAGTAAGCTTCTATCTGTATTAGAAGTCCTTATATCGAAAACTTCACCTTATTTATTGCATGACCCTCGTATATTAGTATGAGTTTGTGTATAAGTGTGAGGCCTCATGTCTGTCTTGTGTGGGTGGGAAATGTAGGTAGTGCCTGATTTGTGGGGTTATATATTAATTCTATCTATGTTGTTAATAGCTATATATATATATATATATATATATATATATATATATATATATATATATATATATATATATATATATATATATGTGTGTATGTATGAGGAAAAATATGTAAAAACAAAAAATCCGAATATGCAAGTTTACTGATTTTAATGTTGTTTCAATGTCGACGTCAGACGTTTCGGTCTAGTAGACCTTCTTCAGGACATAGTTATTAAAACATAATTAAAATTAGACGATATTCAAGTCAACATGAAAAGACGATAGACATAAGAATAATCAAAACAAAATGACTGAATTTTAAGATCAGCGTTCCCTTTTGAAATGCGATCACGTCGGCGTCACGTGGGCGATGTTTTTTTGTTTTTCCATATTTTTCCTCATACTGTCGGATCTATATCCACATATTTGTTTACACACACACACAGACACACACACACACACACACACACACACATACATATATATATATATATATATATACATATAATAAAATAAAAATTATAAAATAATTCAAATTCGTAATTTGGAGTTCTTTTTCATATATTAATATATTATTATTTATCTCTCCAGATGGCGGATTAAAAGAAAATTAAATTCTAAGAAATCTCATCGTATTAGCATATTTGTTTTGGCTTCCGTAGGAGGATTATTATATAATGAATTCACATTCACTGAACCTTTTATGAAATTTAATTATTTTTTGCGGGATCTGGAGTGCTTAATCTATAGCAATATGAAAAAGAAAACAAGATACAAAAGAAAAAAAAGAAAAGGAATTTCGTAAAGAAATTTCTGATTTTAAATGAAATATCTACTCTAACAATTACCCTTCGTATAAACCGACCGACTGTTAAGCTTCTGACTGGAGAAGAGATTATTTTAACCATTTTCAGGCTGACGTGTAGTGGAAACTTTTGTTGAAATGTTAAAAAAATAAAACAAAATTAATTATCTTCTTGCTATTTAAAATTTACTAAAGAAATCGCATATAGTGTATTTATAGATACCAAATTGCTGGGCATAGGAATGAAAACACTCACGAGGCAGTGTTGATTATAATTATTGTATCTATATACAATGTCGATTCTTGTAAAATGTATCATAACACGCTATGCATAGAATGATATAATATCTCACTAAACATATTCAACATATATCGATATATACGTGGGTAGCCTGAAATGATCTCCTTCCAAATCATTTTCCATTCGAACTTGGGTCTCCAGTTTTTCATTCCGATTAACTGTCCACTACACCAGCCGCACATTCACAATTGAACCATTTTAGCCAGACACACAAAGGATTTGATTAGAATGGTGAAGGAAGGTATAGAACCGAGTCCCATTTTAGGGAAGAATTGATATGGTAAAGAACCGGGTATCATTTTATGGAAGAATTGATAAGTTATAGAACCGTGTCCGATTTTAAGGAAGAACTGATAAGGTATAGAACCGGGTGCCATTTTAAGGAAGAACTGATAATGTATAGAGCCGGGTACCATTTTAGTGAAGAATTGATATGGTATAGAAGCAGGACCCATTTTAGGCAAGAATTCATAAGTTATAGATCCGGATCCCATTTTAGGGAAGACTTTATATAGTATAGAACCGGGTACCATTTAATTGAAGAATTGATAAGGTATAGAACCGGGTCCCATTTTAAGGAAAAACTGATAAGGTATAGAACCGGGTCCCATTTTAAGGAAGAACTGATAAGGTATAGAACCAGGTACCATTTTAGGGAAGAGTTGATAAGGTATAGAACCGGGTCCCATTTCAAGGAATAATTGATAAGGTATAGAACAGGGTCCCTATTAGGGAAGAATTGATAAGGTATAGAACAGGGGCCCATTTTAGGGCAGAATTGATTATGCATGTAACCGGATCCCAAGATTAGGCAAGAATTGATATGGTATAGAACAGGGTCACATTTTAAGGAAGAATTGAAAAGGTATAGAACCGGATCCCAATTTAAGGAAGACTTGATATGGTATAGAAACGGGTACCATTTAAGGGAAGAATTCATATGTATAGAACCGGGTACCATTTTAGGGAAGAATTGATAAGGTATAGAACCGAGTCCCATTTTAAGGAAGAATTGATAAAGTATAGAACTGGGTCCCATTTCAGGGAAGAATTGATAGCGTACTGAACAGCGTCCTATTTTAGGGGAGAATTGATACGGTATAGAAGAGTGTCCTATTTTAGGGGAGAATTGATAAGGTATAGAACCGGGTCCCATTTTAGGGAAGAATTGATTAAGTATGGAACCGGATTCCATTTTAGGCAAGAATTGATAAGGTATAGAACCGAGTACCATTTTAAGGAAGAATTGAAAAGGTATAGACCACGATCCCATTTTAGGGAAAACTTGATATGGTATAGAACCGGGTACCATTTAAGGGAAGAATTAATAAGGTATTGAACAGCGTCCAATTTTAGGGAAGGAACAGGGTGCTATTTTAGGGGAGAATTGGTTAGGTATAGAACCGGGTCCGATTTTTGGAAGAATTGATTAAGCATGGAACCGGATCCCATTTTAGGCAAGAATTGATATGGCATAGAACCGGGTCCCATTTTAGAGAAGAATTGATAAGCTATAGAAGAGGGTCCCATTTTACGGAAGAATTGATAAGGTATAGAACTGGGTGCCAATAGGGAAATGCTACGGTGTATAGTGAAACCCATAAACAGCTTGAATGAAATGTTTTCCTTCTTTTAGATTGGTTGCCACCCAAGGCAAGCGGGCTCAGTCTTCTCTGAAAACTCAGCGACATTTGGAGGAAGATAATTTCATGCAATTTTAATATAATTAAAGCACCCTGATTAAAATAGTACCATTTGAACTCTCCACACTTGAATATATATATATATATATATATATATATATATATATATATATATATATATATATATATATATGAAAGCTTTAAGACTTAAGAAACGGCATATATCTATATCTATCTATATCTATCTATCTATCTATCTATCTATCTCTCTCTCTCTCTCTCTCTATATATATATATATATATATATATATATATATTGTGCTCAATATTTAAAATATTAAAATAATAGTAAAAATAGGGCGTTAATAATATTATATGAAACGATTACGAAGTTTCATTGCAATGTACATACATTATGGTTTTTTTAATGAAGAATGGATATTACCAAGAAACTTCGAAGACGAAGAACACAAAAAATTTGATATTTAAAGTTAAGTATTTTTGTGACACAATATTATATATATATATATATATATATATATATATATATATATATATATTCATTCATACATATATATACTTAAATATATACACATACATATATAAACATATATATATATATACATATATATATACATATATATACATATACATACATATATATATGCACATATATATATATATATATATATATATATATATATATATATATATATATAGTGAGGATATAATGATCAGAACTGTATGATGACTGTCTGAGGTTTACGTGCGATCTTTAGAAGGGAGTTTACAAAAAAAAACTCCTCTTAATCATTGAACACTATTCCCCTAGAATCACAGCAAAGTTTACATATAAATATGTCATGTAGTGTTGAACTATATCCACACACTCACACACACTATATATATATATATATATATATATATATATATATATATATATATATATACATATATTGATTTGTTTGATATATATATATATCGAGAGAAAGAGAGAGTCAGAAAGATATATATATATATAAATATATAGAGATAGATAGATAGATAGATAGATAGATAGATAGATAAATAGATAGATAACGATGTGTCGAAAAGTTTTCTATCCGCCTCACTTCTAAAACTGACCAAATATCCATACACTTTCGCGGGTGCACCCCTTATTGCTTGTGAAGAAATTTTCAGTACTCTCTCTCTCCGCATGTATATATATATATATATATATATATATATATATATATATATATATATATATATATATATATATATGTGTGTGTGTGTGTATGTGTGTTTGTTTATGTAATATATGTGTGTGTACTATGTGTTTGTGTGTGTGTGTAATGTGTGTTTGTGTGTGTGTGTGTAATGTGTGTGTGTGTGTTGTGGCCTATTGCAGTTCTATGCATAAAGGTACACTCCTCGATATCATGGTAACTTCAGTGCGTCCGATCGCCAAGAAAGCGATAAAATGATGTCTAATAGAATGATAGCGACGCCGATGCCGATGCTGTGAAAATAAAAGAAAGAATATCTTTTCTTCTGCAGCTTCCTTTTTCTTTTTATTCTCTCAGACTCTCAATTGCTTTTAATCTCATTGATGCCAAAATCACACGAAGCAGGCAACGAGGAATCTCGACTGCGCAATCTTGTGCAATTTTGCTGATAATTGCAACGTCTATCTTCTTAATCCTTTTCCCCGATTTCCATGCCGCCTCCACCCCCGCCCCCCGACTCCGGTCCTTCCCAATTCCCGCCAATGTCTTAAAACGCCAGCAAACCCGATGATAAGGCAGCTCCTGCGAAAATCTAACTTTTAAAGCTCCAGATAAGAAAGAAAAGAAATGGGTTAAAACGAAAAAGAACGAGAAAGAGGTTGATGGGTATTTTGTGCGTTCTGGGGAAAGTGAAAAGAACCCTAGCGAAGAAGAGTTTGTGATAACAAGATGGAACTGTTTGAGCTTTGGTGCGCGCGTGCGGGGGCGGGGGGGATTCGTAAAATTAAGAAGTCAATGTAATTCGGAAAAATATTAAGGAAAATAAAACAAGAATCAGAACGAAAAAAAAATAAAGAGGTAAAAATGTGTGCTCTTGATAAAGAACGATCTTGTTCGCATCATAAACATTGCGTGCTAATTCTCAAGAAGATCGGTTTAAAAATGGGTTGAATCTGTCAGACAGACCGGCAGAGAAGAAGAAGAAGAAGAAGAAGAAGAAGAAGAAGAAGAAGAAGAAGAAGAAGAAGAAGAAGAAGAAGAAGTAATGGTACCATATAAAACCGTTGCTAACTTTGAACAAATATCGAATAAAAACCTTCCATGTTTTTCGTCATTAAGTAAGGTTATCTTACAAGCTTTTCATTTTGAGTTTCATTGAACTTCGCGAAACTTCGGCGTTAGCTGCGCTAAAGTCTGTAAAAGAGGAATGATTTAAAGATGCTAAAGTCGAGTAATGTTCATTCCTAAACTTTTGCTAGATTGTTTTGGTTTAGTTTGATTTGTTTTATTGCATAGCAATCTCAATGGGTTATTTAATGCCGACAAGTGTTTTATTGCTTGTAATAATTTTCCTTCAAAACCTTTTTTACTGGTAATCTTTCTTCTTTTCTTTTTTACAAAAAGGAATTGCTATATTAAAACCTATTTTTTACACTTTCATAATGTTTTGACCTTAGTTTGGGGGTTAACTATTTGCCCATAACTAGTATCCCGAGTCAGGGTGATGCTGGGAACACCAACAATTGGGAGGTGGATCCACGCTCATCAAAACCTGCTGATCCAGAGGCCTTGCTCTCGGATGTAGTTTATCGTTATACCCAGGACGCGGATATAGTTTATCGTCATACGTAGGACGGCTTTTGCTAGAACTGAAAAGTGAATCAGTATTAATTTCTGCCGCATGGATAATTAAAGTTTATTCTTGTCAATGTAGACAATATTTATACTGGATTGTAATTTTATGGCTGTTTGAGAATGAACAAAGAAGAATCTCCCTTTTAGTATTTTAATATCGCAAACGGAACCAAATTAAAATACTAGTTGCAATTTTAAGGCTTAAATTGTATGAAAATTTTGACGAATACCATCCGGTTGTCCTTGATCAAGAAAGAATGGAACGTTCGGAAGAGATTCCAGCATCCGAGTCCGAAAGATCCTACAGTCCACCACCTGACTACAGACATGAGGTTTAAGATATTAGTGGCCTATTGAATTAAAGCGTCGTTTGAAATATATCGCGTGCTCTAGCGATCAATCCCTAATTCTGGTAGTAGTCACACACTAACATGAACTGAACTAACGGTAATAGTTCAGTACATGTTAATTTATTCAACGGCAGAGTGACGAAGGACAGTGACGGAAGACAAAAAGAAAAATGGACAGAATGTCGGATTGACAAATTGATGAACTGATTAAGTATAGCACGAGCAAAGTGTCGAATGGTAAAAAAAGAATCGAACTGACTAAAAGAGGATGCTCATCGAAGGTTATTATATTAGTATCTGTCTATATTTCTGAGATGAGGTATTATGTATATTATTTACATTATTTGGACTATTGTCCTCATCTTTGTTACCATATTTATTACAACGTTTCGGCCTTTCAGTATCTGTTTATATTTCTGAGATTAGGTATTATGTACACTATTTACATTATTCGGACTATTGTCCTCATCTTTGTCGCCATATTTATTACAACGTTTCGGCCCTTCAGTATCTGTCTATATTTCTGAGATGAGGTATTATGTACACTATTTACATTATTCGGACTATTGTCCTCATTTTTGTCACCATATTTATTACCACGTTTTGGCCTTTCAGTATCTGTCTATATTTCTGAGATGAGGCGTTATGTACACTATTTACATTATTCGGACTATTGTCCTCATCTTTGTCGCCATATTTATTACAACGTTTTGGCCTTTCAGTATCTGTCTATATTTCTGAGATTAGGCGTTATGTACACTATTTACATTATTCGGACTATTGTCCTCATCTTTGTCGCCATATTTATTACAACGTTTCGGCCCTTCAGTATCTGTCTATATTTCTGAGATGAGGTATTATGTACACTATTTACATTATTCGGACTATTGTCCTCATTTTTGTCACCATATTTATTACCACGTTTTGGCCTTTCAGTATCTGTCTATATTTCTGAGATGAGGCGTTATGTACACTATTTACATTATTCGGACTATTGTCCTCATCTTTGTCGCCATATTTATTACAACGTTTCGGCCCTTCAGTATCTGTCTATATTTCTGAGATGAGGTATTATGTACACTATTTACATTATTCGGACTATTGTCCTCATTTTTGTCACCATATTTATTACCACGTTTTGGCCTTTCAGTATCTGTCTATATTTCTGAGATGAGGCGTTATGTACACTATTTACATTATTCGGACTATTGTCCTCATCTTTGTCGCCATATTTATTACAACGTTTTGGCCTTTCAGTATCTGTCTATATTTCTGAGATGAGGCGTTATGTACACTATTTACATTATTCGGACTATTGTCCTCATCTTTGTCGCCATATTTATTACAACGTTTCGGCCTTTCAGTATCTGTCTATATTTCTGAGATTAGGTATTATGTACACTATTTACATTATTCGGACTATTGTCCTCATCTTTGTCGCCATATTTATTACAACGTTTCGGCCTTTCAGTATCTGTCTATATTTCTGAGATGGGGTATTATGTACACTATTTACATTTTTCGGACTGTTGTCCTCATCTTTGTTAACATATTTATTACAACGCTTCGGCCTTTAAGTGTCTGTCTATATTTCTCAGATGAGTTATTATGTACTTTATTCGGATTATTGTCCTCATTTTTGTCCCCATATTTGTTACAACGTTTCGGCCGTTGTACGCGCCGGCCTTCTTCAGGTGTTTGGAATATCGAACTGAACCCTTTATTTCACTCACTGGACTAGACTGTTCTAGTTCCACGTGCCATGTTTAATGGATGTCAGTTATTCCATCTACCTGAAGAAGGTCATAGCGTACAACGGCCGAAACGTTGTAATAAATATGCCAACAAAGATGAGGACAATAGTACAAATAATATAAATAATGTTATTATATTAGTTTAATATTTGTAAATAATTATTTACCGACAGGAAACTTACATTCTAAGTAAAAGTTAATCAATTTTAAGCATATTTCTGGCCTTTCGTCATTTAGTAAGTTCGACATTTTTTCCGTTCGGCACTTTGTCCATTCGACACTTTGATTGTTCGATACTTAAACCGTTCGCCAATTTATTTATTCGTGATTTTGTCCATTTACCATTTTGTCTTTCGACCAAATTTTGAAATGCGTGTTGCGAAGATTTGGCACCATTAATATTAAACATCACTTACTCGGATTCCGCCGTCGAATGCTAAGAATATTCTGGACAGAGCCTGTGTGAAAGTTCCAAAATTGGAGACTCCAAAGAAATGTATATTTACAATGAGAAAGAGACAATTGAAATTTCTGTGACGCACAAGGGAAATTACTGAAGGCATGAGGGAACAGTGACCAACCTACCTGACGAGTTTATGTGAATGTATGTCTGCACAAATGTTAATGGTTTTTCCATCAACTTTTATGCCGACATACATTCACAAAAACTCGTTGAACTGACAAAACAGGAGAAAGGACAACTCAACACCGCCGACTCAGCGCCGGGACAACTCAGGACTGAGACAACTCAGCACCATAAAAACATAACTTTTTTTTTTTATAACCGAATAATTTATTAAGGGTTAAAACTGTTGACCATGTTCACCATAGTCTATGAATACAGAATCCAGCGCAGTACGTAATCTGTTCAATGAAATAAAGATTAACACTCACGAGTCAGACACTCTACTGAATCTGACTATATAACCAATACCACCAGCAGCTGTTCCGTAATTCTTCAGTCTTCGATATCAAAGGCTGGCAGTGAATATTCCAGAAAAAAACATGGCCGCCTTTATACACGTCGAATTGAATATTTTGAGCCTTCTGATTGGTTAACTCTTCTATTGCTGAAGTATAAAATGAGTCAGCTCATTTCTACTGGCTCACTAGTACACCAGGGTACCCAAAAACCTTAATTTGTGAATATTTTTCTTCAAATAAAGCATTTAAAAAGGCATTACGTAAAATATGAAACAGTTTTTTGCTTTTAATTATTTTTAATAAAGTAAGTCTCAAATTATTAAATTATTTTTATAAAAATATTTTATGATATCAATTTGCTTTATCAAAAAATCAATTACTTTACGATTTACTTTATTAAAAATAATTAAAAACAAAAAACTTCTTCATTTTGTTTTGCATTTTTCGCTTTACTTTATTAAAAAATAATTAAAAGCATATTTGTTTTATTGAATTATTTTGTAAATTATTATTGTAAATTTACTTAATTAAAAAATAAATTTCTTTACGATTTACTTCATTAAAAAATACCATTAATTAAAAACATACCATTAATTAAAAATATACCATCAATTAAAAATATACCGTTAATTAAAGATATACAATTAATTAAAAAATATACCATTAATTAAAAATATACCAACACCCAAGCTAACACTGACTAACATCTCCACAAATGCCACGATGCATTGTCAGCTTGTCTATATCTAGGCAGTCTTACAAAGTTTTTGTAGATAATTATGGATCATCAAATTGTATAGATTCAGCTTTCCAAATAACATTATATTTCATGAGATCAGTTACTAAATATAATGTTGTAGGTTTCTTCAGAAAGTTGGAATGTCGAACTGAACCTTTTATTTTGCTCCTGGCGGTAGAGTGTTCTAACTCCACGTGCCATGTTTAATGGATGTCAGTTATCTCCTGTTAATTGCCGTCTCCAAGTTCTCCACTGCCTTAACCTAGTATTGAACTCACACTCTTTGGGTCCTGTCACTGGATCTAACCAACGCCTTTATCCACTGTGCCATATGTCCTTGAGGACATCTGTGTATGAATTCTGGGTATGATAATGTCTCAGCAACCATTTTTACCAGTGCTCATATTTGCAATTTTTTTGCTATTATTATGTTTTGTTTTTACCAGAGCTCATATCGCAATCTTGGTTGTTATTAGCGCTTTTCTCTGGCACCCCTTATTACTGGTTGCCATATTGTATTCATTTCTATGCTTGGTCGACTTTTTTGTGGACTAGCATATGTGCTGATTCCTTAAGTTTACGAATTTTCCATTGGTGTTCTTTGTCTATGATCTCAACCTGATCCCACAGAGGGCGGTGATCTCCCTTTTCTCTCCATATGTGGTCAGCCACACCTGATTTTTTCCACTCCAGGATTAACCGAATGTAAATATAATGCAGTGTGGCTACAGGGATCAACAGCAAATGGTGGCAGTTTCTTCTATGTTTGAACATAACTATCAGATGTGAAGATTGAGTTTAAATATGAAACAGACTATCGATATTCGCTACTAAACTATGTTCACACTGCTTACATAGACGCACACACACACATACATACATACCCCCCCACACACACATATATATATATATATATATATATATATAGGTAAAAAGTGGAAGGCCTGAACAAAAGTCGCTGTATAGGAATAATAATAATAAGATTTGGAAATGCACCTGATGTATTTATATATTTATATAAGTAAACCTACATATAATACATGTAGGTTTACAGGGCATTATTAAAATTGTTTTACTTTTTCTCAGGAAACATACATGTAAGTAAAGCATTACATATAAATATCTAAAAACATAAGGTCCTTTTCTTTCTATCTCTTTCTCTCTCTCTCTCTCACTCTCTCTCTCTCTATATATATATATATTAAGCTATTCAGTTATTTAAATCTTTTTATGTCAGCTCCATTGTCTTCTCAAATGAGCAATGGTGAGAGGGAAAAGATCATTCAGGCATTCAGGAACAACATTTATACACTGGCTTCCATAGTCAAAGTCCATTCAAGAAACACCAAGAGAACGATGAATAAGTTTAAAAATAAGAGGACACACACACACACACACACACACACATATATATATATATATATATTTTTGTCATCCACAGACAGACTGTTTCGCTGTTTCACAGCTCATCAGTGTGGCTAGACGTCCGGTTGCCTCTAGCTAGGATCGAAACCCGACTGAATTTGCGTCAGTCGGAACTTCTAAGCCATCAGCGTACGGTACGGAATGGAGGTGAATTTTAGCGTGTTTATTTTTAGATTCGGATAAACACACAGTGACTGAGAGTGACTCAATTCTGTCGAAGAGTCGTGCAGTATTAGCATAAATAGTCACTGTTTACAAATTCACACCCGAAACCAGAGGGCTCAACCAAAATTAATTTCAGGAGCTACTATTTTTGTCATCCACAGACATACTGTGGATTCTCATTTTGCTATATATATATATATATATATATATATATATATATATATATATATATATATATATATATATATATAGCAAAATGAGAATCCACGTATACTTTCTTAATATGTATATATAGAAAAAACAACTAAAAAGTTGCAAATTAAAAAAAAATTTGTTTAATTTGCAACTTTTTAGTTGTTTTCTCTCTCTCTCACTCTCTCTCTCTCTCTCTCCATATATATATATATATATATATATATATATATATATATATATATATATATATATATATCCCATATGCCAGTCAACCTTTCAATCTGCCCATCGTGTGGATTTGTTTTGAAATACCGTGCAGTATTGTTCTCTCATACGAAACATTAACATAAAAACTGAAATGAAAGACACTCATACGTCGAAAACGTCGGAAGAGTCCATCATATATATATATATATATATATATATATATATATATATATATATATTTCCATTATAAAATTTCTCGAAATTTTTCATGTATGTCTAATTTCGTATCCAAACGTCACCAAACAGAATTTTACAATGGAATTTTTATTAATCCGACAGAGTATTCGTTTAAAGTGATACTTTAAACGAATATTTTTAGCGGGTTCTCCTATTTGAGTTGGTACACCGTTTGTTTATTAAATATTATATTCATTTGTTTTCGTCTACCGGCCTAAATATTCGTGAAATCATATTAAATGGTTTTTATTTTTTAATCCGGCATATTGTTATTACATTAAATCGTATTTTAGTGGATACGCATATTTAAGTAGACGCATTGTTTATATTAAGCAATATATATATATATATATATATATATATATATATATATATATATATATATATATAACGAGGCTACCCCACAATACTATAAAACAAAGGTTTTGAACTAGCAAAAAAATTCCTGTAGTCGAACTACGACATCCAAAAAACGTAACGTCGAACAGACTTCAGCATATGTTTCAACATACAACAAGAACAATCCAGAAGTATTTACAGAAATTACAAAAAATCTACACCTACTTAGCAAGAATAATAAACTGAATAATATACTAAAAACAACCAAATTAATTAAAAGTAAATACCAATCTAAAAACCTAAAACACATATTAACCTCATCGAAATTTAACCAACACACAATAAGTCACAAAATGCAACAAAAAAGAGGTCTGGTTTGTGACATCATTATAGAAGGAAACTCCTACACTTTAGAAAACCCCAAAATAACATTCGTAATAAATAAAAATTTAAACTGCAACTCCAAAAATGTGATTTATGTACTTAAATGCACAAAATGCAAGAAGTCATATATAGGTATCAGCCAACAACTAAACAACAGGGTCTCCCTACACAAAAGCAACATACAATTACCAAACAGCAGAAAACTCTTTGTATCACAACACATCTATAAATGTAACAAGGGTAAATTTAAAATTATGCCAATATACCAAACAGCCAATTATTCTTACCTACATATACAAGAAAAAAAAAATCATAAACAAATTTAAACCAGCACTAAATAGAGCATAACCCCACACGCAAAAGCACACAACATGCACACATAATGGCTAAATACAGTGGTCAAACCACTCGCACCCATGCGCACACTCTCACACGCGTGTACGAATATGTATACGCATGTTGACAAAAACAATAGATTGCTCGTAAGTACGCGTGAAAACCTTACACACCATAGGAAGTGTGTGTGTGTATGTATAAATGTATGTGTGTGTGTGAGTGTATATGTGTATACTAATTCCTTATAATAAGACAATATATATGTATAGAGTGGGAGTGTGCATATACATGCGCGTACTGGTATATATATGCACATATTGATAAAAACAAAACTGCTCACGGGTACACACGCGAACCCTACACAACATAGGAAGTGTGTTACTGTGTATTTGTGTGTATGTATATGTATGTGTGTGTATGTGTATGTGTATGTATGTATATATATGTATACTAATTCCTTATAATAATACAATATGTATGTATGGAGAGGAAGTATACGTATACGTGAGCATGCTGACAAAAACACAAAAAATGGAAATAGACCTAAGAACACACAGGGGTCATGAAAATATAAGAATATAAATATTTTTTTCACACTTTCTCGGACCAGTCTTAATTTTTTATTACCCTTCACGCAGAACTATTTCACTGGGTCACTAACACACAAAAAAGAGAATGTCTATTATCGAGAATATCTAACATCGAAAAACATAAGTAAAATTCATTCATTTTAATAGTATGTGGAAATATCCACTCTTTGCCTGATGAAGGTCGCGAGAAGGGAAACGCGTGTAGCAAAATTATGGAACATAAACCGTAATATATTAAAAAAAAAAACACATTACAACAAAAAACGTTTGCGGTTTCTCTCTTCTTTTTAATATATATATATATATATATATATATATATATATATATATATATATATATATATATATATATATATATGTGTGTGTGTGTGTGTGTGTGTGTGTGTGTGTGTTTTGAACAATATATCTATGTTTTGAACAATAAAAAATATTAAAATATAAAATCTTCAGACACACTGGGTTGTAAATTAATATTCTTACGTTTTTATTATTATTTCATTTAGATTCCTCGACTAGTTTCGGCCAACATGGACATCATCAGGAGAAAAAAAAATCTGCTTGCTAGTAGCAGTGAACTACAGAAATCAATGTATTGATGGAGAAAATGAACTTTTGTCTGTAGTTTTTATGTGTTTTTTTTTATTTTTTAACATGGATTTTGGTCAGTCCTTGCGTTAGTCAAACAGTCTCTTTTAAGTTGTTATTTGCGATAAGAGCTGGATGGATTCATGCTGCTTTGAATTCCCTTGGTCATTTTGACAGATTTATTGGTTCCTGGAAAGGGGATGTGTCTCTGTTAAGTGTGTGTGTGTTATTTGGTTCTTAGGGAGTGAGTGAGTATAATGTGTGTAAGTGTGTATATCACTATGGGTGTGTCTTATCATTTGGATCATTAGGGAGTGAGTGAGTATGATGTTTTGTAAGTGTGTATATTCGTGTGGGTGTGTGTATAAGTGTGAGGTCTCAACACCTCCGTAAGCATGTCTGTCTTGTGTGGGTGAGAAATGTGGGTAGGTCCTGATTTGTGGGCTTATATATTAATACTATCTATATTGTTAAATTTGTGATTAAGCCCGTCTTTAGACGCCGAATCCACTTATTTTCATGGCACTCTAAAATCTTTCTAATGTTATCTGCTCTGGACTTTTCTATTCTCTCAGTTATAGTGAATTTGGCATGGGTTTTAAAATCGTGTTTTTCTAGGCGGAAATGTTGTTCTGCAGGTAATAATATTTCGACTTAATTCGATTGCGATAATTATTAATTCTTTAGGGAAAGGGCCATTCAGATTTTCCTACATATTGTTTCTGGTATAGTGTGCATTCTAGGAGGTAAATTATATTATGACATCTACAGTTAGAGTCGTGATAGATTTTGAAAGTAGATTTAGTGATTGAACTAGTGAATGAATTCGTTTGTCTAATTTGGTTGCAGCATAAGTTCCTTTTGTTGTTACATGGTTGGGAAAATCGAGTTGTTTTTGTTTTGGGTTTATTACGGATAACCTTGTCCCCTGAAATGTGATTACTACCTATAATTTCCTTTAGGTTCTTAGGTCTACGATATGCTAGAAGGCCGGGTTCCTCAAACAATTTTTTTAACGTTTGGTTTGAGATGTAGTATTTCCCAGCGACTTTTGATTATTTGAGATAGTGGAGGCAGAGTGGGATTGAAAGTAGTTACTAGAGGGATGCGGCTGGGTTTATTTTTAATCTTGTATATTAGGGGTCTTCTCTAGGTGTGGAAATTGCTTTATTTATTTATTCACTGATTAGGTGTTGTATATAGGCACGTGTTTTGAATTGATACTCCAAATTTTCAATGTCTTTATTTAGTTCTTCATTGTTGGAACATATCCTTCTGAGTCTATGTGCTTGTGAATAGGGAAGGTTCTCTTTGGGGTATTTAGGGTGGGAAGACTTAAAGTGTAGCTAGTTGTGGGTGTCGGTGATTATAGTGTGTAGTGTCATTTGTAATTTCCTGTTTTCATCTATGTAAATGCGTGTGTCTAAAAATGTTAACGATGTAGTGGAATTTTCATAGTCAAACTTAATTGACTAATATAAATTGACTTAATAAATTGATTAATTGACTTAATATATATATATATATATATATATATATATATATATATATATATATATATATATATATATATGTATCTCAAGGGAAGAGGTTATAGTAGTTCCAACGAGAGAAAAGTGTGTATATTAAAAAGAAGAGAGAAACCGCAAACCTTTTTGGTTGTAATGTGGATTTTTTTAATTTAAATATTATGCTTTATTTTCCATAATTTTGCTACACGTGTTTCCTGTCTCGCGAACGTCATCAGGCAAAGTGTGGAGATTTCCACATATTATTAAAAATAATTAATTTTTTCTTATGTTTCTCGATGTTAAATATTCTCGATATGAGACATTCTCTTTTTTGTGTGTTAGTGATCCAAATATCTTTCTCTCTCTCTCTTTCTCTCTCTCTCTCTCTACACACACACACATACATATATATATATATATATATATATATATATATATATATATATATATATATATATATATGCTTAGTGTTCGCAAAATATGGTCAATAATGTATTTGTGTATCATTTCCCCCAACAGACCATTTTCCTCTCAACCTGATCACACATGCAAATTCTCTCTCTTTTTCTGGCCCTCACCATCACCCACTTGCGTGGGCGCGCACATACACATATACACACATGAAAACTCTCTCTCTCTCTCTCACACACACACACAAACACACACCCGTAAACAAACTACTCTACTGTCCTTCCGAGGGCTCTCGACTTTGGCATTACAATAACGAACGTGTGTTGTAGCCTAGTGATAAGATTAAAAATCAAGATAAAATCTGACCGACCTACTCTCCTGTCAGGGGCTTTTTTATTTGCCATCCTACCTCACGTATTTGTTTTTAATATCAGTTTTATTTTATTTGACCCCACTCTCTTTCCAGAATTCTCCCATTTCCCTTGTATTTTTGCCCATTTTTCGTCCTTCTGTCGTTTTATTTTCTTCCCCGACGACCCGGTCAGGATTTCGTAAGTTTTTCTTTCCTTTAGGGAGCTTAATTTTGTTTTCTTTAATCATGGCGATGTCTCTCTTTCGCTTTTATTTCGCCTGAAAAGAATTGTTGTAATGAACCTTTTTTTTTTTCCAATCGCATTTTATCTCTTTCTATATCCAGTTCTCCTTACCTCTCTAGTTTTCCTCCCCCCCTCTCTCTCTCTCTCTGTGTTTTTCTTTCTCTGTCTCGTCTCTCTCTGATCCTTCCTTTCTTTGTTTCCCCTTACTGATTCTAGTTTATTCTCTCTCTCTTTTCCGCTCTCTTCTCTCTCCAGTTCTCCCTTCCTGTCTCTTTATTTCAGGATTATCGATTTTTTCTCCTTTCGTCAACGGTCTTTCTTTCCTTTGCTTTCACTCTCTCGGTGATTTCTCCCCACCCTCTCTTCTTGTCAATATTTTCACTTTTATTTCGGTCACCCTCATTTTCCCTTTTCTTCTATCTTAATTGTTTTATATCTACACTTTCTCTTCCTTCTTTCTTTTCCTTATATCTCTTTCTTTTTTGTTCTATTTTTTCCCTATTTTCTTTGTTCTTTTTCCTTTCAATTTCTTTCTTATTTCTCTTTTTTTTTCATTTTCGTTCTTTTTTCCGTTAATTTTTCTCTTAATTTTCCTCATTTCAGACATCTGTCCTGTACTTTTTAATTATTTCTGTATTTCAATCTCTCTTTTTTTGTGGGTTAATTACTATCTCCAGTGATATAATTCATTAAATTTTAGGTATTTTTTCTTTTTCTAACCTCCAAGGTCATCTATGATTAATTTTTTCAGCATGTACAAAGCGATATTTTCTGATTTCATATGTTTTATCCGTATTTTCTACATCTTTGGAGGTAACTCACCGAGTAAATAGGCCTTTCTGACCTTGTGTGGTAATCAGTCTGGGGAAAGGAAAAATCTGAATTCCAAACTGCGGTAAAGACGTCAGGAAAACAACCTACAGCTTCCAGATGTTCCCCATGACTGGGCACCTTTCAGTATGATTTTCCTCGAATGCGTCTCTGCCCTCGACGGAGCTGCAACTGAGCGCACTCTGCCTGAAGACAGAGAAGTAACTGACAGATGATAAAAACCTACCCAGTCTGTTCCAGATGAGCTCAATATCTTTATTATACAGGGTGTCCATAAATTTCGTGTGCACTTTAAAAAATTTATAACTTTATTTGTATTTGCCATAGAAATAATCTGTAAAAAATGTTATAAAGTTTAATGTACCTAGTTTTAAGTATAGCTAAAATAATTAATATGATTTCAGGCGTTACTGTAAATCAGTTGGCAAATGTTTTCCGTGAACTGCAAAATCGTATTACCCTTTGTATTGCTAATGATGGAAGACATGTGGAAACTTAAATAAAATTTCAATAAAGCCTTAAAAAATATAGATTTACTTCTTTCTAATCCTTTTTACAAATTATTTCTATCGCAAATACAAATAAAGTTATAATTTTTTTAAAGTGCACACGAACTTTATGGACACCCTGTATATTACCTTCTTTTAGATAATATCACTTTTCAGGTTTGACTAATTTGCATATTCATTTAAAAAATATATTTCATTAATTAACTGTTATTTTATTCAAAGATTATTTTGATTTTCATATCAAAAATAGTTCTGTTTAGGAATATTGTCTTATATAGTGTAGAAAAGTGTTTGAAATTTGCATTTTACTTGGCCTTCAACAAGTTGGCATCTAGTTGTAAAACTTTCCTTAACTATAACAAACCAAATTATAAATGAAATGTTCATTTAAATTTTTTTTTTTCCAAAATTTCAAGTAGTGAATATATCTTACTTTGCGAAGCGATAGCGAGCGGGCAAAGCCTGTTAGTAAATAATAGAAATAAACATTTGGTATTCTATAAGCTAATTTTCTTTGTGCTATAGTTCTTCAAGAGATATCGCTCCACCACTTCCTATCCTAAGTAGATTTTAGCAATATTTCTCTTTTACTAGCACTCTCACTCCCTGTTTTTCCATCCATTTACAAAAGCTTGTTAGGTTCACACCCGGTCTTTTGAACAGGAGTTGTGTTTCCGGCTCCTTCTAAAGTCTTTTCCATTTCTTTCACTCCCAGTAACCCCTTGAATCTTAGTGACATTCTTGTTTTGCTTGGGATGAATTGATTAAAAGAAAACAAAGGGTAGATGACTTCCTCTGACCTTCAATGTCATGTCAGTGTCAAATTCTCCAAGCCCTCCTTCCTCATCATGTGTCCGAGAAATTTCAGCTGTCTTTTTGCAATTCGAGTATCAGTTTCCCTGTTTCCATCTGCCTTAAAACTTCCTCATTGTTCACATGCTTCGTCCATGTATCTCAGTATCCTTTTGTAGATCTGCATCTCTGTTACATCAGATATCCTCTTCATCTTATCATATCTGTGTTGCCTGAAGACACCTTTTCGTCTGTGAGGAAACTGTCCAGTATTCACTGCCATACAAGAGGACGGATATTACATAGCAGTTAACCAACTCTTTCTTTCCTTTCTAATGACATTTTCTCTTTAGCTTTTATTATTTATTTAATATTTCAATGTCACTCATTATCTTCTGTCTTCTTAATTCATAGTCTTTTATTGTTCTCGTGATTTATTTTATTAAACACAACCTTGGCACAAGGCCGAAAATGGGAGGAAATAGGCTGAGGCTGGTCGTCACTTACTATCTTATACCGAGCTAATCCGATTCACAACCCATTCACTAATTACGATTTTCACATCGACTACAAGAACTCATCCATCATCATTTAATCCTCCATATACCATAACTAGCAGCATGGCCGGGCGTTGCCCGTGCTTGATTAAAAAATCGTACGACTCATACAGCAATTGCTATCACTTGACTTCAAATATTTTTGCCCTTCCTTGCCTTTAAAGGAGTGCCTTTTTCCGTGCTGATGTTGCTACATGCCTTACTTCTTGCCTATCTCACACTGCGAATTTTTTCTAAGTTCTATACTAAACATTAAATCTGTTACGAAAAAAGAACTAAACAAAATGAACACAAAACGATCAGCTTTAAAAAAGGACTCGTAACTGGAAAAACCGAATGAAAAAAGAATGTTAACAACAAATACTTTTTCAAACATAACCCAGTTCTGCGGAATCAGAATCAACGTTGAGTTTAAGCAAGCGAATGATTCAATTGGAGTAAAGTGCCATGCAGATTTAAACTTTTCCCACTTTTTTTGGCATGCTAGCATGCTAGTTAACATTCGTGTCAGTCAGCTGTTGGCTCTCACGCTGGCCAATAGAATCTTCCTGCCTATTCGTGGCAGGCAGCTATAGGCTCTCACCCTGTCCAGTAGAAAATGGAAAACTACCTGAAAACTGCCGTAGAAGCATGAAAAAATCGATTATTTCCACTATCGATGGGAGTTGGGAAATGCAAAGTCGGTCTTGGCCTTTTATACTAACTTGGAGCATGTGCATGTAAATTTTGGTGCAAATCCGTCGAAAATTGCGGCCGTGCATTCGTTACACACACACACACACACACACACACACACACACACACACACACACACACACACACACACACACACACATCCTGCCTTTTATAGATAGAGACACCGAATACTTTCAGGGAACCCACCAAAACCACCCCATGACATAAAAATTTAATGAACATAAAATTCTATAGATAGAAATCTGTAGAATATATAAAATGAGTGGGGAGGGGATGAACCCCAAAATGAAATTAGAATATGTTCTCACTCATTAATAATTAAAAAAAATTGTTTACTCATATTTTCTTACAAATAGTACCAACTTGCATCTTAGTAGCTTTATTATCTTGCTTAGGGTGAAATGATTTTTAACAAGCCCTTCTGTGGCCCCCTTGCCTTGATCGACCTTCTCCACATGCTTTCATTTTTCATTCCTATCTGCTCTCGCTCCGGATCTTCTATGGCTCCCTTGCCTTGATCGACCCACTGTCTTTCTCTTTCACCACATCCCCTCCCTTGCCACTCTTATCTGCTCTTCCTCCAACTCTTCTTTAACCCCTTGCGTGATAGTGGCCTCCGCCCTTGCTTGGGGTGATACGATTAAAAAAGAAAAAAAAAGTGCACTGGCCCCATGCAAAAAACAAGAGTAATGGAAACGTTAGAGGGACACATTGTGCACAAGTACACTTAAAATCTGTCAATATGTTCAAAATGTATTTGAATCTCATTTTTGAAGACGGTTAAAGTCTTTGCATTGACTACCGAGAGAAGGAAAGCTTTTCTACTCATTCCTATCCGCCGCGAAAAAGAATATTTTCGTAGGTTTATACGATAGGGCAGCGGCTGAGCTTTTAATGCTTGTCTCCTGATGGATTTATACCGGCTTTTGGTAAAATACTTCTCAAAATCTGTGACTTCAGTTGAATTTACTCTGGCAAATACCAGTATTAAATCAAGTCTTAGGCATTCGGTTTCAAGCGAGGAAAAAAGTCATGCTTTTAAATCTTTTGGAATCGTCTTACACAGCGTGATATACGACAGTTAGAAGAAATATAAAAACCCTTTACCAGACTGATTCCAGAAATTAAAACTTAGTTTTAATTTCTGGAATCAGTCTGGTAAAATATATATGTTGTATATCACGCTGTGTAAGGTGACCACAGACACCTTTAGGAAGGCGCCTTTCACTGATAATATGCGCCTTCGAAATTCAGTGTCCTATGTTCTGTCATCTTTCGTTGTACCTGCTTGATTTTGATGTTTCCAATTCATGGTTTGCATCTGGTTCTGTTACTCTTGGTAATCAGCATACATGTCTTGACAGAATCCAAAGAACTGCAATGTAATGGATCCTGACTGAGCATTTCGACTTCAGTCAATTTCTCACAGACGTGAAGAGGCTTTCTTTTCTACAAATATTTTCATAGCAACTGTGCTAACGAGCTTTTTTCCCCGGGTGCCCATACTATATGAGTTTAAGCCTTCTACTAGATTGCCATCTCGATCCCACCCTTTTTACCGTTGAAATAACCGTCACTTCTACCACAAAAGTTTATTTCCTAGCACTTCCCGCCTGTGGAACTCCCTTCCGTTTACTTGCTTCCCTTAAAACTACTGACTTCAAAAAATTCAATGCAACGTCAATCGGCATCTTCTATGTTCTTGAATCCTGTTCAACTTTTATCCTTGCCTCACCCTCCCCTGTACCCAGCCTTTTATCTCACTTTCACTCACTCACTTTATCGGCATTGTGTAAAGTGAATCGAATTAGAATAACAACACAAATTAAATAACCCCAATATTATAAAAAAAATATAATAAAATATATTTTTAAATTAGATTTTCTAGGTCAAGCGTCTAGACTTCTTGTTATTTTAAAACAAAATATTCTGGATAAATTTAAACCATTTGTAATTTCAGTTTGATGAGACGGGTGTTAAAAACTTACCCGTTGAAATAAATTATAATTTATAACCGTCTTTTGTATGATGCGTTAAGTTTTTCCTTGATTAATATATATATATATATATATATATATATATATATATATATATACATATATATATATATATATATATATATATATATATATATATATATATATATATATATATATATACACGACTCTCCCGTCGAATTCGACGTATGAGGGTCAATCAGATCAGTTCCTAGTGAGATTTGATTATAGTGGTGAAAGTTTCGTGCAGGACCATCCACACTTTTTATACAGTAAGTTTTTGTACAGAATCTTTCTAACAAAATTTTCTTTACCTATATATATATATATACTTACTGATATTAAACCCATATTATACTCATATATTTAGTCATATTATTACTCAAATTATATACTATATATATATATTATAGTACATATATAATATAAATATATTACATATGATATACATTTTATGCATTCATTATAGTTAATCATATAATAATTTTAATAATACATATAGAATTTGCAAATATATTGTATTCATATTATAAATTCATATTATATCCGAATAGAATTTCAATTAGAACAATATAATAATATTATATTATAACAAAATCTAACAATATTATACCTAATATATGAATAATATATAAATATAAGTACATATATAATGTATAAATCTATATAATGAATGCGAATTTCAGTGTGCCACTGTGTCACACCTTTTAACTTTACTCCTAGAGGCCATAGTCCAACATATCATACTATTTTGGAAACAGGCCGACTTGGTGAACAAATTAAAAATATTCTGGGCCGAATCTGGACTCGCAATTCTGTAATTTTGCATTGCCAATTTTTCAATACTGTGATTGTTTTAGCCGTTTGTTGACGTAATATTTTGCGACGAATTTTTTTTTTTTGTGTGATAACAATTTTTATAACTTGGAAGTAAATTTTGGGAATAATCGAAATTAATTGCGAAATCCAACGAAAGTCAACCATTAAATGAAAATAATTCTTTGTACGGAAAATAAGGACTCTTTAAATTAAAATAGAGGCAGAATAATTATCGTTGAATTTTTAAAAGGTAAACTTAAATATTAATGCAATACTTAATACAGCGATCAATTTTGAGTTCTTTTGTAGTTTATTGCTGCCTCTCAAATCTACTCCTACCTATTGTGACGAAGGCCCAATCAATAGCCCTCCACAGGAGTAGAGGAGCTAACAGGGCACCTTTTAAGCTTGTATGTACACACACACATATATATTTGGGACTCATCAGCAGTGCGCATCGACTACCGAGAATTGAAACCCTGATAGTTAGATTATCAAGCAAACATCATACCAACTGTTCCAACGGGCCTCGGTGACAAAGAGATAGCAAATCAGACTCAATATAGCGCCGCTAGCTCAATATTCCGTGGTGGAACTCAACTGAGATTCTCTCTAACCATACGACGGTGCCCCCGGAGCCACGACTATTATCACCAAGCCGCTGAAACTTGAGCATTAGAAGCCGGTTCAAGCAATGATATATAATGATAGAAATTATTAGGAGGATTTGATAATTATAATTAAGTCTGAAAGAAATCTCAAGAGAATACATAAAGCACTGGACGTCCGTTTCGTCCTATATTTGGGACTCATCAGCAGTGCGCATCCATTACCGAGAATTGAAACCCGGACAGTTAGGTTATCAAGCAAACGTCATACCAACTGTTCAACGGGCCTCGGTGAACAGAACATTTTTCGTCGCCAGTCACAAGTCTATCCAAAAAAGGTGAAACAAGTTGGCGAGAATGGAGAGAAGAGCAGATGTCAACTCGGAATTTGAGGTTGTTTTCAGACAATTAATGAGGCAGCCATTTTCCAAGTTTAGGAACTTTTCCAAATTGTTGAAGATGACGATGAACGGTTGTATGGTTTGAACTGAGAACCACTGACATTTTCTCAACTGATAAAGCAGGATTTTCTTCTAGAAGCTTTTCATCAAACTCAACTGGACGTCCGGTTCGTTCTTCATCTTCAAGGGTGAAATCTCCACATCTGAATTTTGCAAAGCATCTTCTGCAAGTTCATTCATTCACACATTCCTCTCCATAAACTGAGGGAATGTTTCTAGCCGCTTCGGATGCTGAGTTTCCTTTCTTGAACTCATGAAGCACTATGTGCCTCAAATGATTCTTGGGTACTTCCATGTTTGCAGGGTTTTAATCAAACAAAATTTAATATTATTGTTCTCTGAAATAAAGTTTGATCAGTTTAAATGCATCTAAACATAAAAATAATGTTCAGCTCCATTAGACATGATAAAATACTCTTTAAATTTCGTTCATTTTAACAAAAAGTTAAAATTCGGACAGAACTTATGGGATGACCTAATACATCGCCATAAAAATTTAAAAAAATAAAAGAATATGATTAAATCAAAAACTTCTATTATTAAAAATCAATAAATATATAAATAATTAATTAAATTAAAATAAAATAATTAATATAAACATATATGAAAAAAATACAACGAGAATAGCAACATGTTTATTAAGCATTGAATTACTTCATTTAGCATCCTCCATTGTTTACCTTGACTTTCAGAGTTTACCCTAAGAATATTTTTCAGTCTTCATGAAATTAAAAAAATTAAAGAGCTAACGATATTTTTGTTTTACTTCTATTCATAAATACATATCAGAAAAGTGTGTCTCACATTTGTCTCGCTAAAATCCATCAGAGAACGAAACGCCAAAACAATGAATCATCAAATGACAAAAAAATGGTTTCTGAGTCAGAGGATCTTTCCGGTTAAAAAATTAATCCTTTGAAAATTTAACATTTCTCAACCAATGGGTCGCGTTCTAGCTGACAAAAAAAAATGCTTCGTCATCCCTTTGAAGAGTATTTAAGTAAAGTTTCTAGACGAACAAGATCTGTAAAGGCAACATTTCACGACAGCCTTCAAAGACATTCCAGTACTCATTCACCCGTATTTCTCACCAGGCTAAGTGACGCATACACTCTTCCTCACCAATTTACGTGACATTTACACTCTCATTCACCAATCTACGTGAGACTTACACTCTTACTCCCCAAGCTACGTGACATTTACACTTTTCGTCGCCAAGCTATTTGACATTTACACTCTTCCTCACTAAGTTACGTGACATTTGCACTCTTCCTCAACAAGCTACGTGACACTTACATTTTCCTCTTCAGTTTCTCCTTTGCCTCTTACATACGCGTAAAAATCACATTTCCTTTCATCTTAACAAATAACTACAAACAAGAATTGTAAAATCTAATACTCAGTCCAGCGAAAGACACCTATAAAATAAAAGTAATTGTACTGAATGTAAGGACCTACGTACATCAAATAGTTTTTATTAAGTGGCGATAGAAGAATTACCGTTAAACTTTTAACATGCAATCTTAAAGATGAATGCAATACTTAAATGCAGCGACCAATATTGAGTTCATTGTTACTTATCGCATACGGCAGCAGTATGCCTCGTAAAAAAAATCTCGGCCAACAGAGGACCAGATTGCAATCAAAAGCGCCAAGTGTGCAGCGAGGAAAAGAAAGTCCCGTGAAAATGAAAACCAAGATCAAACGGCAGCCAGGAGAGCTTCCAACGCTGAGAATATGCAAAGACTTAGGGATTCTCAAATTCCTGAACAAACCGAAGACCTAGTCAAGAATTCTTGGCAGTAGCTAGCTTAAATGCCGCCCGATAGGCAAGACATGGCACGGGGGGCCTTACCCGTGAAGGTTGGAAATTAAGAAATGTAGTTAGTTTGAACACTTTCCATTGAAATAGCTACATAGCAGTGAGCCTACGAACGTTAATAATACCATGTACATGACAGGTGAGCAATGAGGACGCTTCGCGATGAATAGAAACTACAATGTAACATATATTTACATTCAGAAGAATTGGAAGTTCTTGGACATTTATTGAAGAAAGGAGGTACACTCTTGTACAAATTAATTATATATATATATATATATATATATATATATATATATATATATATATTTATATAACCATTACATGTCCATTCCAAAAAGTCGATCCTTGCAGATTGACCACAGATTCTCGATTGTTCAGAACCAATCTATAGTAATTCGATTTATAAGGCTTGCCAGTGTGTTGATGCAGCGTTACAATTTTCATACGCTACATTGTAGTAACGTCCATCGGAGACAATGGTCATAAGACAACTAATCGACAGCCGAAACAATAGTGTCTGGGTGGTATAAAAATCTGATACAATAACGGATAGCGCAATATTTTTCAAGGTCAAAAAAATTACATCATACACCTCGAAAATAGATTCATATTACTGCACACCATTGTAAATGACCAGATTTGAAAAAAAAAATAGAAATCGATTACACCCCGTCACTCCAGTGGGTCTAAAACTGACCGTATGGTGAAAGAAAAGGAACTAAAGCGGTTGTTTCAATTAATTTGCACACGGGTGTATATAGAATTTAACACTCACAGGACTTATTGAAGGCAAAAGAAAAAGAGGGAAATTGCGAGTGACACACTTAACTCCTGTGAATGGATTGCAGAACAGGTAAAATGGTAGATAATAAAAAACCACTTATAGCAACGAATGACTAGATGTTGTGGAGAGCCATGAAAATTAATGTCATGTCAGTAATGAACTTTACGCAAGATTTTCACGTATTTACACCCTTGTGCAAATTAATTGTGCAGGAAGATCTGGAGAGCTATCATCACCTACACCCTTGTTGCAATTAATTGAAACAAAACGAATAATTCCAGTATTATTTACGTTTTTCCGTATATTTCCAATGAAACATGACCCAGTGCACATGTTCGTACTTTGTATGTCCATTCCACAAAATCGTCCTTTGCAGATTGACCACATATTGGATTTAAATCCGGTGAGTTTCCGCGTCAGTCTATAGTACTTTGATTTGCTTAATGGTAAGGCTTGTCAGTGCGTTCGTGCCGCGTTACAATTTTCGTACGCTTCCTTGGAGTAACGTCCATCTCAGACAATGACCGTAGGACAACTAATAGACAGTCGAGATAATAGTGTTTCAGCGTGATGAAAATCTGATGCAATCACGGATGACGCAATATTTCTCTAGATCAAACAAATTTCATCATACACCTTGAAAATAGATTCATATTACTGCACACCACTGCAAATGATCTAATCTGATGAAAAAATAGAAATTGATTACACGCTGTCACTCCAGCGGGTCTAAAAATGACCGTGTGATGAAAGAAAAGAAACTAAAGAGATTGCTTCAATTAATTTGCACACGGGTGTACATACGTATGCACTGTACAGCTTGAAATGTAGCGGTTATCGCCGGGGAAAATCATATTAGCCTGACAATTTCTACTGTTATCTCAGGCCGTTACCTTAGCTTTCGAACAAAGGCTCCTGTAAAGATATCAGTCCATTTCTTCTCACTGCCATCCAGTGGGACAGAATGGTCTCTCCAATTCCTCAAGATTCGAAGTAACTGTGAATTCAAAAGCTATAGGGCGTAAAAATTAAGTCAGTGAAACTTACTACACAAACCGTAGCAGCGTGGTGAGTATGCGGATCAATACTCCACTGGGAGTTTACAGGTCTAATGATTGTTTAATTATTAAACAGAGTAAAATACTACAACGCTAATCTGAATAAACGCATTGCGTAGCTAATGTGACATACGCATGCGCAGTCAACTCTACACACGCTCATTCGCAATAAAAGCGTCGCTCACAAACACAATAATCAGCAGATGCAGCTTTTGCTTTCCATGCAAACAGATACGTGACATCTGTCTATATTTCTTAGATGAGGTATTATGTACATTATTTACATTATTCGGACGATTGTCCTCATCTTTGTTGCCATATTTATTACAGCGTTTCGGCCCTTTAGTATATGTCTATATTTCTGAGATGACGTATTATGTACACTATTTACATTATTCGCACTATTGTCCTCATCTTTGTCGCCATATTTATGACAACGTTTCGGCCGTTGTACGCTCTGGCCTTCTTCAGGTTGTTGGAATATCGAACTGAACGCTTTATTTCGCTCGCTGGGGTAGACTGTTCTAGTTCCACGTGTCATGTTTAATGGATATCAGTTATATCCTGTTAATTCCCCTCTCCAGATTCTCCACTGCCTTAACCGGGTATTGAACTCACACTCTTTGGGTCCTGTCACTAGATCGAACTAACGCCATTATCCACTGTGCCATGTGTCCTTGATGACAATAGTCCGAATAATGTAAATAATATACGTAACATATTTATTAAGGCATAGAATAAATTGGCCTTATTAGTAATTACCGCTTTTTTTGGGAATATCAGGTGCTGTAAGCTTGGATGTGCGGGTGGTGTAATTGATAATGGATAATTGTTAATCAGAGAGCCGAGTTCAAATTCCAGTTGGGTTCGTTATGTTCACTTACGCGCAAATACCTTGGGAAAGATATGACTCGACCTCTTCTCCCCCAGCTATGGGTTAATTAGTAAGATTGTATCACTAAACCCTTCTTATCTCCAAGAAAAAATCTGAGAATCTATAAATATTTTCTGGCTTTAAATGACCTGGAAAGGGTTGACAAACTGTAGAAAACGAATCAATATTCTTCTTCTTCTTCTTCTTCTTCTTCTTCTTCTTCTTCTTCTTCTTCTTCTTCTTCTTCTTCTTCTTCTTCTTCTTCTTCTTCTCTCCGTCTCTTCTTCTTCTTCTTCTTCTTCTTCTTCTTCTTCTTCTTCTTCTTCTTCTTCTTCATAGTTAGATCTTGAAGTTTGATCTTGAACAAATAAATCAATATGTCAAGTGTTCCAAGAAATTGGACTCAAGATAATCCTTTTCAAAAATGAAACTATAATCTGGAACTGGAATGAAAGCAGTGATGGCACCTATCTTGAATCAATCTTTAAAATGAAGGCTGTGAAATTAGTGAATACTAAACACTTCAAATACCTAAGCATATGAATCACTTATAACAAATTTAGTATAGGAGGAAAAAGAAATTGAACATAGAATAGACTGTGCTAAAGATAGTTTACCATACCACGCCCCTAACGAATCTACTAGAAGACAACGACCCTGCTTTCCTTCCCGGGGCCAATGTACAGATTATGTGGGTGATATACCGATGGCATAGATAGTCATAGCTGGAATCAGAATGATCTTGAACAGAAAATCTACATCTTCTACAAAGTGTTCCAAGAAATAAGACTCAAGATAAACCTTTTCAGAACAGAAACCACGAATACTACAACTATACTATTTCGTCGTCGTCTTCTTCTTCTTCTTCTTCTTCTTCTTCTTCTTCTTCTTCTTCTTCTTCTTCTTCTTCTCCTCCTCTCTACTCTTCTTCTTCTTCTTCTCCTTCTCTTTCCTCTTCTTCTTCTTATTCTTCTCCTCCTCCTCCTCCTGTTCTTGTTATTCTTGTTCTTCTTTTTCCTCCTCCTCCTCCTCTCTCTTCTTCTTCTTGTTCTTGTTCTCCTTCTTCTTCTTCTTCTTGTTCTTATTTTTCTTCTTCTCCCCCCTCTTCTTGTTCTTCTTCCTCCTCCTCCTCCTCCTCTCTCCTCTTCTTGTTCTTCTTCTACCTCGTCCTCATCTATCCTCCTCCTCCTCTTCTTCTTCTTCTTCTTCTTCTTCTTCTTCTTCTTCTTCTTCTTCTTCTTCTTCGAATACAATTGCTTCATTGTAAATTTGTCCTCTATTGGTAGACTTTTCCTTTTAGTAATTTTTTAAAATTATATTTACTGCTCGTATATCAGAAATCTAAATCAGAGTAGAAAGACTGTGTTGCGTTCACCTTTTAACTTGCTCGCGTGTCATAAACATTGTATACAACACACTCACCGTTCTTTCGCAGTCATACTCTTTCTTTGTCTCTCTCTCTCTTTTCTTCCTTTCTTATCATATTCCTTTTTCGATATTGGAATTGTCAATGTCCAGGTTTCATTTTCTCAGTATTTTTTCCCCAAAAAATAACGTGTTCGGGACCCGTTGCTATTCTGACAGCAAGACGATAACATTGAAAATCCAAATAGCTCGCCCATTTAAAATACTTTTTTTTAAGCATTTCACCCCAAACAAAACAGGAGTTCCACTAGCACACAAGGGGTTACAACAGAGAGTGAGAGCACGAGTAAAGAAGGGTGTTTGAGGAAAGGATAAAGAGAAGGGTGGGGATCAAGATCAAAGCATCAGAAGATGTCGATTGACATTGCATTTGAATTTTTGAAGATTATAGTCATCAGGGAGACAAGTAAGAGGGAGGGAGTTCCACTGTGGGAAGTGCGAGAGAAAAAGCTGTTGGAGTAAAGAAGGCGTTACATTCAACCCTTTCGACGGTGGAAGGGTGAGACCGAGAGGCCAACGCTTAAAAATGCAGTTGGGGCACCAGGGTAAATAGCTCGTCAAAGCAGTTGGCGTGAAAATATTTCTAGAAAAGACAGAGAAGAGAGAAGCCACATCACGTCTGTGAGAAAGTGACTGGAGTCGAAATGCCAGGTCAGGACCTATCACATTGCATATTTGTCTTTGGATTTTGTCGAGAACCTCGAGATTGATTACAAAATAATTAATCAAAATTAATTAAAGAAAATATATTCAGTTTAACTACAGAAAATAATTGACATAAACATTAGTTTGCAGGACCGCCCACTTCGTTTTTATTTACTTTACGTGTTACCCAAGGGTTGTTGGCAGACAGAAAAGGGATATTTGCTCTAGCAACACAGATGTTCATTCCAATATCGTTCAAATATATCGTTCGTATATATATATATATATATATATATATATATATATATATATATATATATATATATTACGTCTGTGTATGTGCACGTATATTTTAATTTAATGGGAGACCTAAAAATATTTCCATAAAATTAAAAAAAGATAACCCCTAAAAAAGTATCTGAGTCTGATTTGGTTTGGTTTGTTTTACGGCATAGCAACCTCAATGTGTTATGTAATGCGGAAAAGATTTTTTAGGATAGGTTCGTATGAATAGAATATGCATTGTTTGTAAAAAATCAGTTTCCTTTTGTTTATTTTGTTTTACGGCATATCAACCTCAATGGCTTATTTAATGCCAACAAGATTTTTATTGCGGGTAATATTTTTTTCAAAAATGTATTCCTCTAATAATTTTAAAAAAAATTCATTACTGATAATAATTTTTTACAAAAAAGTATTGCTGGTATTAAAACCTATTTTTACACTTTCATAGTTTTTTTTATCCCAGTTTCGTGGGGGGGGGGTCAACTATTTGCCCATAGCTGGCGCCCTAGCATGTGCTACCACTCCGGGTCAGAGGGGACCTAGGAATACCAGCAATTGAGATGTGATTCCACGCTTCTCAAAACCTTCTGATCAGAGACCTTGCTGTTGAATTTAGTTTATCGTCTTACCCAGGAAGGTGAGTTTTTAGGGTTTAAAAAAAAAGGTAGCGTTTTGTTTCTTTCCCTTTTCCAACTTTATGTTTTTTTGTTGTTCAACACATGTCCATACTGGGTCTCCGGGAAATGCTTTAACTCATTGTCACACTTGGAAAAATCAATGAAATTGTGTGTATATATGTTTGCGAGTGCGTTCACGTGTGCTCCTGTTGACATTAAACAGCGTAAGCACGTGCATTTCACGCACGGCAATTACAGCCGACGTACGCACGACAATTACAGCCGAGCATGCAAAGGCACACGCAGATAACGTGCGACAGGCATAGACTGGCTTTTGTTGTTTGAATTCCGTTGCTTCTCTGTACAGCAGCGGCATTTCCACAGAAGCGAGAATACTGGCTTCTTGCCGTTTCAAAAGATATTTGCCCACGCTCGCAACTGAACCTCCGCCCACCACTCGCTGTTCCATCCAATGAAATTTTGGGTTCGAAATTTTGTTGCGTTACTTGAAACAACGAATTACAAACAACAATTGGAAATTTTTGAAGCTCTTTTAAATTAAAACCAATAATTAAAAAAATGAATCTTAATTCTTAAGTTGTTTTTTTTTTTGTTTTTTGTTGAGGAGAATAATTATTTATTGAAAAGAAGTTTAAACAAAGTAACTATAAACAATTTTTTTGTTTTTGCTATCCTCTGCCAGCCACAATGATGGAGAAAGCATTACCTCGAACCATCGCCAGTGCAACACGCTGCAAAAGCCACTGCGTTTCGCGAGGTTCGTACCTTAATCGAGACGCAATCTCGCCAACCCTTCGAAGGAACGCCATCGAAAGAGGGCCAATAACCCCAGATGTCTCCACTGCCACTGAAGTAAAAATAAATCTGTCCGCAACAGAAGAATATTTAACTATTTTTTTAATCTCTGCGTACCCGGCGACGGACCCCGGCTCAGCCGCGAACCTGATCAAATTACCGGTCGAAACAGGTCGCATCTCAAATCAACGACTTCCCCATTTTAAAAGGGAAAATGGTAATCCTATCCGACCGCATTCCATCACAATAGTCGAGGCCTACAGGTTCGATTTGGGAAGGGAACCCAGCATTCAGACCTCTTCTAATGATGTCGTTTATTGCTGCATGTCTTGGAAAACGGCCGGCACTACGACGACAGGAGAGAGGATACAAACCAAACTCATCAATGGAAGCTCACATCTGCATTTGTGACGCTCACATAATTTGAGTCATAGACGGATCGTTACTCCCACCAGAGTACACTCATCACCTGGAAGGGTACCGGTAGATGAAGAGGGCACTGCGTTGAGCCAGGCACCACTACTGGGTTTTGAAGCAGATAGTAGACAGGCGAGGCGATGCTGACCTAGAGAGAGAGCCTCAAATTAGTAAAATTGGGCTCGCATTTTATTTTATCCCAGCTTTTTTTGTTTTGATGTGTCTAGTGGGATAGAAAGTAATTCCAATGAAAATATTTTCGAGATTGGGAAATTATCGGCTTTACGGTCACATCACCTTGAAACACCTGTTCCTATATGATTACCGAAGTTAAGCAACGTCAAGTATAATCAGTACCTAGATGGGTGACCGTTTGGAATTCCAGGTGCTGTAATCTTAGATGTGTGGTGGTGCAATCAATAATGTCTCAGAATTATTAGTCGGAGTTCCATTTCACGTTGGGTTCGTTATATTCACTTCCACATAAATCTAAAGATATGAATCTTCCATTTCTTTCTCGGCTATGGGTTAACATAATAAGTATCACTAAAACATTTTTATCTTCAAAAATATCTTCTGTCTTTAAATAACCTGTAATGGATGGTTCGTCGTAGAAAACGAATCACTCAATCAATGAAACTTATCCAAATCGATGAATCAGTTCCTGAGGAACAATATTTGCAAAGTGACCGACACTATTCAAAATCTTGCCTTTAATCAACGCTCGAGAAAAAATCTTTGCCACTGGATGGACCTATGTAACTATTTCTACGTTGACTAAAAAATAGAGGCTCAGGCTAGTTTGGAATACGGTCAGTAAGCTGATCACTCATAAAACCCACCACACAAATTATTCCATAATATAGTTACCATATCAAATAAGGAACACGTCATTAAATACTGGACGCTGGCTGGATTATGTCCCAAATGTTTTTGTGTATTACTTCCCATGGTATTTGCCAAGGATTATCAGAAAACATTTCTTTATTTCTCTCGACAGAGAAACCTGTAAAACACAAAAAATGGGAGGATTTGAAATAACTGTCTATATTTCTGAGATGAGGTATTAAGTACATTATTGTACGCTCTGGCCTTCTTCAGGTGGTTGAAATATTGAACTGAACCCTTTATTTCGCTCACTGGGGTAGACTGTTTTAGTTCCATGTGCCATGTTTAATGGATGTCAGTTATCAGTTATCTCCTGTTAATTTCTCTCTGAATGTTCTCCACTGCCATAACCGGGTACTGAACTCACACTCTTTGGGTCCTGTCACTGGTTTTAACTAACGCCTTTATCTACTGTGTCATGTGTCCTTGAGGAGAGAACTGCTTGATCTATGACTGAAGAATGTTTCCTTATAAGATAAAAGCTAATATTACCATTTGCTATTCCAATGCGACTTCTGATTTCGGTGTCAGTTTTATATACTTTAAACTTCTGGACTTGATTCATTTTGATATCACCGATTTTTGTTTGTTTTTTCCTCTTTTAGCTCTACAGTAAGAAAGACGTGATCGCAAGATTGGAAAAACAAATAGACTGCCGTTAGGATGTAAGAGTTCATGGTTCTCCATAGCGTCATGTGAAGCATGAATTGTTATGACTGTTCTTGGGAAAGGCAATGAAGCCGTTCCCTGATCTTGGGAAAAACAATGAAGTGCTTTTAAATTAATATGCTTTTCTTAGATTGGTTGCTAACCAAGGCTAAAGAATCCGATTTACCTTGCTATATTACTCATAGATGAGACGTGGGAGGATTGATCCTTTCACGGAGCGTACAAGCTGATCATAAACTATCATATCGATTCCATTTAAGTTTAACTTTAAAATGTAAATATTGCTAAAATTAATATAATTTAATTCGCATTCGTTATTATTTATTTCATTTATTATATATATATATATATATATATATATATATATATATATATATATATACAATATATATTATATATACATATATGTACAATATATATATATATATATATATATATATATATAAAATATATAATATATACATATTTATATATATAATATATATATTATATTACATATATACATATATATATATATATATATATACATTATATATATATATAATATATATATTTTTGTCATCCACAGACAGACTGCTTCGCTGTTTCACAGCTCATTAGTGTGGGTAGACGTCCTGTTGCCTTTAGCTAGGATCGAAACCCGACTGAATTGACGTCAGTCGGACCATGGCAGGGATGAAGGTGAATTTTAGCGTGTTTATTTTTTAGATTTAGATAAATACACAGTGACTGACAGTGACACAATTCTGCCGAAGAGTCGTGCTATATTAGCTTTAATAGTCACTGTTTACAAATTCACCCCTCACACCCATAGAGCTCAACCGAAATTAATTTTTCAGGAGCCAATATTATATATATATATTTATATATATAAAATATATATACAGAAATATATACATATATATATATATATATATATATATATATATATATATATATATATATATATATATATATATATTTATATAATATATTTCTCTGGCTGACACAAAATTAGTTGTGTTTCAATCCTAGCTTGAGGCATTCGGAAGTGTAATCACACTGAGGAGCTGTGATACAGCGAAACAGTACTGTCTGTGAATGACATATATATATATATATATATATATATATATATATATATATGTTATGATTATTATTATTGTTTGAAGTTATATATAAATTGTTTATTATTATTTCTTTTCACTTTTTCCACAGGTGCTGAATTTTTCTGGATTCGAATTTATTTGTTTTTGTACAACAAACATGAGTAACGTTTCTCTTATTTTTACTTTCTGTTTTTGATTACCTCAAGTTATACTTGAATATTTCAAACATAACTTTGCGGAAGCAAAGGCAGAAAATAAAAACACCCAACAAAGAAACGCCTGTATTGACACCTTCCGTCTATCTATGTTTTGCTAAGAGAGAGAAGGCTTCGGCTAGCTGGTCACTCCTGGTAAAGTAAGTTAGAACTTGCGAGTGACATCATCCTATGGATTCCATTGCGCGGTAAAAGGTTCGGTTGGAAGACCTCATCGCACCTACATTGACCAACTTCTAGACGACTCTGGATGCCATCTGGAGGACCTGCTGACAGCGATATCTGACAGAAACGGTTGGAAGGAACGAGTCAGGAGAATCCGAGAAGAATTCTCGACCTGATGATGATGATGATGATGATGATGATGATGATGATGATGATGATGAAAGCTATATTTATAAATTAAGCATTTTCTACACGCCTTCATTTTTATCAATCAATAGTGTTAGTATTACCAAAAGGGGGGGGATAAATGATTTTATTTTATGTTAAGTTATGACTTCATCTCCACGTATTTTACTCTTTAGTCCCGATATGTAATGCGTTGGTGCATAATTATCAGGCGTTTTTGTAGGCGAATTATTTGTTAATAAAAATTGATGTTTTGTTTACTTTAAAAAAAAAATAAAAATAGTATTTTATTTTCAGGCTATAAACATGCGTGTCGATAATCGTACTCATTTAAAAATATTATTGTTGAATTGTTATAGTTTTCCATAATAAATATTATTTAAAAACGACTGATAATTATGCACCAACCCAATATGCAGTGCTGTTCGATAAAAGTGACTCACCTGATTTTTTTTACTAAATGTTCTCTTCTCCGATGAAACGAAAGTTGAGCAAAATTCAAAGGCTAAGCGATCTAAAATCCGAAGAAGAAGCTTTGAAAGCTCTTTGAATTTAGCAGTAAGTACTGTCAAGCATCCGTTCAGTATAATGTTCTGGGGATGCTTTTCTTTTCATGGAACTGGTTTCTTAAAACCTATTGAAAAGACCCTCAGGTGCGAGCAGTACAAGAGAATTTTAGAGTCTTGTCTGCTCCCTTCTGCTGAAAGGGTGCAAATCGACCCCACTAAGCTCATTTTTATGCAGGATAATGCTCCCTGTCACAATTCTAAATTGATGAAGGAATACTTTGATGAGAAGCAGGTGAGTGTTATGACATGGCCGCCCCAATCTCCTGACCTCAACCCCATAGAAAATTTATGGAGCATTATAAAGTACAGGCTCTCAAGAAAGCAGTTGATTGTGAATTTCATATCCGAATGGAATTCAATGCTTGGAGATGAGATTTGCCAGAACTTAATGAAGTCAATGCCAAAAAGGCTTAAAAAGGTTATTCAAAATAAAGGAGGACCCATAGATTATTAAATATTTCGAACTATATTACCGATTATAAATAAATTATACCTCTATTATTCTTTATTTAAAGCTGTTCGGTTATGTTTCTATTGATTACTAGTTGCATTGCAGGAAATAAGTGAGTCACTTTTTTTGCACAAGGTTTTTCCCTAAATCTCATTTATATCCAAAATTATAATTATCAATAGAATAGCTTAGGGTGAGTAAACTTTTTTCTAGTTGGTCGGTAAGGGGTCTTTATATTATTAAAATTTTTGGTTTGGTTTTTGTGTTACGGCATATCAACACATCAATGGGTTATTTAATGCCGACAACTTTTTTTTCCTGATAATATTTTGTTTTGTCAAAAATCTATTTCTGGTAATATTTTTTCCTCAAAAATGTATAGCTGGTAATATTATTTTCAAAAATGTATAGCTGGTAATATTATTTTCAAAAATGTATTGCTGGTAATAGTTTTTTTCTTCAAAAATTTATTTCTGGTAATAATTTTTACAAAGTATTTCTGGTATTAAAATCTATTTTTATACTTTTATAATGCTTTTTATCGTTTCGGGCTTAACTATTGGCCCATAGTTGGGAGCCTAACAGGTGCTACCACTCCGAGTCAGGGTGGACCTGGGAATACTAGCAATTAAGAGGTGGTTCCACGTTCCTCAAAACCACCTAATCAGAGGCCTTGCTGTTGGACGCAGTTTATCGTCTTACCCTGGACGCGGATGTAGTTTATCGTCATACCCAGAAACGGTGCTCGCGGTTGATTTACTAGCTGCTGGTCCAATCGGTTTCGTGTTCAGAGTTGTCCTCCTTCTAGACTGATTGGTAACCAAGGCTAGAGATTCCAGTCTGTCTTGCTATTAAAAACTAGCTCGAGGGTGAGTGGGGTGGATTCACACATTTCCAAGCGTATTTGTGCGAAATCGAATGCCAAGGTCTCAGCTGCAATGTAATGCCGGCACGCCAATCCCAACTGACGCGCCGATAAACAATACTCATTCGAAGAATTCTACTTTACGTCAAGAAGATTTGACAATTCACAGATAATAAATAAAAGGAAGCTGTGGAAAGCTATAATCCCCGTCAATTTTAATGGAAATAGCAATTAAAAAAATAAATTAATTTATTAGCACCTCTCCAAAATATTAGACTCTCTTTCAAATTTGACCACCATCCCCAAAGAGGATACATGCAATTCTCGGAAAAATATATCTGTCCAAAAGTTATTATGGCCTGTCTCACATTTTCATCTTCCCTTTCCGACTGTTTTCGCCTTTGTTAACCCATCTTTTCTCTTTGGAAGTCGAGAGAGATACCTTTATCATCTTCTCAAAATATTCACTTAATGTTATGAACGACTCTATCGTAGCGAGTCGAGAATGTTTCAGTACGTCTTAGAAAATGCCGCTCTTATCAGCAAAACGCCAGATCCGCCCCCACCAAACCACTCCCCCATTTCCCCGTTTCTTATTCTCTCTATCTCTGCATGGTCTCTGCCTTTCTTCATTCAGCGGCACCCCTGACACATTTAAACCTGTCATAACTCAGCTCTGCGCACCTCCTTAAAATGATACATACAGGTTTTCTGAAAGATAGATTTCGGACATTGTCTACGGTGTATCGATCCCAATTCAACGGACATCTAACCACCTGAACACCCAACTGGACCATTGCAGTTTCAGGCTATCGCCTTTTCCCGCCAAACTGAATATAATATTTGAGAAAGTATCGTTTTATCACGTTTTCGCGAGAGAATTTACGCGCAATGTAAGGCCTGGTCAGAGAAAGATACTCGGTGTGGTTTTCCCAGACGTCAAAACCGGACAAGAGGCGACCTGCTAAAAGACAGCTCTTCAACACTTTTACTTATCAAACCAGTCACCATTTCGGGAATACTATGAACAAATACTGCGACTTCAACATCAGCAACAGTGGTTGTCAGACCGAATGAGCCTCGAGTGGTTTTCAGCTCCAGGGCAAAGTGTTTTCTATGACAAGTCAGCGATAAACCTAGGAACAATTCTTTATAACGATTATTTCAATACTGAACCAAATCCTACCGCGGCGTTTCCATTAACTGCATTTTCCTCCGTTTGAACGGGCGTATCAGAAAGAAGAAAAGCAGGGATTTGTCGTTTTGGGGATCGCGTTACGATGCTGGGGGCAGATGTATATTATTTTCGAGAAATGCTGCAAAAATCCCCCGAGGTGAATAGCTGACTTTGTCTCCAATCCGTTTCATTTATTCCGGATGGATCAGTGTAGCATTATCTGGTACCCGAGGGTACTAGAGCCATTAATGTTGAAATATCACTACGTAAAGATAGAATTGAATCTCCCATCCACCAGGTAAATATCTTTACCTGCTTTTATTTTGTGTGGATATCAACACATTGCACAGAGCAGTTACACTTGAAGACTTCAGACTAATGAAAGAAAGGGATATTTATTATGAAAACAGGGTTAATGTAATCGAAGAGAAAATATATCTATATTTCATGTTTTTATTTTAGGTATTTATTTAAGATTAAACTTATGGCCATATTATATTGAAACAGCGGTTCCCATACGATCCCCGAAGTTAAACAACGTCGTGACTGATCCGTATCTAGATGGGTGACCGTTTAGTATCAGTTTCTGTAAGCTTTAATGTTCGACTTGTATTATTAAAGCATTACTATGTAAAAAAATGTTACTTTCTCATAATGTTTTCTGGCTTGAAATAACCTGAAAAGGGTTGATAAGCCGTAAAAACAAATCAATCAATCAATTATTTAAGTTTATCATCAACAGAATTAAAATAAATGCATGAAAATTTACCTACGCTTCTTTTCAAACAGATTTAATCGAAAGTGATTAGTTAAAAAAGGATCAAAGTCACTAAAAATAGCTTGCAAGATAAGCATTTTAGCTATAACCATAATTCCAAAAAATAATAACCATAATACCAAATAATAATAACCATAATACTAAATAATAATAACCATAATACCAAATAATAATAACCAGAATTTCAAATAATATAAATATAATTCCAAATAATAATAACCATAATTCCAAATAATAATAAACATAATTCCAAATAATAATAACCATAATACCAAATAATAATAACCATAATTCCAAATAATAATAGCCATAATACCCAATAACAATAACCATGATACCAAATAATAATAACCATAATATCAAATAATAATAAACATAATTCCAAATAATAATAACTATAATAACAAATAATAATAACCATAATAACAAATAATAATAACCATAATAACAAATAATTATAACCATAATATCAAATTATAATAAATATAATTCTAAATAATAATAACCATAATACCAAATAATAATAACCATAATACCAAATAATAATAACCATAATACCAAATAATAATAAATATAATTCCAAATAATAATAACCATAATAGTAAATAATAATAACCCTAATATCAAATAATAATAACCATAATTTCAAATAATAATAACCATAATTCCAAATAATAATAACCATAATTCCAAATAATAATAACCATGATACCAAATAATAATAAACATAATTCAAAATAATAATAACCATAATACCAAATACTAATAACCATAATACCAAATAATAATAAACATAATACCAAATAATAATAACCATAATATCAAATAATAATAAACATAATTCCAAATAATAATAATAACCATAATACAAATAATAATAAACATAATTCCAAATAATAATAACCATAATACCAAATAATAATAACCATAATATCAAATACTAATAACAATAATTCCAAATAATAATAACCATAATATCAAATAATAAAAACCATAATACCAAATAATAATAACCAGAATTTCAAATAATAATAAATATAATTCCAAATAATAATAACCATAATTTCAAATAATAATAACCATAATTCCAAATAATAATAACCATAATACCAAATAATAATAGCCATAATACCCAATAACAATAACCATGATACCAAATAATAATAACCATAATATCAAATAATAATAAACATAATTCCAAATAATAATAACTATAATACCAAATAATAATAACCATAATAACAAATAATAATAACCATAATAACAAATAATTATAACCATAATTCCAAATAATTATAATAACTATGATACCAAATAATAATAACCATAATTCCAAATAATAATAACCATAATACCAAATAATAACAACCATAATATCAAATAATAATAACCATAATAACAAATAATAATAATAACTATGATACCAAATAATAATAAACATAATTCAAAATAATAATAACCATAATACCAAATAATAATAAACATAATTCCAAATAATAATAACCATAATACCAAATAATAATAACCATAATATCAAATAATAATAACCATAATATCAAATAATAATAACCATAACACCAAATAACAATAACCAGAATTTCAAATAATAATAAATATAATTCCAAATAATAATAACCATAATTCCAAATAATAATAACCATGATTCAATTAATTCCAGAATAACCATAATAACAAATAATAACAACCATAATATCAACTAATAATAGCAATAATTCCAAATAATAATAACTATAATACCAAATAATAATAACCATAATACCAAATAATAATAACCATAATAACAAATAATTATAACCATAATATCAAATAATAATAAACATAATTCAAAATAATAATAACCGTAATTTCAAATAATAATAACCATAATAACTAATAATAATAACCATAATATCAAATAATAATAACCATTATACCAAATAATAATAACCATAATGACAAATAATGATAACCATAATAACAAATAATAATAACCATAATATCCAATAATAATAGACATAATTACAAATAATATTAACTATAATACCAAATAATAATAACCATAATAACAAATAATAATAACCATAATACCAAATAATAATAACCATAATTCCAAATAATAATAACCATAATATCAAATAATAATAACCATAATATCAAATAATAATAACCATAATTCCAAATACAGTGGAAACTCGTTTCACGAATTAAATTAATTCCAGAAGCCCGTTCGTAACCCGAAATGTTCGTAAACCGAAACCATTTTTCCAATAGGAATCAATGTAAAATTGATTAATCCGTTCCTGGTCCCAAGATGATTGCTTTTTTAAACTTTTACAACAGTACTTCGTGCACAAGTTTATACACAAAACTAATGAAAACAATTTAAGCGTACCATAAGTAGGAGAGTTGATGGCGTAAATGGAAGGTAGTAGATTTTGCCATACTAAACTGAGTAGGAAGAGACAATATTATCAACAATTGCTGTTCTGATAGCGTTTCTTTTTCCTTTACCAGTATCACTGCTAACTTTCTTTGGAGCCATGACTGACGCCTAATAAAGAGAGAAAAAAGCAAACTATAACAAAATTGGAAAAGAACTGCACAGCACAACATGGCGGTCGACTCATAAATGATTCCGTTCGGGTTAACTCGTTTCCTCGTTTCAGCAATGTTGTTCGAGAACCGAAATTTTGTTCGCTAACCGAGGCATTTCGAAAAGCAATTTGTTCGACATGCGAAACGTTCTAGAACCGAGGTTACTCTGTATCCTCATTGTGAGGTTTTCGTTCACCGAATCGTTCCTTTAGATATCTTCGTAAATACCAACGAGCAACCAAACATTTTTATAACATATACACTTGCACCTGGCATCACGAGTGCAAGGAAGATAGCTATAATACAATAGAAACTTACAAACAAAAATATACGCGTTCTGCATTAGATAAGATGGGGTTCAATATGACAACGAAAATCATTTATTTCTATACAAGGTGCGATGGATAAACTGTCGTCTAAATGACGCAAAAAATGAAAATAACACGGACATCTCATTTTAACAGATATATTTACCAAAATTACACAAAAATATCTCGAAATACTAAAGAGTAAATTTATTCAATAAAATCGCCATTGCCTTCAACCGCGGCCTCCAGACGACTTCAGAATCTCCTGCAACTCTTCTGGACAGTCTCTTTGTTTAAGTTGGAGAATACTGCCATAATCCTTGCTTTCAGTATATCTTTGGTGTTACAAGGAGATTTGCTGGTCTCTCTCTTAACTGCGCTCAAAACCCTAATAATCAAGGAGGTTGCAGTCTCTGGAGTTAGGTGGCCGGATGTAAGGTGTGATGTAGTCGCATAAATTGTCTGACAGCCAAGACTAGTTTCTCCTGTTATTGTGGCATGGTGCAGAGTCCTGTTGCCAGAAATAGGATCTTCCAGCAGCCACCCTCTTGACCTAGGGTAGCATTACCTCCTCAAGGCACTTGATATAGGGCTTCGTATTGAGTCTGAGACCCTCATCAACAAATTCAGGAGTCCTTTTCTTATCAGAACCATGATTTTTTTCCGAGCTGCCGTACCTTCGTAATCATCATTGCACTCATCCAACTCTTTCCGAATTCTCTGCACTGTTCTCAGATTGACAATTAAACACTCTGAAATGTTTATATTGAAGCTTCTGGCGCGAATGCCAAGCAGCACACAATAACGTTTCCAAATTTCGGGAGGAGTGAATTGTGTCATGGTGCTGTTTTTGTCAGAGACGGTGCCCAGCTGAACCTACTAGACTGTGCAAACCACAAGATAAAAAACAAAGCACAAAATTAAAAATATAAAATGGTGACAATTTACCCATCGCACCCTGTGTTTCCCAAATATGATAATTCACAGATAATATATAAAAGGAAGATGTTGAGAACTATCATCGCCTACGTTCTAAAGGGAGAAGGCAATTACAAAAAAAAAAAATTTAGTCCACTCGCATTTCAAGAAAAATATACTGAATTCAAATTTGATCTCCGGCCCCAAAGATGAAATTCTCGAAATATATTTCAGTTTCATTATTGTTATGATTGTAATAACTTCTTTCCTTTCTGTTTAACGTTTTCCTTCAAATTCGCATGTCGCAACATAAAGCATCTTATTTTGGTTGCAATTTAACCTGCTTTCCCGTTGATCAAAAGTTATCGACGACTATATCGATAAACGTAAATGGCTCCCTAATAAGATATCCACAAAAATTACAAAAATACATGTAAAAATACAAGAATACTACGTCTATGTGCTGCATTCCTTCAGGACATGAGGGATCATGGCCCTCCAAAACATCCTATACCTTGTGGCATTTAGCAGTTATGTTTTTTCTTCTATGTGCCGCATTGCTTTAGAATATGGGCGATCATGGCTCTCCAAAACGTCCTATCACTTATGGTCCTTAAGATTTAGACTGCATCTTCTTCTATGTGCCGTGTCTGTTCAGGACATTGGATAATCATGAGTCTCCGAAACTCTTTATTCTTTGTGACCTTTAGCAGATTTCTTTTTTTGTGAGATCGGAGATCGTGGCTCTCCAATACTTCCTATCCAATATCAGTTAGATTTCTTCTATGTGCCGTGTCCATTTAGAACACGGCTCTCCAAAACTGCTTATCCTTTCTGCCCCTTAGCGTTCTTCTTCTTCTTCTTCTTCTTCTTCCTGTTCTTCCTCCTCCTCCTTCTTCTTCTCCTTATTCATCCCCCTTCCCCCTTCTTCTTCTTCTCCATTCTTCTTGTTCTTGTTCTTCCTCCTCCTTCTTTTACTTCCTCCTCCTCCTCCTTCTTCTTCTCCTTATTCATCCCCCTTCCCCCTTCTTCTTCTTCATTCTTCTTGTTCTTCCTCCTCCTCCTCCTTCTTCTTCCTCCTCCTCCTCCTTCTTGTTCTTCTCCTTATTCATCCCCCTTCCCCCTTCTTCTTCTTCATTCTTCTTGTTCTTGTTCTTCCTCCTCCTCCTCCTTCTTCTTCCTCCTCCTCCTCCTTCTTGTTCTTCTCCTTATTCATCCTCCTTCCCCTTTCTTCTTTTCTTCTTCTTCATTCTTCTTGTTCTTGTTCTTCCTCCTCCTCCTCCTTCTTCTTCCTCCTCCTCCTCCTTCTTGTTCTTCTCCTTATTCATCCTCCTTCCCCTTTCTTCTTTTCTTCTTCTTCATTCTTCTTGTTCTTGTTCTTCCTCCTCCTCCTCCTCCTTCTTCTTCTTTGTACCGCGCCCCTTGTATATGATCGATCTATATGGTTTCTAATGGTCATGTTTTCCAATCCTTCCTTCTTCATTATGTGTTCAGATAATTTCAGCTCTCTCTTCCTAATTCGAAGCATGTGCATCCTTTTTCTTGCCGTTCTTCATAAGACGTTTTAACGGCAAACAATTTCTCCAAATTATTAAAACCTCTAAATATGGAAATGAAAAGCTCAATAAAATGGCCTTCAACTTTGTAAGGGCAGTTTTTAATGCCTTCAGCAACCTGACGATACATTTAATCGAGAAAGCATCCCGCTTGATATGCCTTTGCCTATTGCATCACAATGAAGTATAACAGCAATGTCACGTGACCAATCAATAAAAATATTGTTCAACGGCGTACTATCGTTGTATCTGTGATTACAAAGTCTCTACTACAACGAGCATTTAAGAAAGTAACAACGAGTATTCGTTGGCATTACAAAATTTGCAACTACTGTTCGTTGACACACAAAACAATGGTTTCGAGATACAAGTCTCACTAAATAATCCATAGCAGAAGTGGCGAAGAGGTGGATTCATGCCTTTTCCAAACGTAGTTGCGCATAAGTGAATGTAACGAAAATTATTAACTCGGCTCTCCGATTATTAATTATCTATTAAGCCACCCGCCCACCACCTGCTATTCTCAAGCAGTCATCCATCTAGATACTGACCAGGCTCGACGTTGCTTAACTTTGCTGATCCTACAGGGTCGTTTCGATGTGACGTGGTTGTAAGCCTATAAGTGTTTTTTAATCCTTTCTTTTCAAATGTCATATTTGGTAGATTTTGTCACCTTTTCTCGTTGAATTATTTAATATTGAAATTTGCATAGGGCACCCAGTGAGAATCGAAATTACTAATCAGTAGTAACGCGCAGTAAGGATCAATCAGAGTAGCCACGTAAACCATTTCTCAACGCCGACCCGTAAGTTTCCCGTTTATATATATATATATATATATATATATATATATATATGTATGTATAAAAGTGAACATAGAATTCAAAACTTAGAGGCGACAGTCTGTTTCATGCCAGTGCAATCGTCAGGCAACTATATTTCTTCATATATATATATATATATATATATATATATATATATATATATATATATATATATATATATATATATATATATATAATATCAATATATAGGGATAATTCCAGGGAGGATATAAATCAAAAGAGAGCTCAATGTAAGAACAGAGCAATATAATAAGGAATACAGAATCCTTAAAAATACATCAGGACAGGTTATAATTTATTTCGTGGACCTCCCGTCCATCTCTTCAGATCAGTTTTCCATTAATAAATGGAGTTCAATTTATTCAGGCACAAAGAAAAGGAAAAGAAGAAAAAAAGAAAAAGAGAAAAAGGAAAAAGTTTTAATATCAAAAGCGTGAGAAAGAGATTTGAAAATAAGGTTTTTTAGGGGGAAGAGAAAGAGATATAGACAAGAAACAGGAGAGGGAAAGAGGGAAATAAAGGAAAGAGAGAATTAGGTAAATCGACAGGCTGACCCAGAAAAAATTTTTTCCGGGGCTTGATAAGTTAAAAAACAGGGTGGGTAAGAAGAGTGATCATATTCAAAATAGATACATTGAAATTGTCTAGTCATTTTAAGCAGTGAAACTATCCTTATCGCATTATAACCTATTGATAATAATAATAATAATAATAATAATAATAATAATAATAATAATAATAATAATGGCATTGTTATTAGAGACCACAAACAAAAAAAAGCCTCCTTATTGATATAGCAGTCCCTGCAGACTGCAATGTTTGAAGATATTCGAAAAACTGTCAAAATACAAGGACCTTGAAATCGAAATCTCAAAAATGTGGCACATGGGAACATCAACAATCCCTGTTGTAGTTGGAGCCCTAGAATTGGTTGGAAAATATTCCAGTAGACTAATTGAAGGGATTCCTGGAAATCCATGCCTCAAAGAGATACAAAAAATTGTTCTGACAAGTACAGCCCACACTTTACGAAGGATTTTATCTATATAATTTTTTTTTGTCAGTGGAAAGTGTCATGATGCCATTTCTAACCTTAGGTCCCTTGGCAGGAACCGGAAAGAAATGTGTAAACGCCAGAAATCAAAGGAAATAATAATAATAATATCAAAATATTGGACATCAATAAAAAGAAATAACATAAATTTAAAATTAAAAGTAAATTAAATAAAAAATAATTCTTTAAAAAATTAAAAAAACGCATAAAAAATTTGATTAAACTAAGAGATAAATAAAGGACCATTTTAAGTAAGTAAAAACCTAAAACTACAAAGATATATATGCACACACACACACACACACACACACACATACATATATGTATATACACATAAATATACTTATATATAGACATACATACGCCTAACACACACATATATACACATAAATACATCCATACAGAAGCACATAGACATACTCATACATACATACATACATACATACACACACACATAGTGATTTACTGCAAAAACCATGGCGGCCAAAATGATCCGAACGGTTGAAAAAATAACAAAATAATAAAAAATGACATAGAATACTGGAATTATTTAATATTCAGTGTGAAGCCCTTGAGCTTCAATCACACTTTGACATCTTCATCTGCATGAGGAAATTAAATTTTCAATTTCTTGCCGGGTGATTTTATTCCATTCTTCCTGAAGGGCATTCCATAATTGCTCGGTTGTTTTAGGATTTCTGGCTTTCGAACGTTCTCCTAGAATATTCCACACATTTTCAATAGGATTGACATCTGGGCTTTGAGCAGGCCAATCCATAACAATAACCTTTTCAGTCTGGAGGAAGTTCATGACCACCTTAGCCTTGTGACATGGGGCATTGCCCTGCATGAATATGGGTGGTCACTTAGTTGAATTTCTCAGCACAGGCAAGACATGATCTTTTACAAGTTGTTTATAAACTCCTGCATTTACCTTTCCATGTAATCGCACGAAAAGGCCCACACCATCTCCAGATATCATCCCCCAAACCATGACACTTCCTCCACCGAATTTAACACGAGTCTTAAGGCTTTTAGGTGACAATTTTTCACCTACTTTTCGACGAACGTACCTTTTCCCATCTGAGCCAAATAACATAAACTTAGATTCATCACTGAAATGACACGTTGTTGAAGGAATGCCGGTGATTGTAAAATCTCTGCTTCCAATTCCCAGCTGATATCCTTATATATACCTTCTTTTGACTGATATTTTTCTTCCGAAAAATAATAGCTTCGTATACTACATTTTCAGAAGTACAAATACCTCCAACTGCTCAGTTAGTTCCTGTTTTCTAACAACAAGGAGGTTTATTTTCCAGTGTTTCACTGTCATAAAATTTCTTAAAATATGTTATCCTGTGAGTGAATTGTATTGTGTATATTACTAGTACATGAATAATTGTTTTTTAGAGTTTTTATATTAAACATTTTTCTTAAAGGGTTGTTATGATAGAAATGTTTGCTTATTAAATATTAAAAAATATCTGCCAATATTAATATTAGATAATTTACAGAAAGCTGGAGTAAATCATATTATCTTTCTTTTTCTGTTTTTGGTTGCATTAGTTGAATTGTTTTTCAATGTTTCCTGAAAATTTAATTCTTGTTTGAAATTACTTTTTTTTGAGAGCTTCAATATAAGTTAATTTATTCTCATTGATTTTTCTGTTAAATTATGATCTATTAATTCTGCTGTTTACTGTGTTAGTGATCTCTCTTTTTCTTACCCCTAAAAAAACCTTATATTGAAATCTTTGTCTTTCTTTCCATTTTAATATTAAAACTTTTCCTTTTTCTCTTTTCTATCCTTTTTCTTCAATTTTTTTCTTTTTCTTTTCCTTGTGTCTGAATAAATTGAACTCCATTTATTAATCTAAAAATGGATTGAAGAGATGGATGGGAGGTCTATGAAATAAATTATAACCTGTAATGGTGGATTTTTAAGGATTCTGTATTCATTATATATATATATATATATATATATATATATATATATATATATATATATATATATATATATATATATATATATATATATATATTATGAAATGGACAAAGTCCGACAATTATTTAAAGAAATTTTTATGTTTAACATTGTTTTTAAAGATACAAGTATTTAAGTAAATGCTCTGTTTATAATAAAAAGTATTAAACAACATTTACCGGCCTGAATGTCCGAGAAATTTTCATAGAAAATATTCGTCCTCGACAGGATTCGAACCTGTATTCTATGAAAATTTTTTGGGACATTCATATATATATATATATATATATATATATATATATATATATATATATATATATATATATATATATATATATATATATATATATATATATATATATATATATATGTATATATATATATGTGTATATATGTATATATATATATATATGTATATATGTATATATATGTATATATATATATATATGTATATATATATATATATGTATATATATATATATATATATGTATATATATATATATATATATGTATATATATATATATATATATGTATATATATATATATATATATATATATATATATATATATATATATATATATATATATATATATATATATGTATATATATATGTATATATATATATATATATATATAAGGATGAGGTTATAGTAGTTCCAACGAGAGAAAAGTGTGTATATTAAAAAGAAGAGAGAAACCGCAAACGTTTTGGGTTGTAATGTGGATTTGAAAAAAATATTATTCTTTATTTTCTATTTTATATACATATACATCTTCGGAATGATTAAAGATATCTTAAGGAATTGTCCGAGGTTTTTAAAACACTACTGGGCTCTACTTTGAGCAATAAGATTGTATAATTAATCTCTAAGATTAACAGAAGAATTTTTGATGAAATCAATGATAAACGAAAATTACATCTTCATCATTAATTAACCATAGCTAAGGAACGGAAGCTCATGAAATATTGAAATACATATATATATATATATATATATATATATATATATATATATATATATATATATATATATATATATAAAGAGTAAGATATAACAGTAAGATATAAAATCCGGTGTTCTTATAGATATTTTTATCTTTACACACTAGTGCTCAATATTCGCTTGCCGAGGAAATGGAACTAATGTCTTTGGTTTAATAACAAAATTAAATTCAAAGGCTTTAGCTTACATTTTTGAAACATGGTTATCACGGTGTAGCGAAAAACCCATATTTTAAATCAATTAATTTATTATATATATATATATATATATATATATATATATATATTATTCCAGGATCATTTTCCAACTTGTACAAATGGATGACAAAACATGGAGTAGGAGGGATACTAAAAACGTAAGCATTTTTAAGAGCTGCGAAGTTATGGAGAGCCATGATCGCCTACGCCCTGAAGGAATTTGTGAATCTGACAGAAGAAAAAATCTATTGCTGCGGTTCCCAAATTCGTCTGAACCTTCCCCTCTCGAAACAAAATTCAAGGGACGGTGAGAAAGAAGTGTTCGGTAAGGGGGCTGGTCGAAAAAAGCGGAGTGTGGGTAAAAGTAAAGGATTATATTATGACCAAGTATATTTTTTGATACTAATTAATATGACAAAATCAAAGGCATACGTAAGTTTTATAAAGAATAAAATTCACATGAGTTTATACGCAAACGTATGGTTTTATTTTATTTAGTTGTTCCAAGTTAAAAATTCGAAGGTTCGTGTATTGCGGATAAAAAGCACATGCTCTAGGTGTAGCGATATAGTTATGGATGTTCGTCCGGGGACATGTTATCTAAATGCTATTAAAAAAAGACAAAATCAATATTTGCGTTTACAATGTCAATGTGTAGTATAGCATTATTTAAATATTGTTCGCCGAATACAGGGCCCAAGAGACACTCAAGAGAATTACTGAATAAAAGTTTTTGTAACGGCGTAAAGGGAGACTATAAGAAATCGATATTAAGAGGATATGTTGGATAGATAAAGCTTAGATAAATGTCCACATCTTTGTCGCCATATTTATTACAATGTTTCGGCCGTTGTACGCTCCGGCCGTCTTCTGGTGGTTGGAATGTCGAACTGAACCCTGGACTAGAACAGTATACCCCTACTAGGGTAGACAGTTCTAGTTCCACGAGACATGTCTAATGGATGTCAGTTATCAGTTATCTCCTGTTAATTCCCCTCTCCAAGTTCTCCACCGTCTTAACCAGATATTGACCTCACACTTTTTGGGTCCTGTCATTGGATTTAACTAACGCCTTTATCCACTGTACCATGTGTCCTTGAGGACATTTGTCTATGAATTTCTCGGTATTATAAACCTAATGTCTTCAGCAACCATTTTTACCAGTAAAATGATAACAGCAAAAATTGCAATTTTTGCTGTTATCATTGCATGTTTTTACCAGAAGAGGTTAAGATCGTAATGATAGGGAAAGCATACTCTCGGGAGTCTGTTCCACAAATTAACACATCTGAGGATGACGCTCTATGAGTGGCACTATGAATGGAATACGAAGAGTATGAAGACGTGTCGATCCTATCTACGTGGCGTGACTTTTCTGATTGAATGATCTGTGTTTTACGGTTTATCAACCTTTTGCAGGTTATTTAAAGCAAGGCATTATTTTTAGATTGGAAGATATTTTTATGGGGGAATAATTGTTTCTTGATACAAGGCCTACTAATTAACCCATAGCTGGGGGAGAAGAGGTGAATTCATACATTTCCCAAGTGTATTTGTACGTAAGTGAGTATAACAAACCCGACTGGAATTCGAACTTCGCTTTCTGATCTACAATTCTAAGCCCTCATCCATTAGACTACACGTATAGCCAAGCTTACAGAACCTGGTATTCACTAACGGCCACCCGTTCAAGTACTGACCAGACTCGACGTTGATTAACTTCGGTGATCGGACGAGAACTTGATATGGCTGTAAGCCACGTGGCGTAGCGAGTCCTTGTTGTGAAGGTCTGAACTGGTGGAAATAAGGAATTTAGCTCGTTTGACATTTGCATTGAAAATGTCGAGAGTCTAGCTATATTTTGTTTTTGGGAAAATGTTTGTAGGGTGGAAACTAATTCATCACCAACAAGGCCGCACAAATGCTTTTGAACGCTGTCAATGCTGAAAAGTAAGGATTGGGTAACTCAATCTCAAATATGGCAGAAATAGTTAATTTTTTGCTCTGATATGAGTCTAATACAAAACATAATCGGTCCTGGGTAAGACGATAAACTAAAACCGCGTCCACTGGTAAGACGATAAACTAAAACCGCGTCCATTGGTAAGACGATAAACTAAAACCGTGTCCATTGGTAAGACGATAAACTAAAACCGCGTCCACTGGTAAGACGATAAACTAAAACCGCGTCCATTGGTAAGACGATAAACTAAAACCGCGTCCACTGGTAAGACGATAAACTAAAACCGCGTCCATTGGTAAGACGATAAACTAAAACCGCGTCCATTGGTAAGACGATAAACTAAAACCGCGTCCATTGGTAAGACGATAAACTAAAACCGCGTCCACTGGTAAGACAATAAACTACATCCGACAGTAAGGCTTTTGATCAGGAGGTTTTGAGGAGCATGGAACCACCTCTTAATTGCTGGTGTTTCCAGGTTCAACCTGACCCGGGGTCGTAGCACATGTTAGGGTTCCAGATATGGGCAAATAGTTAACCCCACAAAAGGGGTCAAAACACAATGAAAATATAAAAATAGGTTTTAATACCAGCAGTACATTTTTGAAAAAAAATATCACACACAATACATTTTTGGAAAAAAAAAATAGTACCAGCCATATATTTTTGAAAACAAATATTACCAGCTATACATCTTTTGAAAAAATATTAGCAGCAATACATTGTTGGAAAATAAATTTTTGTCGGCATTAAATACCCCATTGAGGTTGATATGCCATAAAACAAACCAAACCAAAACAAAAGCCGCCTAAAAACTAAAGTAGGACATAATGTTGATATTATCAGGTGAAAAACTTTCCTTCTTAAAAGCCGTCATCCGTCCTGGGTAAGACGATAAACTACGTCTGCATCCTGGGTAAGACGATAAACTACATCTGCGTCCTGGGTATGACGATAAACTACGTCCAACAGCAAGGCCTCTGATCAGGAGGTTTTGAGGAGCGTGGAACCACCTCTTAATTGCTGGTGTTCCCAGGTCCACCCTGACCCGGGGTGGTAGCACCTGTTAGGGTCCATGCTATGAGCAAATAGTTGACCTCCAAACTTTGGTCAAAACACTATGAGAGTGTAGAAATAGGTTTTAATACCAGCAATGATTTATTTAAGAAAAAAATATTATCAGCAATAAAAATCATGTCGGCATTTTATAACCCATTGAGGTGTTGATATGCCGTTAACCAAAACAAACCAAACATAAGGAATACAAAAGACGACAGCGAGTCCACTTTGGGGAACAAATAGTTTATTGTGTATACCGGTTGTTGATTGACATTTGTCCAGCTATTCTCGCTATACAAGAATCTGGTATAATAAATTCAATACTCACCTACCCCTAATTTATGACGTGAATAAACTATTTGATGGCTTGTTTTGTCCCTTATCATTTGAGAGATGAGTGTAGCGAAATTCTTTTCGTTATTTGGCCTTGTGTCACACTAAGCAAAGTTAATAACAAAGGCAAGGACTATTTTAAAACATAATTTCATCTCAACTCTTTCGCCATATTCTGAGTTACATTTAATAACGCTCTGGTGTCAGGCCGACGTGGTTTGTACCAAGCGCCATCAGCCAAAAGCGAAGGTCTAACATTATTTTCCCCCTCGAAACGAATGTCGGTGATAAACCTAGCCTGATGAGAAAGAATAAATCAATCTTGAACGCAGAAGTGTGGACATTAAAGAAGAAGAGGAAGATCTGGAGAAAAAGATGAAAATTTGAAGAAGAAAAAAAGAAAATGGCGTACGAATGGAAGAATAGAAAGATAACTGAGGAAAAAGAAGACGTCGTATGACGTCAAACAGAACTGATGGCCGAAGAAGAAGAAAAGAAGGAATAATAGTAATATTTAAAAAAAGAATGAAAAAATAAGAAAGAATAAATAAGCGAAGAAGAAAAAAAAGGTGTAAGAATGGACGAAGCTAGAAAGGCCGAGGATGACGCAGCAGGAAAAAGAGATAAAAGGAAAAGATAACAAAGAAGAAAGAATGGATGACGAAGAAGGAAAAGCAAAAAGATTAAGAAAGAAGAAGAAGAAGGAGAAGGGGGAGGAGGAGAAGAAGAAGAAGAAGAAGAAGAAGAAGAAGAAGAAGAAGAAGAAGAAGAAGAAGAAGAAGAAAGGGAGAGAATTAGAGAACGAGAGAAACTGGTGATTAGCTGTTCATTTTTCGCTATCAGGTCCGGCCGGTCGGTCCATCTGAGCTGGCTATCGTAACTTCAGTGAAGACTTCACAACTGTTTCCTCACAGTGGGCACTGGCTCGCCTTTAGCCGATAGCGAATGGTTACCTCTTTTTATTGAATATATATTTCACCATTTCCATCAGTCACCAAGTCCTTAACCACGTGATATCGTAGGTTGAGTAAGGGTGGTAACTCTTCAATGTCCCTGTCCTTATCGCAATGTGTGTTTTCGTCAGAACACCCTTACCGAAGACTTCGACATTTTCCGCATCTTAACAGCATTTGCACCTTTGTCTCTTTTCTTTACTTTCATTTTTTTGGTTCCAGTCTTTTTATTACTTTTCATCTTTTACATGTTTGGCTTTTATCTTTCTTTCGTTTGGTAGATTAACCTTTTGTAAGAATAGAAATAAGATATTTTATTTGCCGTGTGTTATTTCTCTCTTGCTCTCTTTTTCTTTCTTCAGGTTTCTTTTAAGTAAGACATTTTCTTTCTTTCTTTCTTTCTTTCTTTCTTTCTTTCTTTAATTCTTCAAGTTTCTTTTCAATAAGACATTTTCTTTCTTCAGATTTTTTTGTATAAAACATTTTTTCTTTCCTTCTTTCTTTCATTTTTCTTCAATTTTCTTTTAAATAAGAGATTTTATGACTTCCGATTTTTAAAAATAAGATATTTTATTTCTTTACTTCTTTCTTTCTTTCTTCAATTTCCTTTTCAATAAGACATTTTCTTTCTTTTTTCCTTTTCCTTCTTTCTTCAGATTACATTTAAATAAGAGATTTTCTTTCTGTGTTTCTTTTTTCTTTCTTTCTTCAATTTTTTTAAAAATAAGACCTTTTCTTTTTTCTTCAGATTTCTTTTTAAATAAGACATTTTTTCCTTTATCCTGTCCTTCTTTTTTTTCTTTTAAATAAGACACTTTTTCAGATTTCTGTTAATAAGTCATTTTTCCTTCTTTCTTTATTTCCTTCATTCTTCAGATTTCTTTTAAATAAGACGTTTTCTTTCTTTCTTCAGATTTTTTAAAAATAAGAAATTTTCTTTTTACTTCTTTCTTTCTTCAATTTTCTTTTAAATAAGACAGTTTCTTTGCTTTTTTCTTTCTTGCAGTCTACAGATTTCTTTTGATTAAGGCATTTTCTCTTTTTCTCCTTTCTTTCTTTCTTTTCTTCATTTTTTTTAAAATAAGACCTTTCTTTCTTTCTTTCTTTTTTCTTGCTTTCTTCAGGTTTCTTTTAAATTGGATATTTTATTTTTTCTTTCATCTCTTTGTTTGTTTGTTTGTCTGTTGCTTTCTTTCTTTCTTTCTTTCTTTCTTTCTTTCTTTCTTTAGGGTTCTGTTAAATAAGACCTTTTCTTTTTTTCTGTCTTTCTTTCACTTTTTATCTCTTTCTTTCTTTAGTTTTTTTTATGAGTTTAAAATTTTCAACAATAAAAAAACAGTTTTCCCTCAAGAGTAGAGAAAATAAAGATAATTATTCCTTCGCAAAGAAGAAAACAAACGCCACTATTTCGCCAATATTGAAAAACATAAAGTATTTACTCCATCACTTAAAAAGAACGAAAGAAAGTCACTTAGCAAACAAGAAAAGAAACACCATTATTTAATCAGAAAAGTAAAAGATGATAGCTCCATGAGTAAAGGGAGATGAAAGAGAATTTCCTTGCAAGGCGCAGAGAAGCGATATGAAAGAAGAAAAAAAAAGAATTTCCCTGAAAGGAAAAAAGGAAGAAAAGGAGACGAAAATGAATAGACGGATGTTGTAGATGAAGAAAAGGAAACGGGAATTTCCGTGAGAGAAGCAAAAACGAAGGAAAAAGAATTTCCGTAGAAGAAGAATATAATGTCTGTGAATTAAAAAAAAACGAAGAGAATTCACGTGAATCGAGATAAGAATGAAATCATTTCTGTGGAAGAAAAAAATGTAATTTCTGTGGAGGAAAAATGGAAAGCGTGTTCGTAGAAAGTAAATATAAGAGATTCGTTAAAACGCATCAATGCTAAAAATGTTAATTTAAAAATTAAAACAAAAAATATTTTCAAAATATTTTTTCTATGCAACTAGCTAAAAATAATTTTGAAATAAAAATACATTGAAAAGAATAAGCTATAGTAAGTACATTGAGATATATACAAATTTAAACTTTTAAAAAACTCATTTCACTACATGTAAGGCAGTAAAGCCACTAAGACACAAGATGTTACTGGGTGTGAAACAATAAAAACAAATTTTAAGGAGAGAGAACAATAGAATATTTGTATCTGTCTATATTTCTGAGATGAGGTACTATGTACACTATTTACATTATTCGGACTATTGTCCTCATCTTTGTCGCCATATTTATTACAACGTTTCGGCCTTTCAGTATCTGTTTATATTTATAAGATGAGGTATTATGTATACTATTTATATTATTTGGACTATTGTCCTCATCTTTGTCGCCATATTTTTACAACATTTCGGCCCTTTAGTATCTGTCTATATTTCTGAGATAAGGTATTATGTACCCTATTTACATTATTCGGACTATTGTCCTCATCTTTGTCGCCATATTTATTACAACGTTTCGGCCTTCTTCAGGTGGTTGGAATGTCGAATTGAACCCTTTATTTCGCTCACTGTTCTACACTGTTCTAGTTCCACGTGCCATGTCTAATGGATGTCAGTTATCAGTTATCTCCTGTTAATTCCAGGTATTGAACTCACACTCTTTGCGTCCTGTCACTGGATCTAACTATCTTATCCACTATGCCATGTGTAAATAGTGTACATAATACCTCATCACAGAAATATAGACAGATACTGAAAAGCCGAAACGTTGTAATAAATATGGTGACAAAGATGAGGACAATAGTGCGAATAATGTAAATAGTGTACATAATACCTCATCGCAGAAATATAGACAGATACTGAAAGACCGAAACGTTGTAATAAATATGGCGATAAAGCTGAGAACAATAGTCCGAATAATGTAAATAGTGTACATAATACCTCATCTCAGAAATATAGACAGATACTGAAGGGCCGAAACGTTGTAGTAAATATGGCGACAAAGCCAAGGACAATAGTCCGAATAATGTAAATAGTGTACATAATACCTCATCTCAGAAATATAGACAGATACTAAAGGGACGAACAATAGTCCGAATAATGTAAATAGTGTGTATGTTTTAGTTTGCTAACAGAACAGAACAAAAACAACGCATCTTGGCACAATTCATGTTAGCGCATTAACGTTAAAAATGCTCTTGAAGAATTAAGCAATTTTTAATCTAATTTGCAATTTGATGAGAATAGTTATAATTTCTAATAACTATCTCTAGACATGGCCTCCTGTCCGATTGAAATATCGCTTCAAAAGAATTTAACGACCTGGAAATAGAAATTGAGGAAAGCTGCATTTAAATACCAACACTATTCCAATAATAATATGAGCACCAGGAATGATGTAAAAAGAATAGAAGTATGCCCATTAAAAAAAAATCCCTGAAAATCCGTCTCTGAGATAACAATGCTCAAGCGCCTCACAACCATTAATGCATTCAAAAATGTTATTTAATTATTATTCAAATATTTGCTTATTATTTACTTATTATTCAAATATTTACTTATTATTTACTTATTATTCAAATATTTACTTATTATTTCCTTATTATTCAAATATTTCCTTATTATTCAAATATTTCCTTATTATTTCTTTATTATTCAAATATTTTTTATTATTTACTTATTATTTAAATATTTACTTATTATTTACTTATTATTCAAATATTTCCTTATTATTTACTTATTATTCAAATATTTCCTTATTATTTACTTATTATACAAATATTTACTTATTATTTACTTATTTAAATATTTACTTATTATTCAAATATTTACTTATTATTTACTTATTATTCAAATATTTACTTATTATTTACTTATTCAAATATTTCCTTATTATTTACTTATTATACAAATATTTACTTATTATTTAAATATTTACTTATTTACTTATTATTCAAATATTTACTTATTATTTACTTATTATTCAAATATTTCCGTATTATTTCGTTATTATACAAATATTTCCTTATTATAATCCTTATTATTCAAATATTTCCGTATTATTTCCTTATTATACAAATATTTACTTATTATAATCCTTATTATTCAAATATTTACTTTGTATTTACTTATTATTCAAATATTTACTTATTATTGTATATTGTATCAGGGTGCACGGTCTTGGCACCCACTGAATATGAAAATCGGCATGATCTTCACTGGAAAATATGCAACTTTTACGAGAAAAAAACCCTGCAAGAAACTTGCATGAACATCACCCAGGCCCAGTTACAGAGATAGGATCTGTGGTAATTTCATGGCACTTTACAAACAGAACAATTAAAGGTAATCGGTCAGATATCGTAACCAAAAACCACAAAAACAAAATATGCTTTCTTATTGATGTGACAGTTACTCTTGGTTGTAATGTTGGTTTGAAGAATTAACAAAAATAAATCAAATTACAAGTATCTTGAAGGGGAAATTTTAAAATTGTGGCACATCTCAAAAATGTAGGCATAAGTAGTTTCAGCTGTGGTTGGAACACCGAGTTTCAATGGAAAAGTTTCTTGAAGGGATCTGTGGTAAACCATGCCTTAAATAAATACCAAAAAAGTACAGCTCTCACCTTACGAAGGGTTTTACCTGTGTAAAATGTGTTTGCTCTTACATTGTTTTATTGTTGTTTCTTGTATAAAAATGTTCAGTGAAAAATGCCATGAGGTTATTTCTGAACAGAAGCCTTTGGTTGGAACCCGGAAAGAAATGTGTATACAAAAGAAATCAAAGGAAATAATAATAATAATAATAATAATAATAATAATAATAATAATAATAATAATAATAATAATAATAATAATTACAAATTGATAATAATAATAAGAAGAAGACATTGTTCTTAGACACCACAAAGAAAATAAGTGCCTCCTTATTGATATGACAGTCCCTGCAAACTGCAATGTATCTTTGAAGATATTCGAAAAGCTGTCAAAATACAAGGACCTTGAAATCGAAATCTCAAAAATGTGGCACATGGGAACATCAACAATTCCAGCTGTAGTTGGAGCCCTTGGACTGGTTGGAAAAGATTCCAGTAGACTAATTGAAGGGATCCCTGGACGTCCATGCCTCAAAGAGATACAAAGAAATTTCTGACAAGTACAGCCCACACTTTACGAAGGGCTTTATCTATGTAATTATTTTTTTCAGTGGAAAATGTCATGATACCATTTCTAACCTTAGGTCCCTAGGCGGGAACCGGAAAGAAATGTGTAAACGGCAGATATCAAAGGAAATAATAATAATAATAATAATAATAATAATAATAATAATAATAATAATAATAATAATGATGGATTGTCTAGTCGCCCATATATATTAATACACCACTATTAACATGTTTTGGTAAATTTGCTTTTTAACACCCGCGCTAAATATCTCTTAAAATGTTCCCAAATCGTCATAATTCCGTGTAAATGCTGAACTCGAATTAATAATTAAATTATGAAGAAAACCTACCGTTTTGACCTTGTTTGTGGTTGAGTAAATACAAATTACTATAAAGTAGTTTGTAACACATTATTTATCCTCTCTCAGTTGCGTCTCATTCTTTGAGCTGAGTGCACTCAGTGGCGATTTCGTCAAAGGGCAGAGTCGCAACTGAGGAAAATTATCCTTGCCCGAGTGTACGCGCTGAAGAAAGAGCTTATGTCACAACTCGTCTTAGTGGGGAGACAGAGTTTATACCTACTGTGGTTTCTCATTTTCGAGCATGCCCATTTCCTCAGGACTATATGTGTTCTTTCTAAACCAGGTGCGCTTTATATTAAAACTATGTTAGTTATAGTTGAAGTGTTAAGCCACATTCAGTTTTCCTTCTCATGTAATGGTTGCCATTCAGTTTATACACTGCTATATCAAGTCTTTCTTTCTTTTTTGTGTAAGCGTCTTGGGTATGACGATTAACTACATCCGGCAGCTAGGCCTCTGATCGGAATATCGGAGGTTTTGAGTACCGTGGAACCACCTCTGAATTGCTGTTGTTCCCAGGTTCACCCCGGGGCGGTAGCAGCTATTAGGGTCCCAGCTATGAGCAAATAGTTAACCCCTAAACAAAAATCAACAGTACATTTTTATAATAAAATCACAACAATATAGCAAAATTACAATTAATACAACACTAAACAAATATGAAAATACATTTTTATGGTAAAAATGCCAACAATACATTTTATGATCTACAAAGTATATGTCTAAAAAAACATACCTTTACTCTGAAAGTTTAAAATTATGTACATGGTATCTGTAGTTGAAAGCATAAAATTGCGTGCGGGATATTTAGATTTCAGCATTAAATAATCCAGAGAGGTTGATATGCTGCTAAACAAATGAACCAACCAACAATAACTATTTATAATAAAATTACCAACAATACCTATTTATAGTAAAATTACCAATAATACCTATTTATAGTAAAATTACCAACAATACCTATTTATAGTAAAATTACCAATAATACCTATTTATAGTAAAATTACCAATAATACCTATTTATAGTAAAATTACCAACAATACCTATTTATAGTAAAATTACCAATAATACCTATTTATAGTAAAATTACCAACAATATCTATTTATAGTAAAATGATCAACAATACATTTTAGCTGTAGTCGAAGACATACAATTGCGTTCAAAATATATTTAGTCGAAGCCATACAATTTTGTTCAAAATATTTAGATTTCGGCATCAAATAACTCATAGATGTTTTGATATGCCGTTAAACAAAATCAAACAAAAATTTTTTGTCTATATCTCTGAGATGAGGTATTATGATTATTGACATCATTAGGACTGTTATCCTCATTGCCATATTCACAAGGTTTCGGCCGTTGTACGCTCCGGCCTTCTTCAAATGATTGGAATTTAGAATAGAACCCTTTATTTCGCCCACCGGAGTAGATTATTCTAGTTCCACTTGTCACGCCTGTTCCGGGTGTCTCAATTATTATCCTTTTCAGTATTCACTTTAAATCACTTTCAGTTTTGGTTCAACACTGCTGTAACCTGCTATTGAACTCACAACCCTTTGGGTCTAGTATTAGATCCAGACGAGAATAGCAGTCCGAATAATGTAAATAAAAAATCTTTTATTTAATGAAAGAACTTGAATAATATTAATGATTAATTAATAGTTCTAAATTACTAGATTTTAATTATGTGCGTTCTCATTTTTATTATACTTTCGTTATATTAGGTTTTATTGAAATATAAATTTGTTTTGATTTTAAAACACAAACAAGTCCACCATTGAACAAAGTAACTAATAATAACAAAACAAAATCATTGAAACAAAGCAAGTTCAGTCGACTATTGATGACAATTCCAGAACAAAGTAAATATAAACAATTTTTTCTATCCTCTGCCAGCCGCAATGATGGACATAGCATTACCTCGAACTGTCGCCAGAGAGACACGCTGCAAGAACCACTCCGTTTCGCGAGGCTCGTCCCTTAATCGAGACGCAATCGCGCCAATCCTCCGAAGGAACGCCATCGAACGAGGGACAATAACCCCTGAAGTCTCTACTGCCACAGGAGTAAAAAAAAATCTATCAGCAAGAGAAGAATATTTAACTATTTTTTTTAATCTCTGCGTCTCGAGTGACGGACCCCGGCTCAACCTGATCAAAAACCGGCCGAAAATGTATCCGCACAGATCGCATCCCAAATCAACGACTTACCCATTTTAAAATGGGAAGATGGTAATGCCATCCGGCCGCTTTCCATCACCACGGTCGAGGCCTACGGGTTCGATTTGAGAAGGGAACCCAGCTGCATCCAAACCTCTTTTGATGATGTCGTTAATTGCTGCATGCCGTGGGTAGCGGCCGGCACTACGACGACAGGAGAGAGGATGCAAACCAAACATCGATAGAGGTTCCACGTCTGCATCTGTGACGCTCACATAATTTGAATCCAAGACGGATCGCGACTCCGACCCGAGTGCACTCATCATCTAGAAGGGTACCGGTAGATGAAGAGAGCACCATTTGTCCATGTTTAGAATATTGTTGCCACATATGGTCCGGTGCTTCTGCTATATATTTAGTGATTCTTGATAAAATGCAAAGATAAATCAGCAATATTATTGGCCCTAACCTGGCGTCACGGCTTCAGTCACTTCCCAACCGCGATAATGTAGCCCCCCTGTGCATTTCCTATAAATACTTTCATGGCAATTGTTCTGATGAACTCTTCGCTATGGTAGCATTTTTATAAATAGTAATTGGGGTTAAAGTTTTTAAATTGGTGATTTATTCCCCTCCCTCCACGAACAATGAATTGTATATATGGGGTTTAGTTAGGACAATAGTCCGAATAATGTAAATAGTGTACATAATACCTCATTTCAGAAATATAGACAGATACTGAAGGGCCGAAACGTTGTAATAAATATGGCGACAAAGATGAGGACAATAGTCCGAATAATGTAAATAGTTTACATAATAACTCATCTCAGAAATATAGACAGCTACCAAAACATACACACAGGGAAATTCGATTATTATATATTGGATTATATGAATTGATTAAATGAGTTTTTCTAAATGCTGGTTATTCTATGATGTTAAAAGTGATACTTATGAAGTCATTTTTTATTTAAACAAATTGATTTCTATTCGACTTGCGTGACTTTCAATGTTGTTTTATTCTTTGTTGTTTAAATCTCGCTTCAACCGTCTATACGTTTGCCTTACTCTGTGTTTCAAAATACGTCTCTATGTTATTTTACTTTGCTGACTTTGAAATTGTGACAATACTTTAAATTTTCGCCTGGTTTGATAATTCTTTTATTAATATCACCATTAAATATCTACTGTCACTTTAGAAAAATATTTTTATAAAAAATATATATATTCGCCTCTCAATTAATTCTTTATTTCTTCTTTCTTAATTTCTTTCTATGAGACGTTAAATCGCCTTGTAGAATAAGAGCGGCAAACAGAATCTAGTTCCGGTTTAGACAATTCATTCATCTTTCTTTGTTCCGGTAGATAAAGGTATTGTTAATATAATGCCATGATCGGTAATGAAGTATGGTGCTGACTTGTTGATGATACCGTGTAACTCAGATTTACAGATATTCACTTGAGATGAAAAGTTCAGAATAGCGTCCCGTTGATCAACTAGCTAGATGGAAATAACAAACCTCAGCCCGTTTTAATTCCAGGAATATTTTGCTTTTTAAAACAGTCCATGTTATTGTTTTGCTTTTTGGTATCGTTCGCATAAAAAGTCTATTTCTAAGGAATTTAACAGATATGGTCTTCGAAAGGTTCCAATGAGAGAGAGGCGCATTGCGTTGCTGTGAAGTCTTTTGCGAACGAGCGGCCTAAGACACACCTGGCTTGGAGGTAGTTTCCCTAATACAAGGATGATGAAGTTTCGAATCCTGATGAAAAACACAATTACTTTATTAAATCTCTTGAATGCACAGACCTGTAGAGGTCAATCCTTTGGTTATAAAAAAGATGTCTGCCCAAACACGTGTATTCACTAAATATAACGATTATAGCAATAAGAAATACGGAAGGCTAAAAGAAATATTTATTATCCCCTTTAGTTAATATCACCATTTTTTTTAACGAATTTCACCTTTCGCATCCATTTTTTCTGGGGGTTTTCCAACTTTCAAAAATATCTTGTCTATTTTCTTTCATTTCTTGTGTTTTTCAATATTTTCTCACTCATTTTTAGCAACATTTTGTTTTGTATAATGATGTTTTGTTGAACTTATTCCCTCTTTCTTGTTTTCTGACTTTCCAATCCTTAATCTATTGTCCTTCCTTCCTTCCTTCCTTCCTTCCTTCCGTCATTCTTTCTTTCTTTATTCTTTTCTTACATTCTATTGCTTAATCTATTTTCGTTCCTTCCTTCCTTCCTTCCTTCCTTCCTTCCTTCAGTCTTTCTTCTTTTCTTTTCATTCTATTCCTTAATCTATTGCCTTTCCTTCCTTCCTTCCTTCCTTCCTTCCTTCCTTCCTTCCTTCCTTCCTTCCTTCCTTCCTTCCTTCTTTTCTTTTCATTCTATTCCTTAATCTATTTCCTTTCTTTCTTTATTGCCTTCCTTCCTTCCTTCCTTCCTTCCTTCCTTCCTTCCTTCCTTCCTTCCTTCGTTCCTTCGTTCCTTCCTGCCTCCCTTCTTTCTGTCTTTCTTCTTTTCTTACATTCTATTCCTTAATCTATTTCCTTTCTTTCTTTATTGCCTTCCTTCCTTCCTTCCTTCCTTCCTTCCTTCCTTCCTTCCTTCCTTCCTTCCTTCCTTCCTTCCTTCCTTCCTTCCTGCCTCCCTTCTTTCTGTCTTTCTTCTTTTCTTACATTCTATTCCTTAATCTATTGCCTTTCTTTCTTTATTGACTTCCTTCCTTTTTTCCTTCCTTCCTTCCTTCCTCCCTTATTTTCTATTCTTTAATCTATTGTCCGTCCGTCTTTCATTCCTTCTCTCTTTCTTGTTTTCTTACTTTCTCCTCCTTAATCTATTGTCTTTCTTTCTTTCTTTCTTTCTTTCTTTCTTTCTTTCTTTCTTTCTTTCTTTCTTTCTTTCTTTCTTTTCTGTACCTTCTTTCATATCTTTTTCTTCCAATTTTATCCCCCTCCTCCTCCTGTTTTCCTCTGTTCTTACCCCCCCCTTCTTTGTGTATTTCTTCTTCTTCAATTTTCTTCTTCGTTCATTCTTTCTACTTTCATTCTTCCTTTTCTATTTTCACTCATTCTCGTCACGTATTCTTCTTTTTTACTTTTACTATATTCTTCTGACTTTCTTTCTTTTACTTGATTTTTTTAACATTTTCCACGTCCTTATCTCCGTCCCCCCTTTTCATGCACACCTCCCACTGCCACTCTCTCCAACCATTTCTAGAGTTTGTTTTTCCCCTTCCCCCCTCGCCTCTACTTTCTTCTGCGTCATTCGGGCCAGACATCATTATAGTAAGGCGTAATCCGTTGGCAAGTTTTTCATTATTCTCCTGCAGATTGGCCCTACCAAAAGGCGACCTTATCGGATGCGCTTTCTCGGGCGTCATCAACGGCCAACCACGTTGTTTGAACGAGATAAGGAGCGGCCATATGCCCGTGTTCGATCTCCACTTTCGGTGCAGTTCGAACGTTAATGTCAATATCATCAATAACTTCTTCTGCTACAGTCGGAGGGTGTCAGGTGGAAAGAGGGTAGATATGATGCCGACAGCCTCCAAAATGGTATTCGTCTTAAATCTTCGGTAGCGAAGTAAATAAGTGCAGTAGATATATTAGAACAATGCTAACGAACGCTAAATGTCGAGAACCCCCCTGCCCCATACTTTTTATTTCCATTTTCTGCCTAAAGGCTTTCCCCTCTATTATACTTTCCGTTATTGCCAAGAATTCTTTGGTGTAGCATTTTGGATGACCAGGAATTACTTTGGCAAGCGAATATTCCAATTCTCTCTCAAGTAATTCAAGACACAATGTATGAAGTAATTACAAAGTTCTTAGCTTGTCTAATAAGTATCCAATCCATAAGGTTTCTGGTCTAAGAAATCATTGTATTAATTACTAAATTTCTAGTTTCGTTTGCTGTTTTACCCATATCTGGGGGGAAAAGAAGAGGATTCATACAGTTCTCGAATCCTTTACATTGACTTACGTGCTAATACTCTTGGGAAAGGCATAAATCCTCCTTTTCTACCCCACCTATGGGTAAGTAGCAGGACAGACCGGATTCTATAGCCTTGGGTGGCAACAGGTCTACCGCAGAAAGAAATGGTAACCTACTGAGGGAAAAAGATCTGCCTCGTCAGTCATGTATCGAAAGATACACGATTTTCTAAGCGTGAGTCACGTATGGCACATAATCGAGTGACCATCTCAAAGCTACACATTTGGAATTATGTGAATTTTGAATTCTCTGCAGTAATAAGGTTAGGTTTGGTTTATTTTCTTTTACAGCATATCAACCTCAATGGGTTATTTAATGCCGACAACATTTTTAGGATAGATTTGTATCAATAGAATATGTAATCTTTGGTTTAGATTGGTTTAGTTTATTTTGTTTTACGACATATCAACCATAATGGGTTATTTAATGCTGACAATTTTTTTTTATTGCTGGTAAAAATCTGTTTCTGGTAAACTTTTCCTTCAAAAGTGTATGGATGGTAATACTTAACTATTTGCCCATAGCTGGGACCCTAGCAGGTGCTACCACCTCGTGTTAGGGTGGACCTGGGAACACCAGCAATTAAGAGGTGGTTCCACGCTTCTTAAAACCTCCGGATCAGAGGCATTGCTGCTGGACGTAGTTTATCGTCTTACCCAGGACGCTCTGCAGTAATAATGATATATCGGTAGCTTAAGTGTTATTAGCCTTACAGATATTTTCATGGCAACTGATAAGATGCGCTTTTATCCCTAATTCCTTGACTGCATCAATTTAAGCGGGTTACTCGAGTGGCAATTAGGTCTCACCGTTTTACCATTGAACTCGCTAGATGCAAACACCTATACTATTTCCGTCCTGGGTATGACGATAGACTACATCCGCGTCTTGGGTAAGACGATAAACTACGTCCCATAGCAAGGCATCTGATGAGGTTTTGAGAATCGTGGAGCCACCTCTTAATTGCTGGTGTTCTCATCTCCATCCTGACACGGGATGGTAGCACCTGTTAGGGTCCCAACTATGGGTAAATAGTTAACCTTCAAACTGGAGTCAAAACACTATGAAAATGTAAACATAGGTTTTAATACCAGAAATACTTTGTAAAAATATCATTACCAGTAATAAATTTTTGAAGAAAATTATTACCTGCTATACAATTTTGAAAAAAAAAATACCAGCTATACATTTAAAAAAAATTTACCAGCAAAATATTTTTGAAAAAAAAAACTTACCTGCAATAAAAATCTTGTTGGCATTAAGTAACACACTGAGGTTGATATGCCGTAAAAGAAAACAAACAAAAAACATGTACTAATATAACAGTTTCTTTTCTCGCATTGTCACCTGTGGAACTCCCCGATTTCTTTCTTTCCTGCCGCCTAAAATCTTTAAAAAAAAAAAAAATGCAACTTCAATCCTCATTTTTTGTCTTCATAAAACCTGTTCCTTTATTTTACTTTCCTCACTTCCCCTTTCTAAAGTCTTCTCATTTTCTTTCAATTCCTCTCCTCCTTTGCGTCCTAGTGGCATTATCGCCTTTCTTGAGGTGAAATGATCAAATAAAAATTAAAATCGACAAGCAGAGTTCATGTTTCAACCTGGTATGTCCTGTTCACTTTCACACTACTCCCCTCGGAAAAGATAAAAAACCCAATTTTCTTTCCAACAGCTATAGTCTAAATAGCGAAGTAGAATAGATCTGTAGACATGGATGCTAGAGAGGGTATCAGAAAGATATTTTTCAAGACAACTCTGAATTCAAGACTGTTGAAAAAGCAACGGTGACCCACTCTACTATGTTTACAAAGATACAAATAAGACGTGCATGTTGAATCAGCTGAAGAGGCACCCTTTTATTCATCAAAATTCTATGGTACCATTTCGTTTTATTCAATTATCAAAACTACTTCCTTGTAGACAAGCATTTCTCTAATTAGGATCCAATTAAAGAAAGCTTCGATGAAGTCATCAGTTATTCGAATAATTTTCAGGATGCGAATTGACGATTGCTTCTAAAGTAAATGTATGGAAGCAGAGAATATTTTGATTAAGTAGATAAATTGCTTATTATGATTTAAAAGAAAAAAATGTATTGTAGACATTAATGAATAGTTTCATAGTGACACTCCTTTTTCAATTCTTCTCGCCTGTAATCTTTCCCGCCTTTTCTTCCTGATTTCTTTCACGCCTCATACAGAACAGCGTTTTCCTTTTGCACTCACATCGACTCGTTGATACTTTTGTTATATAAAGTATTTATCAGTTCGCGAGTTGGTAACAGCAATTTTAATTTGAGAACTGCCCAATTCGTGGTTATCTCTCGACATCTCTCATCAGTCTAACCCAACTGCTACCAAAGCTAAGTCCGCAAAACATAGGCCACAGGTGTACAAGCAAGGTGATTTCGGCCACCGATATGGCTCTAGAATAGAAAATGACCGCTCGGTTTTCCCTATGGACACGGCCTTTATCGCCTTTAGTATGGATCAGGTCATAACAGGCTCATCCACTTTCTTTACTTGCTCTCTCTTTCTTTCTTTTTTCTTTCTTCCTTCTTTCTTTATTCGGTCTCTCTATCTTTTCTTTCTTTATCTTTCTCCATCTCTCTCCCTCCTCCATCGCCCCCTCTCTCTCTCTCTCTTTCCTTCTGTGTTACTTCACTTTTTTAAACATACCTTTTTATTATTTCGTGCATGCGAAAAATCTTCGGCCATTTTGAATAGTTACAGTTAAATTAAAAGATTTAATCTTAAAACGTTAAATATTTCTAGAATATAACTGACTTTTTGTATCGTGAGAGCCATAGTAATGTTTTTTTCTCTATGATTGGTTAAAAATATACCAGGAGACGTAGCTTTTATCGGTATCACGAATGAACTTAAAAACCACGTTCGAATCCTGATGGTAGCCGCCTTTCTCCATTCAGCACTTTGGAAAAAGATCTTCAAAAGCTAGTGAAAAAATGAGTCGTAAATTTTGAACCACCTAGATTTATGAAGAAAAATCAAATAATTCCCACATCTCTTCCTTAAACCATTAACTGCCATGAGCCCCATTTGTGGATCTGTTAAAATTAAGCTCACTACATGTATTTACATCGAATTGCTTACATACATTGCATTTGCCGTGGTATATTTTACAACACTTAGCCTTTAAAGTTTTTTATTATTAACCCTAACTAATCATAGAAGATACTTTACATTTCACGAGTAGAAAAATAATGACTATTTTGAAAAGTATTTTTTATTATTTCTAATCAATATTATGTTTTGATGTTTTATACACATATATATTTGATGTTCTAGTTTCTATAAAGTTTCGAAGTACCAGCTATTCGAAGAAAAGTATAATATTGTATGTTGTTTTAACACATGTCTTGGCCAAAAATGCGCATTAAAAAATTTTGGCAGTTAATGGGTTAAACAAATGGGAAAGCCAACATTCACTAGATGACGTGGTTCCCTGTACTGGGGGACCACAAAGAAATCAATGTCGGGACGTTTCCTTGCTCATGGTAGTTTATAATCTACCTTAAGGTATCTTCAGATGTGGCAATAGTTAGCAAGGGCAGGGGTTAAAACTATCATATCATTTCTTATACCACTTTAGGACGTGGTTTTTATTTAAATTATTAGCTCTGATTTACATTTAGCTCTCTGGATTTTATCCTCCTTGGGTCTACCCATACGGATTGCCTAGTTTTTCATAAACTATATATATATATATATATATATATATATATATATATATATATATGATGAAAATGTGGAAAAGACAAAGCAAAATCCGAATATGTGAGTTTACTGTTTTTATTTATTTATTTTTTTTGTTATTCTGTCGACGTCAGACGTTTCGGTCAAATAGACCTTCTTCAGGACATGGTTAATGGAGACATATATTAGATTTCAGTTAGATGAAGAGACGATATATACAGGACTCCGACTCCAAGAAAGAATACTCTGACTTTAGAATTTCAGTTTTTCTGTTTCTGACCAGTCCTGTATATATCGTCTCTTCATCTAACTTAAATCTAATATAAATATGTCTCCATTAACCATGTCCTGAAGAAGGTCTATTTGACCGAAACGTCTGACGTCGACAGAATAACAAAAACAAAACAAAAACAGTAAACTCACATATTCGGATTTTGCTTTGTCTTTTCCACATTTTCATCATACCGTCGGATCTACATCCACACATTGACTTACATATATATATATATATATATATATATATATATATATATATATATATATATATATATGCATGTTTATCTCTGTCTGTCTCTTTTTATCTATCTTGATTTCTTTATATTTAAGTCTCTTTAAATCCTTTTATCTACCAGTCTGTCTGGCTTATTTTAAACCACTTTAAAGTCCCATGTAATAAATTATTTCCCCACAGCCCTTTTAAAGGACTGTGGAAGTAAAGTCTGATGATCCGCAGTCCTTTAAAAGGGCTGTGGTGAAATAATTTATTACATGGAACCTTAAAGTGGTCTGTTTTTATTTAAAATACATACATACATATATATATATATATATATATACATATATATATATATATATATATATATATATATATATATATATATATATATATATATATATATATATATAGAGAGAGAGAGAGAGAGAGAGAGAGAGAGAGGGGGTGGTATGGGTAAATTATCGCCATTTTCAATTTCATGCATGCACGTTGTTTGTTTTTGATTTTGTCGACTTCACAATATAGTAGGGTCAGTTGGGCACCGTCTGTGAGAAAAAGAGCACCATGTCCCAATTTACTCCGTCAGAGATTTGGAAAAAGCATGCTATACTCCTTGGCATTCACGACGGAAGCTCCAATACGGACATTTCAGAGTGTCTCGGTGTCAATCTGAGGACAGGGCAAAGGATTCGGAAAGAGTTGGATGAGTCTAATGGTGATTACGAATGTACAGCAGTTGGTAAAACTTACTGTGATCGTTCTGATAAGAAAAGCACTCCCGAATTTGTTGCTTAGGACCTTGAACTCAACACGGAGGCTTACATTAATTGCTTAAGGACGTAGTGCTGCCCTGGGTCAAGAAGGTGACTACTGGAAGACCCTATGTCTGGTAACATGAATCTGCACCATGCCACAAAATCAGAAGAACGCAGTCATAGGAGTCAGGTAATTTCTACGGTCACATCACCCCTTACATCTGACCACCTAACTCTTCAGACTACAATCCCCTTCATTATTATGTATGGGGCGTACTTGAGCGAGAGATCAACAAAACTCCTTGTAATACCAAAGCAAGGATTATGGAAGCCTTCATCAACAGGTAGACCGTCTAGAAAAGATGCAGGAGATTCCGAGGCATTTCGGAAGCTGTGTTTGAAGCCAATAGTGATATTATTGAATGAATTAACTCTTTCGTATTTCAAGATATTTTTTGTGTAATTTTGGTAAATATATCTGTTAAATTGAGATGTTAATGTTTTTTTTTACATTTTTGCGTCATTTAATCGATAATTGATCCGTCGCCCCCTGTGTATATATATATATATATATATATATATATATATATATATATATATATATATATATATATATAGGTAACTATACTCGTGTCGAAAAACCTTCGAACTCTTGATTTAACAATAGCCAAATCAATCACGAAGGAAAAAAAGGTTTTAAAAAAAGAAAGAGCCAGGAACATGAAAGTCTGTCGAAAATAATCGCACAGATACAGGTTCAAGGCCCAAAGAAAAAACCCCGATACGAGTAAACAACTAACTAAAGAGCTCAATACAAACGTAGAGCAAACGTAGAGCCAGCCGAACCTGACGATCTGCCTAAGTGAAACCTTGGTAGGTGTGTCTGGCTCATTAGGTTTGACTATATATATATATATATATATATATATATATATATATATATATATATATATATATATATATATATATATATATATATCGCTTTCTGACCATGAGACCCAGGTTCGAATCTCACCATGGTCGATTTGTCAGGGAGGAGAATTCTTGATGTTATCAGACTGAAGTGAGATCGATCCCAGCGTGCGGTACCTTTGGAAATTGTCTGAAAACCATACCACTGGTTGACGCAAGACTTGTGAGGAGTGAAATTGCGTAGACGGAACTCTTGTGGGTGCGTCGATAAATGTGCTAGCACGAAGCCACAAGTGGCCAAGGGCTTGAGCGTGCTGGTCTTGTTCATATTGTTGATCACGCTAGATAGCACGCTCTCTCCCAGAGACTGTAACTATGGTCTGCTTAGCATATCTGCAGTATAAACCACAGGTGGGCTCTGTGGCTGTTGACCAAACACAAATGCGCCTGAGCAAGTGTCTGCAACAGGGATTGGCTAGCCGCCCTGGTAGACGGCTATCCTCGAATACGTGTGGCCAGCTATTATATATATATAGAATTAGAACGTAGGGTTAGCAACCACTGACCGGACAAAGCGGTGTTTGATAATATATGTGCGCTGAAATCAAGTTTAGAAAATTTGAAGATAGTGGTCGAAAGAAAAGAAATAGAAATAGGGAGATCATTTGACACACCCCACCATTTAATCAATTAATCAGTACTAATTTAGGCCAGAAGTTCCCCCAATTGATTGATAGACATTTTCCTGGAAGCAATCCTCTTAGTAAAATATATAAGAGAAACACACTAAAACTAAGTTATAGCTGCACGAATAATCTTGAGAAGATTATAAAGTTACACAATAATGCAATTTTAAACCAATTTAATAATCTGGAACATAATGCACATTCCAAGATAAATATTATTAATGTATTAATGTAATTGTAGGAATTCGGTCCATTGCTAAACAAATGTTTAACTAAATCTCTTGTTTACCTTAGTACTATCTCTACAATAGAGAATCCGTCGGTTGAAAAATTCTATCTTGGTAGTACTACGAATTTTTTCAAGACTAGTTTGTATCAACATTAATTGTCCTTCACCAATTGTATTTACATAAATAATACATCACTTTCTAAATATTTTTGGAGTTTAAAAGATGATAATAAGACTTCCAGGGTGAAATAGAAATTTTTAAAAACGACAAGGACATGTAGATCTTTATATGTACACTGTTTTTTTTGTGCTTACATGACAGACTAGAAATTATCAGAATCAATAAAAATTTCTTATTAAATCAAAGGAATGAATTAACTGTTAATTGTAAAATTAGCTTGACTTTTATTTTACAATTTAGTTAATCTTTGGAATTTGGATTATACATTTTTCTATATTTTAGTTGTACTGCAGTGCAAAACGTATGGCTTATCATTCTATTTGAAGGATTAATTTAGATTTTGTCTAATTTTGTATTAATCTTCTGGTAGTATTAGTAACATCTTGCACGGATGTATTGGTATTTGGTTGGTATTTTTGACATTTTGCATTGATTGGTTATTGTTATTAACATCTTATATGAAGAATCTTTATTCAACAGATGCATATTAATTTACCAAATAATTCTGTACGTTTAATTTTTATTATTAATTGTATTTACTAGTTTCTTAAAGAAACTATTTATTTATCATCTATAAAGAATTATGTAGTAAACTCACAAAGCATATATATTGTTTAGGATTTTGCTAAATTACCTTTGCACGCCATTTTTATTTATTAATGGCATTGTCTTGTGTGAATAATTTACGTATATATTTATCTATCCGTTTATGTCAGGCTGACGTTAGCTGCCAATCTACGGGTCATAATCCATCTATAAAAAATAATCTTTTAATTTTGGCTTCTTCGCTTAGTTTAAATTTAACGTAGGTCATATTTGATTGGTTGATCAGAGTAAAGCCCACAAACCTGATAACCCTCACATTTTTTTGTAAAAAAAGGTTGCATGTTGCATTAACATCTAAATGAATTTTCACTTGTTAGTAATTTACTAACTGATGAGATGCATTGATACACAACGAAACACGACTGCAGTTGTGTAACGATTTTGACGTTTTCGGTGTAATAGACTAAAATAAATAACATTGTTCTACTTTATATCGAGCCTTCTTTTAAAGTAAAAGTTACGAATGTTCTCATCTTACCTGGTTATATATATATATATATATATATATATATATATATATATATATATATATATATATATGTATATATATATGGAAAATCAAAAAGTTTGTAAATGTTAATATGGAGAATATAAATATGTACAAACTTTTTGAAAAGCTGAAAGCGAAAGCTTTTAAAGAAAAACAATTGTTTTGAAAAGCCACCTGTAAAAAAACAATTTAATTTTAATATTTCTCTTTAAAACTACATATATTATAATTATTACAAACAAATACATATAAACTTTGGATATTTTCCCAAATCTTATTTTCTCTATACAGCCAGATTTTGTACACTTTTCTAACAATTTCACTTTTTACCTACATATATATTTGTGTGTGTCTGTGCGTGTGTGATAGATGATAGAGAGACACATATTATATCCATATATATATATATATATATATATATATATATATATATATATATATAATGTGTGTGAGTCTATGTTTGATAGATGATAGCAAGCCACAGGTTCGAATGAGTAGGCAGACATATGTAATGCGAAGAGTGAAGAGCATGAGCTTTTCTGAAATCAAGGACATGGAGCCGCCTTTGCTGCGTTTTTCTCCGGATCGGAGTGGTAAGTCCAGTAGACAAAATCGTGTTTACCCCGGCCATAGAGCGGAGGCATGTTAAATGCCTACTGGGGAACGCATTTTTCTCTATCTAAGAATACTCGAATGCGCAGGCCGATAGACGTGATGCATACGGTTTAATACATAAAAATGGAGCGTCTATTTCAAATACAAAGTAATAACATTTGAAGTAATATATATATATATCGCCTGACGATTGCACTAGCATGAAACAGACTGTCGCCTCTAAGTGCTGACTTCCATGTCCACTTTTATATTTACAAACGCTCTATCTCTGATATTGAGCACTTTACCCCATAAATATAGCACACTTTAAGACTATATTTCTGCATATATATATATATATATATATATATATATATATATATATATATATATATATATATATATATATGTGTGTGTGTGGGGGGGGGGGAAAATATAGTTTAAAGTTATGGTATATATATATATAGGATAAAGTATACAGTATGAGAGATAGAGCGTATTTATATATATAATATAAAAGTGGACAGTGAATTCAATACTCAGATGCAATCATCACGCTACCCTATATATATATATATATATATGTGTGTGAAGAAATAGTTATGCCATATTTAGGGGATAAAGTGCTCAATATCAGTGATAGAGCGTATGTAAATATAAAAGTGAACATTGATGTCGACACTCAGATGCGATAGACTGTTTACCTTAGATATATTTTTGTATTTAGGCACCAATCCTTCTTTTATGCATGTTTCATGAATATGACAGACAAGGTGGTTTTTATTTAGTTTTTTATACAATTTCTCATGTGATCTTATAATTCTTTCTCCTTTCGGAGGATGAATTATATAAAAACTCTGCAATTTTTTTCCGATCGCTTTCGGCTATATATTTAGCCATTTTCAAGGTTGAACTATATTAAATGTCAACAAGAAATAGATTGTTGTATGTATGTATTTATATAATGTTTTCATTTTCAAAAACACCGTTTTTTCCTTACCCGTCCTAAAAAATTTCACACTCCCATTATTAACAGCAGATTTTTTCTAATTCTTATTCTCCTGAAAACTTCCTCAAGTGTCACGTGCCCCGTCCATGCGAATCTGAGCATTTGTCTCTAGCAACATTTCCCAGCCGCTGTCCCCGGGCGCGCAAATGCACCCCGAAAGTTGGAAAAGTGACGCCCAAATTAACAGAAGAGAAATTCAAGATAATTTTTTTTTTTGAATATTTTAGAAAATTTTAAAAGAGCAAGTATATGGCATCCATATATAAGTAATGTCTTTGTTATTTGATATTTTTATCTGGGTGCCACGTATGACGATAAACTACATCCGCGTCTTGGGTAACTATATGCAACAGCAAAAGGTTTTGAAGAGCGTAGAACCACCTCTTAATTGCTGGTGTTCCCAGGTCCACCCTGACGCGGTGTGGTAGCACCTGTTAAGGTCCTAAATATGGGCAAATAGTTAACCCCCAAACTGAGGTCAAAAAGCTATGAAAGTTTAGAAATAGGTTTTATTACCAGCAATACATTTTTGAAAAATATTACCAGCAATAAATATCTTGGCATTAAATAACTCATTGAGGCTGGTAAGCTGTAAAACAAAGCAAACCAAACCAAACTAAAGTGGGCGCTAAATTCCTTAATCTTTAAATGGATAATTCTTTGCGTTTTGCCTCTCAGAATTTAAATCAGTGATTATCGATTTCACTAAAAAAAATTTCATAAATGAATTTAGATCGTAACTATACCACTAATCCTCTTCAAAATCTTTATCCTCAGTTTAGATTAGTCAATTCTTCTGTTTTGTTCTCAGTTCCAGCGAAAATGATAGAGCTCATCTCATAAATTTTGTCCTCAATTTTTCTGAAGAAGATGGATTAAATCTTTTGTTTCGTTCTTAGTTTCATCAAAAGTGTGTATGGTGATAACGCCTCCCCATCCTTCCCAATGGTGCCATTTCCGCTCTAATGCGTATAAAAGTGATGTGGCTCTTATTTTCATTCTATTAATTTTTGGTGCCATAAAATAAATCCGGAGAAAGAATACTCAGGTAAGTAAATCATGTAATAATTGCATCATGGGTATTTGCAGCAAAATCCAGGCTATAGCCTTTTTCAGTTATTACAGACCAAAGCGTACGACTTGCTGTCAAGCTGCTGACAAATTTGGTGTCCATATTTTGTAAGAGTGATTGAATCTTGATATTGGAGCACGGAAGATAAAAATCAATCATTAAAAACAGATTCAGCTCAGTCAATATATTTCAAAATATAAAAAATACAAATACTGATCGAGATAAATCGATAAGACTAAAAGGTTTTCAATTTGATATAACACCGGTCAAAATCGAAATGCGTTGGCCAGATATATACCCTAACCTCTAGAAGAAGAAGAAGAAGAAGAAGAAGAAGAAGGAGGAGGAGGAGGAGGAGAAGAAGAAGAAGAAGAAGAAGAAGAAGAAGAAATAATGGAAGAAGAAGCAGCATTAAGCACATAATTTACGGCAGCAATAATAGGAATGAAAATATAGAAGGAGCTGTATGATAAATAGATATGATGAGATAGGCAGACAGATAGATAGATAGATAGATAGATAGATAGATAGATATATATATAGATAGATAGATAGATAATGAAAAGGCTGAGATAGATAATGAACTGACTGAGATAGACAGATAGATAATGAAGAGACTGAGATAGATAGATAATGAACAGAGATAGATAGATAGATAGATAGATAGATAGATAATGAAAAGGCTGAGATAGATAATGAACTGACTGAGATAGATAGATAATGAACTGACTGAGATAGATAGATAATGAACAGAGATAGATAGATAGATAGATAGATAGATAGATAATGAAAAGACTGAGATAGATAATGAACAGATAGATAGATAGATAGATAGATAGATAGATAGATAGATAAATAGATAAATAGGAACAAACTGAGATACATAGATTTAAAGATATAAACGTGAAGTCTAGGCAGTTTTTATTAAAAAGAAAGAGCAAATCATCTTAATCCTGAAAAAAATTGTGATAGGATTATTGAGGGTGAATAAGTAGGTTTTGCAAATGTAGAAAGTGAACGAGCCAGAAATCATACTCAATTGGCTTTTAACAGAAGGATCAAACACACTGCTAAAATGAATTCATTCGCCAAAGTGAGTTCCTAAAAACCAGACTCGTCTTTAATGGTAACACTGGTCAAGCACACATGAAGCTTAAACTACACGAGGATCCATTATTGGCGTATAAACAACAAGCATGGGGAAATTAGAAATCAGGGATTTTAAAATCAGATGAGTACAGAAATTGAATATCTGGGAAGTGTTGAACACTGAGATCCGAAGATGTATTGGGATGTCCAAAGACGCATTCCAAAAACTAAGCCGGGTATTAAGAAATAGGAAATTTTCGTTAGAAACAAAGAAAAAATACTGAACTGTTACGTGACATCTGTCCTTTTGTATGGCAGCGAATGCTGGACAATCTACTCAAAGATGAAAAAGAGACCTGAAGAAACAGAAATGTGGTTCTACAGAAAAATGCTGAGGATACCATGGGCCGAACATGTGATTAGCGACGAGGTTTAGAAAAGAATGGGCACAAGAAGGAAACTTATACTACACATTAGGAAGAGGCAGTTGAAGTTTCTGGTGCACGCAATGAGAAAGGATGGCTTGTAAAATCTGATACTCCCTGGACAGATTGAGGGAAAGAAGAAAGCAGAACGTAACATACTTGATGAACTCGTGTAAATGAATGGTAGAACAGGGTTTGGGAGAAATAACAAAAAGACAAAGCCTATTAATAGCTACAAGGGAGAGAAGAAGTGGAGGGCGATGATCGCCTACATCCTGAAGAGAGACAGAAAAAAGAAAAAGAAGAGTTGTACCGAAAAATGTGCCTTAAAATTTGGTATATTTATAAGGCAAGTATCGGGGTTAGAGCTCTTGTATATATATATATATAAAGACATTTTTTTATGTTTATACGTTCTTTTTATAGATACAAATATTTAAGTAAAAGCTTTGTTTATAATAAACAGTATTAACGAGATTTATCGGCCTGAATGTCCGACAAATTGTCATACAAAATATGTGTCCTTCGACAGGAATCGAACCTGTATCCTATACGGAACAGTCATATAGCTTGACGTGCCTTATCGATTGACCCACTGTTTTTAAATTACAATTTTCTATGATTTCTTTCTCGTACATTCATATCTGCTCGATGCGTATCCAAATGTAAACAAATGACGTCACACATTATGAAATGGACAAAGAACGACAATTATATTAAGATATTGTTTTTATGTTTCTACGTTTTTTTTATTTGCTACAAATACTTAAGTAAATGCTCTGGTTATAATAAAAAAGAACAAAGAACCACTCAAGGTAGAGTGCTACTGAATGATGTTGGTGAAAGTAGATAACGGTTGAGACGCGACAAACAGGTTCAGATTGTACTGGTCACGGAAGCATCCTATTGGGACCCTCTTAAACCAAAGATGCGTGTCGTGGGGGGGGGGGAAATAAACCTGTCCGAATGCGGCTTCCTTCTTACCAATGAACAACGAAGAAAATGGCGATTATTCGACCGTGTATACGTGGCGTGTCAGGTTTTAGCTGTAAAAGTCTGAATTGGTGGAACAAAGGAACATTGCACGTCGGAACATTTTCCATGGAAAAAGCGATTGAGTAACAAAAGGCTTGCAACGTTTCGTCTACGTGAAGAGCGTTGTAAGGTGGAGAAGTAATTCACCACCCACACGGTCACGGAAACACTTTTGAATTCTGTCAAGGCTGGAAAGTGGGAATTGCGCGGTACCTTCCCAGGTATAGCAGAAATATCTGATTTTTGGTCTGAGGTGAGTCTTTTAAACAAAGGTAATTGCACTTTTGGAACTGTAAAAAAAACGACAATTACTCCAGCCTCGTTAGCAATAGATCACACACACACACACACACACACACACACACACACACACACACACATATATATATATATATAAATAAATTAATATCGTATATATATATATATATATATATATATATATATATATATATATATATATATATACACTCTCGACTCCCCCGTCAAATTCGACGTATGAGGGTCAAGCAGATAAGTTCCTAGAAAACCGACAGCCCGACATCAGCACATGAGATTTGATTATATTGGTGAAGGTTTTGTGCAGAACCATGAACACTTTTTGAAGGGACGAATACAGAGACTTGGTGCCACAGGGTCCCCAAACGACCCTCTGCAGGTTTTGAATTCAGAGTTGTCCTTCTCCTAGACCAGTTGCCATCCAAGGCTATATAGAAACCAGTCTGTCCTGCTATTTACCCATAGCTGGAGGGAGAAGAAGCGGATTCACACGTTTTCCATATATTAAAAAAGATAATAATAAATTTTAAATCAATACAAAAACCTGAATAATAATGACCATTCCAAAGAAAATAAAGCAGATAATACCACCAAGTATATTTAAAGAAATTCTAAAGAATGTCCATTGCAAACCCGATCTTAATCAGACTCTCTTGTTTACCTAAGCACTATTTCTACTATAGAAAATCCAACAGTTAAAAAATTTTATATCAGGAGTACCAAGAATTCCTTTAAAACTAGTTGGTACCAACAAATATTATCTTTCACCAATAACGCGTACAGATTTAGGACCTCCCTTCTAAATATTTTTGGAAGTTAAAAGACGCTAATAAAACCCCTAAGGTAAATGGAAAATACAAAAAAAAACAAAAAAAACTTGTAAATCTTTAATTGAACCTTGCTTCTTATGTTTACATGAAAATTAGAAATTATCAAATTTTTTGACAAATTCCCATATCAAACCAAAGGAGTGAATTAACTGTAAATTGCCGACACAGTATAACTTTTACCTTAAAATATAGTTAAATTTTTAAAATTACGTATTACCATTTCTTATAGCCATGACTTATTAGTAAATAATGGTCCACTTCTACTAGTAATTACCTTATTTTTTTTATTCAGCTTTACTATTGCTATGTATTGCCATCCCGTTAGTATTATCAATATCATATATAGATGTTCCACATTTTTAATTTTATCTCCAGGCCCCTTTAAGAAGCTTCCTGAATTTAAAATTTAAAAAAATCTGGTGAAATTAACTTTACGCCTGATTACCCTCCTAACCCTCCCCTCAGCCTCCTTTCAAAAATTGAAAATGTCATATTTGTCTAGAATCACGATACATTTATTGCTTATATATCAATGATGGACTATGTTCCAATTCATCATGGCATTAAAAAATAACTCCCCCACCTCCACCCTGTGAGATTACTTTTCTATTTAGTGCAGATCTGACATTTAGTTGGTTAATCAAGACATACCCACAAGTCTATTTTCAATTTTGACCTTATGTTTCCCACCCACCCTTTATCTTTCGGAAAAAAAGTAAAAGTTTGCTTTTGAAATTTTCTTAAAAATCCTTTAGTCTCCAGTTACTTAGCATCACCTGAAGAATTACAATTAAAGTATTGAAACATGAAATTACAATAAAACCATTTTACAACGTTACAGAAAAAAATTCATGTTTCGGTACTAAGATGGTACTTCTTCAGGCGATGGTAGATAAAAAAAAACAATCTCTTACCTTTTTAATTCTGACCGTATGCGCTCCTTTTAACTTACGAAAAGAGGTAAAGAGTTGTTTTTTTTAGTTTGGTCTGGTTTGGTTTACGGCATATCAACCTCAGTGGGTTATTTAATGCCGACAAGATTTTTATTGTTTTTTCAGAAATGTATTGCCGGTAATATTTTTTTCTTCAAAAATGTATTGCTGATATTAAAACCTATTTTACACTTTCATAATGTTTTAATCCCTTTTTGGGGGCGGGGGGTTAACTGCCCATAGTTGGGACCTTAACAGGTGCTATAACCCCGGGTCAGGGTGGACCTGTGAACACCAGCAATTTCATACTCCTCAAAACCTCCTGATCAGAGGCCTTGCTGTTGGAAGTAGGTTATCGTCTTACCCAGGACACGGATGTAGTTTATCGTCATACCCAGGACAATTTGTTTTTTTTTAATTTCTTTAATAAATCATTTTGATTCTTAGTTATCTACCATCGCCAGAAGAAGTACCATATTATTATCGAAACATGAAAGTTTTCGTGTAGCAATGTAAAATGTTTTTAGTATAATTTATTATAACATATATATATATATATATATATATATATATATATATATATATATATATATATACACATATATATATATATATATAGTATTTACATTAGTCGGACTATTGTCCTCATCTTTGTCGCTATATTTGTCACAACGTTTCGGCCGTTGTACTTTCCGGCCTTCTTCAGGTGGTTGGAATTTCGAACCGAACCCTTTATTTCGATCACTGGGGTAGACTGTTCTAGTTCCACGAGCCATGTTTGATGGATGTCAGTTATCAGTTATCTCCTGGTAATTTTCCCTCTGAAAGTTCTCCACTGCCTGAACCGGGTATTGAACTCACACTCTTTGGGTCTGTCACTGGATCTAACAAACGCCTTTATCCACTGTACCATGTGTCCTTGAACAATAAAAAATATTAAAAAATTAAAATCTTCAGACACTTGGGTTGTATATTAATATTATTTCATTTTTATTATTATTTCATTTAGATTCTTCGACTAATTTCGGCCAACATGGCCATAAGCAGGAGAAAAAAATTCTGCTTGCTGGTAGCAGTGAACTACACAAATGAATGCCTCTTACTTACATATATATATATATATATATATATATATATATATATATATATATATATATATGTGTGTGTGTGTGTGTGTGTGTGTGTGTTTGTGTGTGTGTTTCTATGTGTGTTAGTTGGTTTTGTAAATCCTTAGCTAAAGTTTGCTATTTTCCTTGTTGGAGATTTTATCCCTGATAAATATTCATCACTGGATCAAGTGCAATGACATTAAAACATTTTTTCATCAAGAGTATGTAGACTTATTTATACCCGTCGGTGTGTTTGTGTATGTGCGTCTTGATATATATTAAATGATTTTATTTAATCAATAATAACGAAGGTTGAGCGATGGAGACTATTAGTGTCGGTGATAAGGACAATGAAGATACCGCCTATGAAAGAGTTTGGATAGCCTTAATGAGTTTCACTGCAACCCCTTTCCATCTCCCACCCCCCACTTTCATTTACAGGAGAAGAACCTCAGTAGGGCGATCAAAACAAAATGGCTGGGATCGATAACAGATATAATTTATCTGGTAGCTGATAAGAACCAACACTGGCCAACCGATTGGTTTCGATGTCTATCGTTTGAGAATAGCGAAGGTTTGACTCACCAAATTGTCGTTCTATTGATTGCCATTGGCAATATAACTATAACACATCCACTTTATGCTTCGTTGCCATACTGAACGCAACTATATAGCCATCTGTATAACAAAACAGCAATATAAAGATAAGTTCTTTTTTTCACCAGGGTTTTCAACATGGAATTACTAATTCTACTAAGATCTTTCCCTGTGTCGTATTGGAAATTTTTGTAACCAGAATCTTACCTATTTGTAAGTCGACTATTCGTCCAATCATTGAATAATTTTGTCATATCATTGAATAATTTTTGCAATATTCAATCATTGAATAATTTTGCAATATTCAATCATTGAATAATTTTGCCTGATACTTCTGCTATGTATTTAGAGATTTTTGATAAGATTCAAAGAAGGATCTGCAATATTTTTCGTCCTGACCTGGCATCTAGCCTTTCACGGCAGTTCCTTTTCTAGCTTACTTGAGACTTTTCCGTGAATATTTTCGAAATAGTTGTTCTGGTGAGTTTTTCATTTTGGTAGCTCGATTTTACGAATTTAAGCGCAGTACTAGATTGGCAGGTAGGTTTCATCATTTTGCATTTGAAATGACTAGACATAATCGTAAGAGTTACTTATTTTCACTTCTCTCTTGTGGAACTCTCTTCCGGCTTCTTTCTACCCACTCAACTTTGATCTTCAAAGACTGGAATACAATGTCAGTCGTTTATCTTCTGTCTCCTTAATTCCTTTTCTTATTCTTTCCTGGCATTCACATAAGACATTTAGCCACCTTAACACCATTTGTCGTAAGAATCACGAATATATATATATATATATATATATATATATATATATATATATATATATATATATATATATATATATATATATATATATATATATATACCGGGTGTAACAGCAAAATTGTCCAAAATGTGCAATACCAAAATTGTTCAAATATTAGATTAAGCTTTGAACCAGTATATCTTCGAAATCATTAAAGATATCTTACTGGCATTCTCTGAGATTTTTATACCACTATTGGACTCTATTTTGAATAATATATATATATATATATATATATATATATATATATATATATATATATATTATGAAATGTACAAAGTCCGACAATTATTTTAAGACATTTTTATGTTTAACATTCTTTTTATAGATACAAATATTTAAGTAAATATTTATTGTTTATTATAAACACTGTTATAAACATTGTTTATTATAAACAGAGCATTTACTTAAATATTTGTATCTATAAAAAGAATGTTAAACATAGAAATGTCTTAAAATATATATATATATATATATATATATATATATATAGTTCTAAGTTGAAATGATGATCCCTCTTCCTGTTGTAACCTGCTCATCCAGTTTTCCTCTCTACTGTCCCCGCTATTTTAAACTTATTCACCGTTCTTTTGATAGTTCTTGACGTGGACTTTGATGGAAGTCAGAGTATAAATTTCGGTAATGATCTTTTCCTCTAACCATTGCTCAGTTTGAAAGACATAGTGGGGCTGACATAAAACGATTTTAACCTGTTTTCTTTCTGGCTGAATAACTCAAAGGTTAGGATGCTTGTCTCCGTTGGTAGTTGCATAATTAAAAAAAGGAATTTCGTTTTTACAAATTACAAAAAAAAAGAAAAAAATGTAAATTTGTAGAGTAGAAACAAAATTCCATTTTTTTTTACGCCTCAACTTGCAAGTACTTTGTAAACGTCATCAACCCATTTTTTCTTGATTTGAATTCTTAAGCGTTTCTAGTCTTTTTTTTTGCACTGATTTACTTCAATTAAGGAGTGACCAAGACTGGCAACTGTTAGTCGAAATATTTCCATAAAATAAATGATTCGTTGGTACTACATGTTTTTTAAAATTTAAACTCAAAGGTTTTTTCAATGATTCTTATGGCAAATGGTATCAAGATGGCTAAATGTCTTATCTGAAAACCTGGTTAAAAGAAACTGAATTCAAACTCATTCAGATTATCTTCGTCCACTCTAACCTTCTAACTTTCTGTCCTGGTGTAACAAGGTACCTCACTCGTTTCACATACGATATATTTTCAAGTCTTTTTTTTTCACTGTTCTTTCGACTGTCATAGTTGAAACTCTTCTTTTACGAGCCAAACGTCTTATGAATTGATATGGATCACTTCTAATTGATCTTTTTAATTTCCTTCCTAACTTTCTGTTTGAAGTAGTATGAAAAATCAGCATCTTGATTATGTAATTATATTCTCTTTCACTATCTATTTTAACCGTTGCTTCTATTGAAAGTCATCAAGGGGCGCAGTTTCTGTTATTTGCTGGCATCCTTCCTGATTCTGTATCGCCACTCCACGGGAGTCGAAGAAGTACGCCCTCCCTTCATTCGCTCAAAGTCATTTTCAATCAGTGATTCAAAAATAGCGATTTTCTAAAGCTAATAATTTAGAAATTTCTGAAGAAGTTGGGCGCCGTCTATGGCATCCATCTCGAGACTATCTTGTTCGATCAATTTCCTTATCATCTCTACTACATTTGTTATAACTGATCCATACACCGAGGTATTTGAAGTGTTTAGTATTTATAAATTCTACTCACTCATGATGGATTCAGAGTATGGTCCAACATTGCTTTTATTCGGATTCTTGATTATAGTTCCTGTTTTCCTGGAGAGGGATGGGTTCCGATAGATTAAAAGGCCCAACATACGCCACATGATGAGCACACCAAGAAACCATTCGTGGAGACACATTCTCTATCACACAACCGTGGCAGATGTAGAAGAATGGTAGATAGTTCAGCACGTCGGGGAAAGAAGAAGAAGAAGAAGAAGAAGAAGAAGAAGAAGAAGAAGAAGAAGAAGAACAACAACAACAACAACAAAAACAACAACAACAACAACAACAACAATACTTGCTAGACGATGTAGATATTCTGTTCGAGATCATTCTTATTCCAGCAATGACTATCACCCACATAATTTGTACATTGGCCCCGGGGAAAGAAAGCAGGCTCGTTGTCTTCTAATAGATTCATTAGGGGCGTGGTATGGAAACTTTAGCCCAGCCTATTTTATGTTCAATTTCTTTTTACTAAATTTCTTATAGGTTATTCATATGCTTAGGTATTTGAAGTGTTTACTATTTACTAATTGTTGAGGGCTCCTGCCCTTTTTCACAAATGGACTCACCCAGGGTATACGTATACTACTGCTAACGAACGACGAAGGAGAGCGTACGAACGTAGCGAGCAAGAGTCACAGGGAGCGAGCACGTACACTCAGTAAGAAGTCATACAATGATGCGTCGATACCAAAGACTTTATATATATTTCTCTACTAGCCCCGCATTCCTGGAACTACTAACCTGTATTACCAGTTTGTATTATTACGTTAATACATTTATTTTCCTATATTTATTCTTGGCGTTTGTTATTATTTGATACCGAATTTCATCCCGGAATCCACAACACTATTTGAACAGCCTTAATTTTTAGGATTGATTCAAGGTAGGTACCATCACTGCTTTCATTCCAGTTCCAGATTATAATTTCATTTTTGAAAAGGTTTATCTTGAGTCAAATTTCTTGGAACACTTGGTAGGGAATATTGATTTATTTGGATATGATTAGATGCAAAGCATGGTATATAATACTAAAAAAAACGAAAAACTCAGCAGTATTTAATTCATTGTTGTTCATTAACTGGTTAATTCGTGGTTTGGTTGTTAGTTTGAACGCAAAATGAGAAGCTCATAGGCTTAAACGCTTTCAATATTTAACTAAAATATAGTAAAACGAATTTCTATTGAATAAACAACATACAATATGAGGTCAATAACTGTATACATTATTTACATTATTCGGACTGTTATTCTCATCTTCATAGCCATATTAACAGCGTTTCGGCCGTTGTACGCTCCGGCCTTCTTTAGGTGATTGGAATTTCGAACTGAACCCTTTATTTCGTTCATCGGGATAGATTGTTCTAGTTCCACGTGCCATCCCTCTTCCGGATGTCTCAGTTATTAAATAACGGGTTCGAATCAAAATTCTAAACATCTGGCGTAGGCCGGAGCGTACAACGGTCGAAAGGTTGTGAATATGGTAATATTGATTAGCATAATAGTCAATGTAAATAATGTGAATAATTATAATACCTCGTTTCAGAGATATAGACATAAATTGAGGATCAATAACGTTTAATTAATTTATGACTATTCACAATCGCTTTCTTCCATATGAAAACCAAGAATGTAATATCGACATTATACGAGGGTCACTCAATAAATAAAGTGAATTTTTCGGTATAAGGACTTCTAATACAGATAGAAGCTTACTTTTTTTTCATTTTTCAAAGTAGTCTCCTAGCACTGTCACACACTTTTCCCATCTTTGCACAAGCTTCTGTATTCCTTCAGCGTAAAAATCTTTGGACTGATGTCTCAGCCATTCGCTCACAACACTTTTGACTTCATCGTCACTTTTAACCTTCGTCTCTCTCGCGAACGCTTTCAATGGACCACACAGGTGAAAATCTGAAGGGACAAGGTCTGGGCTGTAAAGGAGATGAGGGAGCAGTTCTCAGCCCAGCTCGTTGATGGTCTGCACCGTTTGGGCTGCTGTGTGAGGCCTTGCGTTGTCATGATGCAAGATGACTCCTGACTGATGACCCCTGCGTTTGTCCCAACAGATAAGCTCAAAGTCCTTGCAATGTCATCCACTGTCACCCTTCTGTCAGACTGAATGAGGTCATTGACTGATTCGATCACCTCAGGAGACCTCACTTCTGTAGGCCTCCCAGGCCTGTCTTCATCATCAATACTGCCCCGTCCTTCTTTAAACAATTTAGCCCACTTGTAGACATTTTTTGGCTGAAACATGTGGTACCATACACAGTTGACATTCTCCTATGAATTTCAACTGGTTTGCACCCTTCAGCAACCCAAAACTTGATAACTCACCGCTGTCCAATCCTGGAGCAAGCTTTTTGGTCGGACATCTTTGTTAATCGCCAAAACTCTCAAAGTTGTTTTTTTTAATCTGCAAAATAAATTAAATCCATGTGAAAAAGAAGTAAAACAAAAAAAAAAACAAAAAAAAGAGTAAGCTTCTATCTGTATTAGAAGTCCTTATACCGAAAAATTCAAATTATTTATTGAATGACCCTCGTATAAAAATTAAACATATTCGGTCAGTAACACCAGTGTTAATTCCTGAAAATAGGCAATCGCTTTCTAACTGATTTTCCCCGCGGTTTATTGTTGTAAAATAATTTGAAAAGCAGTTAACATTGACGGCAGGTTAGTGGGATTGTAGTTAATGTCGTCACAAATCTGCTTAACATTGGCCTTGGCTTGTTATCCCCTGCTAAATCTTTCTTGTGTAGGCCCCCATAAAAGAAATTCAATAACAATTTTGTTTTTAATTCTACAGCTTTGCCCTGCGAAACTGACTCTATGCACTTTGATAATGTCTGATACTGGACGAAAGTTTCCGTACAATCGTTCATCGGCCACTCTTAGCATGTGTATTTAGGCGCCATCTAATCTTAGAAGTTTTGAGTTAAGGTTCAATGTTGAGCAGCCATATATTAGAACTTAAAAGAAGCTCCTTTTAATGTTGCCTGGAAGAGCTAGATTTCCACACAAGAGATAAATTGTCGACGGCACATAAGTTTTACCAATGTGTGTGTTTACATCTCGTTCGCAGCTAGAGATTTTACTGCCTAGATAAATAAATTTATCTACACAGTTGTAAAGGAAAATCCAATTGAGCGAAAGAATTTTAAGAATACATTTCTAAATTCAGGACTTAGTCATTATTTATTATCGTGCCAACATAAGTATTGATTACATAACACCGAAAATGAGTGAAGTGGGTATTTGGAGAAGTATTAAATTTAGTACTTAGCGATTAAAAAAAGGCGGAATCAAACTGATTTATTTTCTTTGTAAAAGTCATATCCATTTAGAAGGCAGGCGATCAGGTTTCTCGACATATTCCTTTTTTTTAAACTATGAATTTCCATGATTTTTTGAGAAAGATAGTGGAATAACTTCTCGTTGTCTTCTTCGTGGTTTTGAATTAAGAATTGCCTTTTCTCGAGATTAGCTGGCGGCCTAGACTACAGAGCCCCGTCTACCCTGACGATGTATAACGCCTGCTTTAAAGTACGTCTGATATTATAACTCTATTTTTATCTCTTGTTGCGTTTTTTCCCCCTAAATATATAGAGAACAGAGATTTTGATATGACTTTTAAGAAATCTGAACTATAACATCACGGATTACATAAAAACTGACCAATGAGAGATTTTCTTTCTTTTTAGAGATAGGAAGAGTGGTTTTATTAGCCAACTGGTACAACTACCGTCTGCTTGTTACATCCGTTCGAAAACGAGGCTGACACTCACAATGTTTTTGATCAATAATCTCTAATCTAGTTCGGATGATAGAGCGAAAAGTTCTTGATGTAGAAGCACAAAGAATAAGAACGGAGATCTCGTTTCTCTGAACGTTTTCGTGGTCTGGAGATAAATTCACAGGACGACACAGATAACATAAAGAAAAGCTTAACAGAATGCTACTAGAGAAAAGATAACGGAAAATCGAGGGAAAGATAGAGAAGAAAGACTTTCAAAACATTGGGCCTCTGGGAAGAGATAAGCGGGAAACTGCGCAGATATAATTAATATTTTAGCATCAATGCGCAATGCTCGGACAAAAAGGACATTTGGCATGAGGAGATGCATTACGTCAGCTTAATTAGGAAAAAGATCAGGAAAGGATGGCGATTATCAGCGTCTAACACTGCTGGATTAGGACGAGAGAAACGCCAAAGAAAACAACTTATTCATGTCAATGTTTATCGTCTTACGCGGACTTGTATTTCGTTTGCATATAACGAAATTCGTCCGCCTCTTTCTCTCTAGCAGATTTAAGGAATATGGAGTAAACATTTATGTACAAAAAAATAAATAAGCCGTATTATTGCGGACCAAATGCAAGTGATGAGAGAATTCAAGAATTTGCTTCCATTTTCGCCTCGGCATGGTGCTTATTTGATACGGAACCATAATTATATTTCAAGAACGATTGCTCTGTGAAATTAACTCACAGAACTTCATTTCTTTCTACCTTTTTTGACATTCATATCACACACCTCATCTAGTTACCCTCTGCAGTGAGTGTCATTTAAGCATTTTATTGGGTGGTTAATAGTTAAATAATAATAATAATGCTACTGCTGCTGATGATAAATAATGACAAATTAATAATAATAATAATAGCAGTAGTAGTGGTAGTAGTAGCAGTAGTAATAATAGTAGTAGTAATAATAATTATAAATAATAATAAGCTCTCTGGTTGGGACCCGAATGGACAAGCGTATGGAACAGAAATCCAAGGAAGAAATAATAATAATAATAATAATAATAATAATAATAATAATAATAATAATAATAATCTGAACAACCGTAGCTATGGTTACAAAATAAATAAGAATATATTCAATCACATACTCTACATGCATGATCTCAAACTCTTTGCCAAAGATGACAATGAGTTGAAGGGCCTCCTCAATATTGTAAAATACTTCAGTGACGACATAGGTATGAACTTCGGATTAGATAAATGTGCAAAAGTTACATTCAAGAATAATAGAATTACAGAAGCACTCTTAATAGATTTAGATTTTGTCACAAAGATTAGGGAACTGGAGCGTGATGAAGCTTATAAGTACCTAGGAATTAGCGAAGGAGATGGCATACATCACCCCCAAATGAAGGAGAAGGTAAGAAAGGAGTACTACAGGCGTGTACGTCTGGTACTAAATACCGAGCTAAACTCAAAAAACAGAATATCAGCCATAAACACCTTGGCTGTCCCTGTGGTGCAATACAGCTTTAACGTCCTTAACTGGACCATAGCTGAAATTAAGCGAATGGACGCCAAAACGAGAAAGCTCCTCACTTGCTACCGCATGCATCATCCCAAAGCTGGTGTTGAACGCCTGTATGTGCCCAGATCCGAAGGAGGCAGAGGATTAGTTCAACTAGAACTGTCCTACAAACTACAACAATTGGCCTCCAAAGATAGTTGGAAACTACAGAAGACTGGATGATGGTATGTGTCAAGGAACATGAAAGTAGTAAGCGTCTTTACTCCATAATAAAGGAAACCAACAAATTCAAAATGGAGTTTCAAATGGGCGCAGAAATACAAGTACAGCACGGTAAACCGGCTGAAGCTGCAAAATACTTAAAAAAGAAAGCAAAGACAGATGCAACCGATAAGATACAGAAACAATGGCAAGATAAACCGCTTCATGGCCAATACTCTGCCCGTACCAAACAAGCTGACGTAGACAAAAACCGTATCCATCAGTGGCTACCTAGTGCAGGGTTGAAAGCTGAAACTGAAGGTTTTATTCTTGCTGCACAGGACCAATGCTTGTTAACTAGGAATTATCAAACACATATACTAAAATACTGTGTTAGCCCAAAATGCAGATTCTGTGATAAATATCCAGAAACCATTGATCATCTTGTATCAGGTTGCACGATATTGGCACACACTGAATATAAAACCCGGCATGACAGAGTGGGTCAATATATGCACTGGAAAATTTGCAACTTCTACGGGAAGAAAACTGAAAGAAACTGGTACAAACACCACACAGACCCGGTTACAGAGATAGGACCTGTTACAATTCTATGGGACTACACAATACACACTGACAGAACAATCAAAGCCAACCGCCCAGGCATTGTTATTAAAGACCACAAACAAAAAAATGCCTCCTTATTGATATGGCTGTCCCTGCAGACTGCAATGTATCTTTGAAGATATTCGAAAAGCTGTCAAAATACAAGGACCTTGAAATAGAAATCTCAAAAATGTGGCACATGGGAACATCAACAATCGCTGTTGTAGTTGGAGCCTTAGGATTGGTTGGAAAAGATTCCAGTAGACTAATTGAAAGGATTCCTGGAAGTTCATGCCTCAAAGAGATACAAAAGATTATCCTGACAAGTACAGCCCACACTTTATGAAGGGCTTTATCTACGTAATATTTTTTTTCAGTGTAAAATGGCATGATACCATTTCTAACCTTATATCCCTGGGCGGGACCCGGAAAGAAATGTGTAAACGCCAGATATCACAGGAAATAAATAATGATAATAACAATGATGATGATGATGATAAATAATGACAATAATAATGATGGCAGTAGTAGTGGTAGCAGTAGTAATAGTAGTAGTAGTAATAATAATTATAAATAATAATAAGGTCTCTGGTTGCGACCCGAATGGACAAGCGTATGGAACAGAAATCCAAGGAAGAAATAATAATAATAATAATAATAATAATAATAATAATAATAATAATAATAACTGCACACTTAATGAAAGGAAACCGCAAGAAATTGGTATGAACACTATCCGGATCGGGTCATGAAAGAGAGAACCTGTAACAATTTTATGGGACTATACGATACACACAGAACAGTCAATGCTGATCGACCAGACGTCGTTATTAGAGACGGGGGCAAAGACAGAATGTGGCTCCTTATTGATATGGCTGTCCCTGAAGACTGCAATGTATCTTTGAAGATCTTCGAAAAACTATCAAAATCGAAATCTCAAAAATGTGGCGAGTGAGGATCATAGCAATTCGAGTTGGAGTCTTCGGATTGATTGGAAAAGATTTCAATAGACTCATTGAAGTAAAACCTGATTGACCATGCCTTAAAAAATACAAAAAAAAATGTCCTCCCAAGTACAGCCCGCTGCATACGAAGGGCTTTATCTACGTAAAATACGTGCGAATTTTTAATTTTTTTTTTCAGAACAGCTCAGTGGAAAATGTCATGATGCCATTTCTGACCTTAGGTCTCTGGTCGGGACCCGGAAAGAAATGAGTATACAACAGAAAACAAAGGAAATAATAATAATAATAATAATAATAATAATAATAATAATAATAATAATAATAATAATAATAATAAATATTATTATTATTATAAATAATAATAATAATTATAAAAAATAATATTAATAATAATTATCTTAAATTATGATAAAAAATTATAGGCTAATAACAGTGTCTATCACCACACATAAATTGATCACATCGGTTCTGAAGAACTGTACTTACACTTTTCGCGATCAAAACATCATTCTTCCCCTGGAACAGAAGTGATTTTGAAGAGGTTCATAGGTTTGCAAAGATCAACTACTAATAAATAAATTGATCCCGGAAAATTTCAAGAAAACAAGTAGAAAATCTATGTACAGTTTGGATTGATAGTGTGCGACACACTGGATCCGTAAGACTTTGGAAATGTACAAAGTCTCCTCGGTGAGAGTAAATTTTCCTCAAATATGGCATGCGATTGTGGAAAACCGCATCGTACCTAAATCAAACCTAACGTACTGTCACTTCCAGTTGTTTGAATATCCGTCGATGAATCTTTCAGGGAAACTCCCTGTCGCCCCTTCTGTTCTGTCTGTCCTTAATCCCCCTTACGCATGAACTAAACAGCAATAACTATGGATAAAAAGTAAAAAAGAAAGTGTTTAATTTCCTGTTCTACGTAGATGATAACAAACTTTTTACAAACGGTATCCTCAATACTGTAAAATGTTTCAGTGATGACACAGGTATTGATTTCGGATTAGATAAACGTGGAAAAATAACATTCAAGAAAGTGAGAATTACAGAAACATATTCAATAGACCTAGATTTTGTCACAAACATTAGGGAAATGGAACAGGTAGAGGCCTATAAGTCATCGAAGGAGATGGAAGATAGCATACCAAAATGAAGGAGAAAGTCAGAAAAGAATACTGCAGGCGCTTGCGTCTGGTATTAAGTACCGAGTTGAATTTACAAAACAGAATACCAGCCATAAATACTTTGGTTGTCCCTGTGGTGCAATACAGTTTCAACATCGTTAATTGGTCTATAACTGACTTTAAGCGAATGGATATCAAAACGAGGAAGCTTCTCACTTGCTACTGCGTGCATCATGATAAGGTTGACGTTGATCATCTGTATGTGTCCAGATCCGAAGGAGGTAGAGGATTATTTCAACTAGAATTGTCTTACAAAACTACAACAATCGATCTTCAAACATACCTAGAAATTACGGAAAACTGGATGATGATCTGTTTCAAAGAACATGAAAAAATAAGAAACTTTATTCAGTAATAAAGGAAGACAATAAAATTCTAAAAGGAATTTCAATTTGGTGAAAGAGTCCAGATAAACTATAATACACCTAATGCAGAACCTCAAAAAGCAAAAACAAATGCAATGTACCAAATTAAAAAACGATTTCAAGATAAGCTTCTTCGTGGCCAGTACACTACCCGTAACAAAAAATCTAATACAGACAAACCCTGTACTCATCAGTAATTACGTATTGTAGGATTAAAAGCTGAAGCCGAAGTTTTATTTTGCTGCGCAAGCCCAATGCTTGCTGATTAGAATTTACTAAGGACAAATACTTGTGTCAACCTGAAATGCAGATTCAATTATAAATATCCAGACACAAATAATCATCTTGTACCAGGTTGCACCGTGTTAGCAACCACTGATTATGATGAAATTGTGGGCCAATATTTGATTCGTAAATCTGCAAATTTTACGAGAAGGAAAACGTAAGAAATATGAACATCAGCCAGAGAATGTTACACAAATAGGACTTTTAACAATTTTATACAATTTTACAATACACACAGACAGAACAGTCAGAGTTAATCACCCAGACATCGTGATCAAAGACCGTAAAAATAGAATGTGCTTTCTTATTGACGTGGCAGTCCATTCAGATTGGAATGTACCTTTGAAGATATTCAAAAAACTATGAATATACAAGGAACTTGAAGTGGAAATCAGAAAAATCAGGCACACGAAGTCATCAATAATTCTAGTTGTAGTTGGAGTCCTCGTATTGATTTGGTAAAGGTTCCGATAGACTCATGGAAAAGGTTCTTGGTAGCCCATGCCTTAAAGAAATTGCTATGTCTCCTTTGCCTTGAATGGAGGTAAGACAATCAAGAAGTAGTGTGTCGCTTGAAGTTGACGTAGTCTTGCTGAAATAGGTAAGAAGCAGATAATCTCGATCTCTAACTCTCGACTTATTTACTCCCTATATTTATTGTACAAAAGTACAAATAAGCCACGTGGGCAAAATTGGGAATAGGATGGTCTTCACTTGTCGTATCGTTATAATCCGAAACTAATCTTCTGTGTAAATATGTGGGGAGGGCTGGGTTGATACTTGTTTACACCTTCTTTTGTTGATTCTCTGCGTCCGTATTTATGTATTATATAATAATAATAATAATAATAATAATAATAATAATAATAATAATAATAATGATGATGATGATGATGATGATGATGATCTTTGAAGATCTTCAAAAAGCTATCAAAATACACGGATCTTGAAGTGGAAATCTCAAAAATGGGGAACATGAAGACATGAATAATTCTAGTTGTAGTAGAAGTCCTCATATTGATGGGTAATGGTTCCGATAGACTCATGGAAAAAGATTCTTGATAGCCTATGCCTTAAAGAAATTGTTATGTTTTCTTTGCCTTGGATGAAGGTGACTCAATCAAGAAGTAGTATATCGTTTTGAGTCGACGTAGTCTTGCTGAAATAGGTAAGAAGCAGATAAGCTAGATCGCTAACTGTCTACTTATTTACTCTTGCATTTATTGTACAAAAGTACAAATAAACTACGTGGGCAAAACTGGAAATGGGGATTAGACTGGTCTTCAGTTGTCTTATCGTTAAATTAGCTAGCCTCAATTACTGACCCAATCGTTCGTACATTGTTCCTTTCATCAAAATATCTCATCCACGCAACACTGCCATAAACGGACACCAAAATACCATATTTATTCTAAGATATCCGAAACTAATCTTCTGTGTAAATATGTGTGGAGGGTTGAGTTGAAACTTGTTTACACCTTCTTTTGTTGATTCTCGCCGTCTGTATTTATGTATATGGACGAATCCAAATCCTCTTCTGGAGAGTTCTGTTCATAGCTAAAACAGAAAAAAAACCCCAAAAAACATTATTCTCACGTATACAGCTCACACATTACGAAGAGTTTTATCTATGTAAAACTTGTGTGATCTTAGGATTATTTTTTATTTTATATTTTTTACAAAAGTGGAAAATGTTATGAAGGCATTTCTGACCTTAGGTCTTTGGTTGGGACCCGGCAAGAAATGTATATACAACAGAAAATTCAAGGAAATCATAATAATTATTTTCTCCGAGGCATAATGATGATGTTCGGCGGAACGTTTATTTGGACCAGCGGGTACACTTTTCGACCGGCATGATTATTCTAGTATTTAGATTTCATGGAACCATATAGCTTTGAAATCAGGTACAGGAGCGGCGGAAGTACCTCCCACATTTCAAACTATCACCTGTGTGGTGTTAGTAAATTTAGGCAAGTGGCAGTAGTGTCTTCATCTAGGTAATGTCTTATAGTTTTTTCTTCAGCTACCACCACTTACCATCCTATCATCAACTAGACTGGTGCACACCATATGTTTGCTTTTGAAACGTCATTTAATATTTTTTAATTGCAATACAGAGACCTTTCCGTGCTCATTCCATGTTACCTCGGAATGATGCTGTTCCGGAAAGAAAATGGATACTGCTATGGGTTGAAAGTTTCAGGGCCACAAATTGAGCGCTTAAAAGAAAGCCACCTGGAAAACTTTAGAAATCGTCTACAACACCGGGAGGCCTTATTTGGAGGATGTCATTTTTTAAAACAAAATGGATAAAAACTACAATACTTTATTTAAACAACAGTGAAATGTGTCTTTTATAGGAGTTAGATGTTTTTTTTGTTAGCATTTAAAATGCTTGAGGTATTTCTGAATTGGGTTGGGTTGGTGGATCTTTAAATGTCAACCATTGTTTAGATATTTACTGACGAAATAAGTCATTTTAAAAATGATTTATGGATATACGCATTTATCTGGTTCAGGGACAGACAGGAAAATATTGATCGTTTATATTTGAATTTGCTTGTATTTAATTGTTTCGGGGTTAGTTAATATGTAATCGGTTATATTTTAACCTGTAAGTATTTACCTTTTCTGGGGATAGGTAAGATTTTGTTGCTTATGTGTGAGTCTGTAAGGATGTAGTTGGATGATGGCGTATTACCTATCTGAGTCAGAGTCTTCTAAGCCTTCCCAACAGAGCAGGTATTTTTGAAATCGTATTATATTTGGGATCAATATTGGCATAGTGTTGCAACATGTTTCGACATTATAAAATGCGTTGTGACGAATTATTGCAAACGAACAAGAATAGATTTTCTATGTTTACAACGTGGAAAGTTTAGAAAATTACGGTTATTGAAGAAGGGGATTTGGAAATGATAGGAAAAAAAGAAATAAACAGAAGAGAATGATGATGATGATGATGATGATGATGATGATGATGATGATGATGATGATGATATGCGCCGTGTCCCTTTCGGACGTGGGCGGTCACGGCTTCCCAATTTCCTATCCTTTTCCTCTTAATAAAGTTAATCAATTATGCGATCTCTCTTAATCCCTGTCCTGCCAACCACTTACACAACGTAATGCGCTGCATTCCTCTGTCCAACTTGATTTCAATATGTCCAGTGAGTTTCAAAATTTCTAAGCCAACTTTCAATTCTCTATAAGCCTCCTTTTGGTTTCCACCTTCCCTAAAACTTATTGCTCACATGTTCAATCCATGATATTCTCAGCGTCCTTCTGTAGAGCCACATTTCTGTTGCCTCAAGTCATATCTTCATCTGTGAAGAGATTTCCAATATCATTTGCCATATACGAGGACTCATATTAGACAAAAATGTAATACTCTTTTCTTCGTTTCTAATGAAATTTTCCTGTTTCTTAATACTTTGCTTAGCTTCCGAAAGATGATAAAGAAATGTAAGCTAATGAAGAAGGATATTAATGCAAAGAAGAAAAAAGATTATGATGCTGAAGGATATGAAAATACATATACTAAATAATAATTATTTATTTATAGTTATTTCATCCGATAGAAGGCTCAAGAGCCATCCATGATAGAGGGTCACTAAGTGAGGTTTGTGATATGGACGTAAAATGAGGTAAAAGGGAATGAAAATTATTCAGGGAGGATTGTTGTGTTTCGAGTTTGCTGTTTTGTATAACGGAATATGAATCTTTTTTGGGGTTATTTAATAGAGAAATCTAAATATTTTGTTTTATTTTGGGGGAAATGGCAATCTTTGTCAGTTCAACCTATACAGCGAGGCAATTCTGAGAGAATTGGAAACCCTACCGGGATTTAGCATTAGCGGCCACAATCTTAACAACATAAGATACGCACCTGACGCAGTACTGATAGACACGGAAAAGAAATGACAATATCTCCTACGGAATTTGGCAACGGAGATTGTGAAGAAGGGACTAAGCATAAACTATAAGAAAACAGAATACATGGTCATCAGTAAAAGGATGAGCCCGAAATGCGATTAGCATATCAGGGACACTAGAATCAACCAGGCTCGGAAATTTAAATACCTGAGAAGCGTTTTGACAGAGGACAGTAAATGCTACAGTGAGATCCGTAGACGTATTGGGATGGCCAAGGACACATTCCAAAAGCTGAGCAACGTACTGCGAGACAGGAGGATTTCTTTGGTAGTAAAGAAAAGAATACTGAGCTGTTACGTGACATCTGTCCTTCTTTAAGGCAGTGAATGTTGGACGGTCTCCTCAAAAATGAAGAAGAGACTCGAGGCGACGGAGATGTGGTTCTACATGCTAAAGATAACATGGACCAAGCGTGTGAGCAACGATGAGATCTTAGAGAGAATGCAAACAAGGAAGAGGCTTATACTTAACATCAGGAAGAGGCAGCTGAAGTTCCGGGGGCACATAATGAGAAAGGAAGGCCTATAGAATCTGATACTCACGGGTCGAATAGAGGGAAAGAGAGACAAGGGAAAACAACACATCACATACCTAGTGGCCTTATGCAAGTGGATGACAGAACGTGGTCTGGGAGAGGAGGCAGTGGTAGGGAACATGTTGAGAGCTGCTAGGGATAGATAGAGGTTTATTTACTTGACTCCCCACTGAGTCAGGTTGTGACACAAGGTCAGTTTTTAACGTGGGGACCCGAGTGTTTTCACTCGGGCCGCTGGTCTAAGCTTGTCATAGTTGGTCTTGGCTTGTCATAACTGGTCCAAACTGGTCAGAGCCGGTCCAAGCTAGTCGTAGCCGTGATACTACCAGCACAGGCCCGGAGCACAGAGGTGGCGAGCCATGATCGCCTACGTTCTGAAAGGACACGGCACATAGAAAGAAAATATACGTTTTACTAATTAACCCATAGTTGTGGGGGAGAAGAGGTGGATTCATGCTTTTCCCAGGTGTATTTGCGCGTAAGTGAATATAACGAACCCGACTGGAATTGGAACTCGGCTTTCCAATTAACAATTTCGAGTCATCATCCATTATACACGAATATTCGCATATGGTATTCCTAAGCGGTCACACATGTAGGTACTGACCAGGTTCGACGTTGCTTAACTTCAGTTATCATACGTAAACTGGTGTTTGAAAGTGTAGCGTTCAACAAATTATCCAAGTGAGATTTTGTTCCATTGGGTAGGGGAAATAGCTGAGTGGAAATTCCTTCATACAAATGAATTACTGATAAAATGTGGGGTGATTTCGTGACGTAGTATGAAGGGTGCGAGATGGAAAGGTTTGAACTGAAGTGTGGATCTGATCTGAACATTTACCATAGAAATAGCGAGAGGGTGCTATCGATTATATCGTGTGTATTGGAAAGAGGCTGTAGGCAATAAAATAAGTCACTGTGCTAAAAGTAAACATTTTTGAACTCTGGACAGTGAAGATTGTACAGCTCCGGCCCATATATAGTTCCAATATTCTAATTTGGGTTTAAACTGAATATTGCGCTGGCATCTCAAATTCAGTCAATTTTTTGGTCCGTCGTGACTTCGCCCCGCCTCAGTATTTTATATAAGTATGTTCACGGCAATTGTTCTAATGAGCTCATCGACCTCGTAAATGTATGTGTACTACACCCTTGTGCAAATGAATTGAAACAACGGCTTTAGTTTCCTTTCTTTCATCATACGGTCACTTTTATACCCACTGGAGTGACAGGGTGTAATCGATTTATATTTATCCTCAGATTAGGTCATTTGAAGTGGTGTGCAGTAATATGAATCTATTTTCGGGGTGTATGATGAATTGTTTAGCCTTGAAAAATATTGCATCATCCATGATTGGGTCAGATTTGCATCACGCCCAGACACTATTGTCTCAAATGTCGATTAGTTGTCCTATAGTCATTGTCTGCGATGGACGTTACTCCAAGGAACCGTACAAAAATTGTAACGCTGCACGAACACACTGGCAACCCTTACAGTGAGCAGATAAAAGTACTATAGACTGGCCGGGAAACTCTCCTGATTTAAATCCAATCGAGAATCTGTGATCAATCTGAAAGGAACGTCGTCGTGGAATGGACATACGAAGTACTAACATGTGAAATGGGTCATATTTGATTGGGAAATACGAAAAATTAAATGATAACGGAATTATTCGTTTTGTTTCAATTAATTTGAACAACGTTATACTAGATTGGCTATATCGTTCTGCTGTTGAAATTGCTAGATATAACCGTGAATTGCTAGATATAACCGTAAATTGCTAGATATAACCGTAATTCCTATTCTAATAATTATTTTCTCGCACTTCCCACGTCTGGAAAACTCTTTCTGTTTCTTGCTTCCCTACCACTTACGATTTTCAAAAATTTGAATGCAACATTAATCGACATCTTCTGTCTTCCTGAAACCAGTTCTTTTATTGTCCTTTCTCGTTAATAAACTCTTCTCATTCACTTCAACTCACAGTAACCACTTGCAATTTAGTGGCATCAACTGGTTGCTTGGGGTGAAATGATTAAAAAGATATCGGCTCATTCTAAAGGTAAAGCATTGAAGAAAGAGTCAGATATATTTTTTAGGGCTGTTTCATAGTTTTTCTCAGTTTCATTGGATATGGTTTCTTTGAAAGAATTGTCGGAAAGACTGCGTTAACTGATTCTGGTATCTGATTTATTACACCGGACAACACCAAATTCATTGGTTAAATTTTGTAACTGATTTAGGACAGATGTACTTAATGCAAAAATCACATTGGTTTTACTCAGTCAGATCAACTTTTTTCATTTTTTAACGTATTTATTTATGTTGTCATTAAAATATCCATTAAAATATTTAAATATACAAAATAATTTCACACAATAAAAACTAATTATTATGTTAATTATAGACTTATTAATTTTACCCATCATATTTTCAGCCAAAAATACCTACACAAATATTAAAACATGCCTCCAAAATATTTATAAACCAATAACAGAATAAAGTGCTTACAACTCAAAACACAGCAGTTAAACTGTATAACAAAAAAAACACAATCGAATTAGAAAGTTTGTTTTATTACATGCTCAGTTTATAATAACCAGTATTAATTACATTATAATTTAGGTATACCGCCATAATATAGCGCGGACGTAGTAGTAAGATACCACGTGAAATTCTAGGGCCAATTACGAATAAGTAAAATCATATAAATCACGAGCCAATTTCTCAGGAATAGCGGTAGAAAAATCACGATCTTTGAGTTCAACGACAGAGTCTCTCAGATTCCACTAAGGGCCATGTCACTCTAACTGTTGATATTCAAGACCTAATTCGTTTCCACACACACTATCAAGGAAGGATTAGCAACTTGGTGACCAGGATAAAGGTCGGGCGCCACACATGGTATGTAAGACATGGACCTAGTTTATGTGTCGGTGGCCAAGGCCAGAGAGTTTTATGAAGTTTGGAATTTTCATAGTTTGGAGGGAGCCAACAAACCATGACACGGACTGCTACGTCTGTGCTATTGATGCGACTGGGATCAACAGAAAGAAACGGAGCAGCCTCAAGTATCCTGATCTTTAATCAGCAATTCGTCCTGTAGCTCACTGTGAAGAAGAAGAAGACGAAGAGGAGGAAGAAGAAGAAGAAGAAGACGAAATAGTATAGTTGTAGTATTAGTGGTTTCTGTTCTGAAAAGGTTTATCTTGATTCTTATTTCTTGGAACACTTGGTAGAGGATGTAGATTTTCTGTTCAAGATCATTCTGATTCCAGCTATGACTATCTATGCCATCGGTATATCACCCACATAATCTGTACATTGGCCCCGGGAAGGAAAGCAGGGTCGTTGTCTTCTAGTAGATTCATTAGGGTCGTGGTATGAAAACTATATTTAGCCCAGCTTATTCTATGTTTAGTTTCTTTTTCCTAAATTACTTATAGGTGATTCATATGCTTACGTATTTGAAGAAGTGCATTTTGACGATGATGCCCTCAAAAGGAACGAAATGGTCGCGATCTCAGCTCATCGAAGTCCTTTGCCAAACTGTTTGCATCCATCACCTTCTACCGCAAAAAGCATCAAGTGTACCACTATTTTCTCTTTGAAGAGAAGGACTATTGAAAGTAGAAGAAGGTATATTTCATAGATATTGCGCAGCTTCTTCATAAAATTGGAGTGTCAAAATGCGAACCCAAAGATTGGAGACAGTTCATTGACAGCAGCAAGCGTTCACTGAAAAGTGTTCTGCTTCACAATGGCGACAACTTTGCCTCTGTAGCCCTAGCTCAATCGAATTCAAGAAGAAACAGGAAGCAATTAAGAATGTGCTGGAGAAAATTCATTATGATCAGCATGAATGATTTATTTGCGTTGACCTGAAAATGGTGTACATTTTGTTGAGATAACAGTCCGGTTTCACCAGGTACACATTCTTTCTGTGAATGTGGGATAATAGGGACACTATACAATAGTATTACACGAAAAGGGATTGTCCTGTTCAGGTGTAATTGATTCCTTGTAGAGCAACGAACGTCATCAATAAGCTTTTTGTGGAGATACTTTTCCCATCGGTGTACATCAAATTCCACTTGATCAAGCAGTTCATCAAAGCTCTTGACACGTATAGTGGCTGCCTCATATACGTGTTCCAGGCTTTTTGAGCATTGACGATGTGGAAGTTGAAAGCTGTCATGTTTGATGATTCTCAAATCCATCAGCTTATGAGAGACCCAGAGTTTGAAAACTCAATGTACGAAGTGGAACTGGAAGCACTGAAGGCTTTTGTTTTGGTTGTGAAGAACTTTCTTGGCAACAACAAGGCCAGGAACTACGCAGAACTTGTCATTAATATGCTGACTGCTTTCAGAAACATCAGAATGCAACATGAGCATCAAAATGTATTATTCATTCTCACAAATGAATCGGAGTCCTGTAAATCTGGAATCAATAAGCGATGAACGGTGTGGGGGAGAATTCTATCAGGACATACAGAGACCAAGTATTAGGATTATTGCTGGCAATTGAAGAGTGACACCCTTGCCGTTGATAATTCTAAGGGTGCAAATAAACGGAATTTCAAGGCGTAAGTTTTGAACAATGATGACGTACCTTGCAATTTACATGTACTTACTTTTATGATTGTATACCATTCAATTTGTTTTAATCGACGTTTGTAACATTTAATTAATAAACCGTGTAGAAAACAATTTGTTCCCTTAAAACGTATTTCGTATGAGAAATATTAACAAAATTCAATTGATAATGTCGCAGAAATGTAATCGATTTATTCAGAAGGTCCGATTTTAAAAACTCAGCTAAATACAAAAAATTGACCTGATCGAAAGAAATGAATGTCTTTTTCGGATTCAGCGGTGAAAACTGTCCTAATAATTTGAAAAAAACTTATACAAATTAAAAAAAAAAATCTTGCCCAGTGATTGATGGCAGGTAGTTGGAAAGTGTGTATATATATATATAGTTCTTCATCATTGGGTTTTCTGTATGGTTGATATATATATATATATATATATATATATATATATATATATATATATATATATATATATATATATATATACACCTTTTCTTAGGTTGAAGATTACACCTAGAAAAGCTATTTCGTTTAGGTTAGTCTTTATGTCTATATCAAATCCAATATTTTTGAAAATATTTATATATTGTCTTTCTGGTTTCGTCTCTGTTTTGTTTGTTAAAGTTTCTTAAGAATATGAGACCGTCATCCCTGTAGAGTCACGTATAATTTCTAGTTTTTTAATTTTTACTTAGTTCGTGAAGCAAATATATACCTGTGAGTTCGCAGGTCTCTGCCCTGTCAAAGCTTCCCATCGTAGTGTCAAATGTCCCTTCTTTCTTTATCCATCATTATCAGAAATGTTTAAATGTGTTTTATTTCGTTTGTGCCTATTTTTATTTCTTTTTTGAGCTAAGCAGATGTTCTTATATAGCATGGGTTCTGTTATAGAAGGATAGAATAATTTTATATCTAGTTGTATGTGTTTGTTTTACATTATTAAGTTCTTTAAGGAAGAGTAGTCGAGAGGATGAATTCTGGTGTGTGTTTTGTATCTGAATGGGTATTCGCTTTTAAAGTTAAGGTTGCCAGTATTTTTCTGGTGGTTCCTTAAAGAACTTAATAATGTAAAACAAACACTAATCAACAACGGCTTCCCTAACCAAAATAGTCAACCAAATTCTCCCAAAAATAAATAATAACGATAGTGAACACAGTCAAAAATTACATAAACATTTATTACAAAAATTAAATGCACATTAACTACAAACAAGACGAATCTTCACATATCATAAAGAAATACACTACACCAATTGACCCGAATAAAATAAATCAAATTAATTATCGATTATAAAAAATTTAAGACAGCTAATCTTATCCTCAAAAATAACAACACACCAGCTAAGTCAAAATTACAAAAAACGAACATTATCTATGAGTTCAAATGCCCCTTAAGGAACTGTGTTTCTGATCAAACCGGACTCATAAATAATTACATCGGTTACACAACTACATGCTTATCCAGACGTCTTACGTTACACCTATCTGATTACAGCTCCATTAGAACCCATTTAAACATACATACAAACTTACCAGACTCCATTAGAAACATACTAGTAGAAAACAAAAATATATTAACTGCATCCACCTGTAAAAAAAGATTAAAAATAATGGAAGCTTTAATAATAAAAAAGAAAAAGTCAACTCTTAATGATGTTAACTACGAACAAAGCCAAAATCTGCTAACCGTATTCGGAAATTAAAAACATTTCTATAACACTAAAACATACGCATAATGTACATACTCAATAAAGCTGAAAAATCGAATCATCCTTGATAATGGCTAAAGGTATGACCGAAAGCGCTCGGAAGTATAAAACATTTGGACAGTTTTTACACACTCTTTGTCCAGAAAAGAAAGCTCTTGTTCATTAGAAAAATTAAATAAAAAGCTTAACCGTAGTACCTTGTCTGTCGTTTTTAATGAAACATGCATAAACGAAGGATTGCTGTCTAAATATACAACGATATATATATATATGTATATATATATATATATATATATATATATATATATATATATATATATATACGCGGTACTTATTGGAAAGCATTCAATATCAGTGATAGTGCTAACATATTTAGTTGCGTTGATGTGAGTATATAACCCTGAGTTTTAATTTGTCTGACGATCGCAATGGGCGTGAAACCCTGGCTCATAAACTTACATCAACTCATATATATATATATATATATATATATATATATATATATATATATATATTAATGCATGTTTCATTAAATAATATAGACAAGTTTTGGTCTATTTATTTTAAGTAAGTTCCTTTCATATTGTCTGATAAGCTTAATAACATTATCATTGAAAGACGAAAGGAAATCACCATATTGGTACATGTTTAAATTCAATCTAAGCTTTCGGCTTATATTAGCCATTATCAAAGATTGCAATTACATTTCAATATATCAAACAATACCCAGACGAAACAATAATAATAGTCTCGTTTTGTTCATGAAAAATTTCAAAAAACGACAAAAATCGTGTATACGAGACGCGGAAGCGAAAATCGCGTTGTAGCTTGTGACGTCACACATGACCACGCGAGAGTGAAAACGAGAAATATTAAGTATACACAATATATATATATATATATATATATATATATATATATATATATATATATATATATATGTACAACTTCATATAAACATAAATCCGTCGATTTTGGGTTGCCATTTTACTAGGTTACATTTGTTCATTCGTGTATAG
>OZ038480.1:12954804-12994804 GCA_964036315.1 Acanthosepion esculentum
AACTTGGTAATCGAAGCGTGGGCCTACCATTGCTTAGATACAGGGACAGACTGAAAAGTAACCTCTCAGCTGCGAATATGGACCATGCTACGTTTGAGGATATAGCAATTGATCGCAATGAGTGGAGGACTACTTGCTACAATGGCATCAAGAACAATGCAGCATCAAACATCACCAAGCTTCGTCACACTAGGGAAAGGACTAAAATATCTGCTGCTGTACCGGCCATACACTCCAACAATCCACACTCTTGCACAATCTGTAGACTTATTTGCAAATCACTAGCAGGACTGAAATGTCACTTGCGACATACACACAGGGTTGAATAAGCACAGTTGTCGGAACCTCATACGTTGAAACCGACGGGAGAGTCCATCATATATATATATGTAGTAATCCGTTTGTATAATCTAGGCGAGTCCTATTAACACAACATAGAAGTTGAAATATGTTACATTGATTCCCAAAGTTTATTTTCATTAAACAGGGTAATTTTTTCTTTACAATTGGAATTAAGATACCTTTAGTTAATGACAATTTTCACCTGCGAATTTAATTTTAAAATTCGCAGGATTTTTCAAACTGTTTATAATGGGTCCCACTAATTCCAATTGTAAAGAGTATATATATATATATATATATATATATATATATATATATATATATATATATATATATATATATATATATATATATATTAATAAAGACTTGTACCCACAGAACCTCAGAACAGATTTAAACAACAGGGACGCCATTTTATTAATCAAACTTTTTTTTAATATTATAGACATGAACACCTGAGATATCTTTCGGCCAACACTTATTCATAGGTAACGCGTTGGCACATTATTTATTAGTATAAAGGGGACACATATGTTGAAATATTTCCTAAAATGGAAGAAAAGTCAAGGCTCGTTTAAAATTAAATTTAGTGAAAATATAATTAAAACGTAAGGGGGTGTAAATCTCAGCTCAGAAAGAGTTAATAAAAAAGGGAAAAAAAATTTAACTGACAATCCTTCCAAGAGTTTTAAAGATCTTGTGAAATGGTCTTTCTGCCTGCATAAATTTGGGCGATGTAATTTTAAATATACAGCTTCCAAAACACGTAAATGAAATTCATATATATATATATATATATATATATATATATATATATATATATATATATGGTGACCCCAAAAAAACGGGAACTTTTTAACAATCCAATAAAACCAAGAGTGATGGAAGAAAAATATTTAATTCATAGTAATTGAAACCTTAAAAGATGCCATTTAAGAAACAATAATGGAATTTTCATTTTTTTTTTAATTACGTCCTGCAGATGGCGTCCTCCTGTACGAATGCATGCTTGAAATCTGCTGTTGAGATTCCTCATTGACTGCTGCAACATCTCAGCTGGGATACTGTGAATTTCATTCTCGTTACTAAAATGGTGAAATGTTTACTAGCTCAAGGTCACTGTCTCGCAGTGTTGCCACTTGATCATGTCTGGCAATACGCACTTCAAAAATTACGGTTTTGGGGGGTCACCATATATATATATATATATATATATATATATATATATATATATATATATATATATATATATATATATATATTGTCATCCACAGACAGACTGTTTCGCTGTATCACAGGTCATCCGGGTGCCTCTAGCTAGGATCGAAACACGACTGAATTGTTCCCTGTTCTAAAAACTTTCTTTCCTTTAATTACTTCCACCTTTTTATCTATAATATTTTTAATTTTTTAAAAATATAACTTTTGTATGTTTTTTAATTTATTTTTAAAATTAAAAATGTATAATTTATCTTATCTTACTTTTACTTTTAAATGTATTTTTATTCTTTAATATAATTTAAAAAATTATATTCTTACTTAAATTTAATATAAATTATGTAAATATGACTTATTTTTAATCTTTTAAATATATTTTATTTTTAAGTATCTTTGGATGAGTATTTTTAAGTAGGAAGGAACCATATATATATAAATTTTTTTTATAAAACTACCCTTTCGGTCCTCTTTTTGTTTCAAATTAACACTTCAGATAACACCAATTTAATGTCGTAAGGGTTTAATTTTATAAAACCTCTTCTCTTTAAGACTAATACCTACCAACCTACCTTAACCACCATCACCGTTGAAACTGTTAGATGTAGACGTCTCTTCTACTCCAATAGCTTCATGTCTCGCACATCTCGCCTGTGGAACTCCCTTCCTTATTCCTGTTTCCCTGACAAATACAATCTCAAACTATTTAAGTGTTACGTCAATCGACATCTCCAGTTGCCTTGATCTATCCACTTCCCTTCTCCACATCCTTTCACCTTTCATTCCTATCTGCTCTCGCTCCAAATCTTCTGTAAACCCCTTGCCTTGATCGATCCACTATCTTTCTCCACATCCTCTCCTTTACCACTCCTACCTGCTCTTCCTCCAAACCTTCTGTAACCCCTTGCGTCCTATTGCCTTGCTTGGGGTGATAAGCTTCAAAAAATCAAAAAATCTCGGGCATTTCGTCTGACTGGATGAAATCTGTATCAATTTTTCGACGGCTGTCAAAGTTAAATTTCTTATTCAAACACGAATTCAGTCGATACACCGGGTTGAATAAGATTGACGTTGTTTTTCTCGGTTGAAATAGATCTATCTCCCCATATGTGGTCATTTTGAATTTTGTTTTGTAATACTATATATATATATAGCGAGAGAGAGAGAGAGAGAGAGAGAGAGAGAGAGAGAGAGAGAGAAAGAGAGGGAGAGAGAGATTTTTATATATATACAGGGTGTCCATAAAGTTCGTGTGCACTTTAAAAAATTTATAACTTTATTTGTATTTGCGATAGAAATAATCTGTAAAAAAATGTTATAAATAAAGTTTAATGTATCTTGTTTTAAGTATAGCTAAAATAAATAATGTGATTTCAGGCATTACTGTAAATCAGTTGGCAAATGTTTTCCGTGAACTGCAAAATCGTATTACCCTTTGTATTGCTAATGATGGAGGACATGTGGAAACTTAAATAAAATTTCAATTTAAAAATTATTTCTATCGCAAATACAAATAAAGTTGTAAGTGCACACGAACTTTATGGATACCCTATATATATATATATATATATATATATATATATATATATATATATATATATATATATATATATATATATATATATATATATATAATGGAATGGGGGTGGAATATCTTAATGAATATGCAAAGATATTTGAAAGCCGTACTAAATCTAACTAATGGGAAATTTTAACAATTCCATTGCAATGAAAACTTTCCCTCACTTCTATCACCATTTATCTCACTTTCCGTCCTGTGATGAGCACAGAAGAAAAACTGTAATCTTTAAAAGTCGACTCTCAGCAAAGGCCTAATCCCACAAGTGAATGATATCATTCGGTGTGGCTGTCTTTGCAGCCGTCCAATCAGAAAGCAGAAAGTTAAAAAAAAAATCAAGTTAAATAACAGGGAAGGAAATATCGATAGAAAGTTCAGGATATACAAAGCAGTAACTTTGGTGGAAAGATGAATAAGACAACATCAGTAGACAATGACTTGCTTCGCGGTTGACATAGTAGCGGTTTCAAAGTCTGGGGGTCAAAATCGGACGATCTTCAAAGAGTGATCCAAGACAGAATTCGATGCCTGAGGTTCTAATTTAGTCCCATCAAACTGGAATATATCAAAACATATAACACATAAATCAATCCATACCCAAAACAATTTAAATATTAATTTACTTACACACACACACACACACACACACACACACACACACACACACACACACACACACACACACACACACACACACATATATATATATATATATATATATATATGAAAAAAAATTTCTTTTCACTTTTGGTTATTAGGTATTTAATTGTATCACCTAACTTCCCAGAATTTGGCCGACTTTTCCTCGAAACAGATGAATATTTATTATCACTAGTATACCAAAAATTGTTTAAAAAACAATAACATTTTTGTTCTTGTATATAAATACTTGTCACAAAGTAAAATCGTTACATTTGCCTTGATAAATTATCTCAGAGTTCGAAACGCGTCAGCTATGATAAGTTTTCATTTTTTCTTTATTCATATTTTCCTTTTAAAGATATTCTCTCTGTTAATTTTTTACTCTCACATAAAAACATTCGGGCGCACGCACACACACACACACACACACACACACACACACACACACACACACATATATATATATATTTAGGTAGCATATCTTCATTCAAGCATGTTTGGTTGAATAATCTAGACGTATAAATTTCTTAGTGCTGTTAAACTGATTAAGAAAGGCGTCACAGTTTTTCTCATTTATTTTTATTTTCCAAAGTAGTTTAAATTTCGTCCAAGATTATCTTCAGGGTTGAATTGCTTAGACAAAAAAAAAATAAAATAATTGAAAGTTTTGTAAATGCACATGACACATGCTTCGTTATAGCACTAAGCAATTGATCCGTGGATTTGAGTGAATTCGTATTATATATATATATATATATATATATATATATATATATATATATATATATATATATATATATATATATGTATATATATATATATATATATATATATATATATATATATATATATATATATATATGTATATATATAATATCAATTTGTAATTGGTAGGGATAATACCAAGAAGGAAATTAATCCAAAGATAGCTCAATGTAAGTAACAGAGCAATATGACAATAATAATAAGTACAGATGATCCTTAAAAAATCCATTTAATTATATAATTTATTTCATGAATATACAAATATTCATATCTTCCGACCGAAATTTTTTTATGAATGGAATCAATTCATCTAGACAATAAAAAAAGGGAGAGGCAAAAAAAGGAAAAAAAATCAGTTAAAAGAGGAAGAAATAAAAATAAAAATTTCAATATAAGTTTTTTTTAAAATTGTTGGGGTAGAGAAAGAGAAAGAGAAAGGGGGAAGAGAAGGACAGAGTGAGAGTGAAAAGGAAATATAATATGCCTTATTATCTCCTGCTTCAGGTGATGTTGGCTTGTTGGCATATACCTTACTTTTGAGATGACCCCAAAGGAAGAAATCTAAAGGCGTCAAGTCGCACGATCGTAGTGGTCAATTGACTTAGCTGTTTCGAGCGATGATGCGTCCTGTGAACTTGTTGCATTTCTGTTTGAACTTGCGTTTTCGTAATGGGCTTCGATAACTTGAACACGATGTTTGATTGTTAATCTGTCCATGGTTGAAATTGTCAAAGACTTAAGTTGTTAAATCTGAAAGAAAAAGAAAAAAATCATTAGACGCTTAAACTAAATCCACATTTAAAATCGTTATTGGAACACACTTTATACGATATATAATGGACAATTATATGTATATGTTACATAATAAATTACACACATATATATATATATATATATATATGTTTCATGATAGAGAATTATTCTCTATTACGTAACTTATATGATCTGACATAATAAACACCTTGAGGTCTTTTTGTGGAGCAGTTTTAACATTATATATTATTAGGATTCACTTAGATTATATACCAACGGATTATTATCTATCTATCTATCTATCTATCTATCTATCTATCTATCTATCTATATATATATATATATATATATATATATATATAGTACAGGTAATAATCCGTCACGTAGCTGAAACCTAGGTATGTTTGTCTGCCTCTATAGGTTTGATTAGGTTTGCTCTGTTTAGTGCATGGAGCACTTTAATTAATTATTTTACTTACTCGTGTCGGTTTTTTTTCCTTTGGACACTGAACTTGGATTCTAGACGATTGTTTTCGCCAGAGGTACATTTTCTCAGTTCATTCTTTTTTTGTTCCTTTTTTCCCACCTAAGGTTTTTCCAGACGAGTATAGCTACTTATATTTATAAGATTATTATTAGTATTATTATTATTATTATTATTATATATATATATATATATATATATATATATATATATATATATATATATATATATAATGTAGAGGTTATAAGGGTTCCAACGAGTGTAAAGTGTGTATATTAAAAAGAAGAGAGGTACCGCAAACTTTTTTGGGTTGTAATGTGGGTATTCCCAGACATGCACGCATGCTCTTATGCGGGCACATACATTTTTCGTGTTCCACAGGTGCCCGCATGTGAGCGTGCGTACATGTCTGGGTATACCCACATTACAACCAAAAAAGTTTGCGGTACCTCTCTTCTTTTTAATATATATATATATATATATATATATATATATATATATATATAGATAGATAGATAGATATATGTGTGTGTGTGTGTGTGTGTGTGTATATTATTTACATTATTCGGACTATTGTCCTCATCTTTTTTGCCATATTTATTACAACGTTTCGGCCGTTGTACGCTCCCGCCTTCTTCAGATGGTTTGAATGTCGAACTGAACCCTTTATTTCGCTCACTAGGGTAGACTGTTCTAGTTCCACGGGCCATGTTTATCAGTCATTTCCTGTTAATTTCCCTCTGAAATTTCTCCACTGCCTTAACCGGGTATTGAACTCACACTCTTTGGGTCCTGTCATTGGATCTAACTAACGCCTTTATCCACTGTATCATGTATCCTTGAGGACATAACTGACATACTCGTACAGAAAACACGGAAGATTAAAAATGATTCACCTTCGAAGAGAATTGTTGCAAAACATCTTAAGCGCTACCGGCCGGGTCCGAATTCTGGTCAGAGTTACATCGATTCGGGCAATGATGTACGGTGAAGTCACTAATCAACATCAGACAACAGCATATGAGTACATCTGAGGAGTGAGTAAAAGAGAAAGGTCACAACCATCCTGTGGGTGCCATACTTTGACATCATTGTCCGTATCGAGGAAATATCCTTGAACATCACTCAGGCTCGGGCGGATGAACTAAGATGGAAAGTGAGGCAGATAATGAAGAAAGCCAAGCCGCCCAAATCAAACATCAAGAAACTGGAGATCCTGGCATATATATATATATATATATATATATATATATATATATATATATATATATATATATATATATATATATATATATATATATATATATATATATATTTTTAAATAAAAACAAACCACTTTAACGTTCCATATAATAAATTATTTCACCACAGCGGCTGTGGTGAAATAATTTATTTATCTATCTATCTATCTATCTATCTATGTCAATCTGTTCATATCTATCTGTCTATCTATCTATCTATCTATGATTAGATACCTTTTATCTTTACAAGAGTTTAAGAATTTAAACTTTCGCTTTTTAATTTCGCAAAGATCCTTGCCAGAGTTTTATCTGAGTGATGGAAAACTTAAAAGTGTATCATTCTTTTTCATTTTATTTTCGACAAACAAAATTTACAGACAAATTCCGCAAAAATAGAAAAATACGAGACAAAAAATATGTTTGGGAAATGTCTACCATACAGAATTTTTCAAAATGGTGGATCTGTTTTGTAGCTTCTCGTATTAACGTGAATGTTTTGGGCTTAATGTTTGTCGATAAATACACTTGATCCAACCAACTGCCGTGTGGATCCTTTTGCGGCTTACAGACATGAAATGAAAATCATTAGAAGCCCAGCAACAGACAAGAAGAAAAACAATTTGGCTTGATTTCAAATGTAGGGGGCGCTGCTTTATAACGAGGAAATGGGAAAGAGGCTGCCCAAAGCTAAAAGCCAATCGCAATTAATTTCCCAATTCGATTGTAGCCTTATGATAAAAATAAAAATAATTGTTTACTTTTTTCTTACAATAGGTCATACAGTAAACACATGCTTTTAATTAAAACTTAACGCCCCCAAATTTTCGTCCCAAGATAATACTTGTAACCACTCTTTTACCACAGTTATATATATATATATATATATATATATATATATATATATATATGAAAGATTGCGTCTCGCATGAAACAGCCTGCCGCCTCTAAGTGTTGACTTCAATGTCCACTTTTATATTTACACACGCTCTATCTGTGATATTGAGCACTTCATCCCATAAATATAGCACACCTTAAGAGTATATTTCGGCCATTCCGTAATCTCTATCTATCACAGTATGTACATATCTACCTATCTATATCAGTCTGTTCATTATCTATCTATCTATATCACTCTGTACATATCCATCTATCGCATTCTGTTCATATCTATCTATCTATCTATCTATCTATCTATCTATCTATCTATCTATCTATCTATCTATTTCAGCCTGTTCGTATATATCTATCTATCTATCTATCTATCTATCTATCTATTTCAGTCTGTTCGTATCTATCTATCTATCTATCTATCTATCTATCTATCTATCTATCTATCTATCTGTCTGAGTCTGTTCATTATCTATCTATCTATCTATCTATCTATCTATCACAGTCTGTACAAATCTACCTATCTATATCAGTCTGTTCATTATCTATCTATATCACTCTGTACATATCCATCTATCACATTCTGTTCATATATATATATATATATATATATATATATATATATATATATATATATATATATATATATATATATATATATAAATTTGGTGTAGTATATTATTAATTTTATTTGTTGTGTATCTGTGGATGGTGTTAGTTATTGTTAGTTAATGAAATTATCGTTAGTTATAATCAGGTGCTGTGCATTTTTATTCCTATAAAATAACTTAATAGTGTTATAGTTTTCTTTCTTTTTTCTTTGTTGTTATTATGAATATTTGAAACGTAGTGGATTATATGTTTCTCAACTAATTTATTGGGAAAATATAAATATTTTAAAGAATTAATGCATTTCCTTATTTAATCCATTATATTTTTGGTACTTTAACCAACCATGCTGTCTCCCTCGTCGAAAACATCTGATCCTCCAAATAATAAATATCAATCCCTCCTCCAATTGCTAATGAACTAATCCGACAACACTGACTAAATACCCAAAATATTATCTATAAAAATAAAATAATAAACAACCAACTTCAAACCGAGACAAACAGCCATGATGATGGTTGACAACAACCTATAGTGCTTGGCAAAACACCAAGCGCTAGGGTCATTTTTTCAAAAACTTAGACCCAAATATAAAAAAAAAACTTGGGAGAAAACAGGAAAAGACAGAAAAAATATTAAACGGAAAATTCCGTAGTCATTAAGAACACATGCCTCAATATATATATATATATATATATATATATATATATATATATATATATATATATATATATATATATATATATATATATATATATATATATATATATATATTTATATATTTAAATAAAAAAAATAAAAGACATTTTTTAACATTCTTTTTTTTATAGAGACAAGTATTTAAGTAAATGCTCTATTTATAATAAACAGTATTAAATAACATTTACTGGCCTGAATGTCCGAGAAATTTTCAGAGAAAATATTCGTTCTCTGACAGGATTTGAACCTCTATCCTATACGGAACCGTCATATAGCCACTAAGGATCGTTCGTCGATTGGCAAGGTCGAATTTACTGCTTATAAACTTCAATCTTCTATGAATCTCTCACGTAGATTCATATCTGCTCATGGCGTATCAAATGTAAACAAATGTCGTCACACATTATTATCCGACAATTATTTAAAGATCTAAAAAAGAATGTTAAACATAAAAATGTCTTTATATATTTATATATATATATATATTATATATATATATATATATATATATATATATATATATATATATATATATATATATATATACATTATGAAATGGACAAAGTCCGACAATTATTTAATGACAAGAATTTAATAATTGTTTATTTTTTCTTACACTAGATCATACAGTAAACACATGATTTTAATTAAAATTTAACGCCCCAAAATTTTCGTCCCAAGAAAATAATTGTAACCACTTTTTTACCACATTTCGTCTCCTTTTTAATTAATTTACATTTTAGATTTGTCACAATTTTCGACTTCCTGTTTGACACCTAATAAAGCAAAAATGAATCGATATGGTTGCCTCTTGCCCGGTTCACACTCTTCACCGATTTTTTGAACAGGAGTAAACATTTATCTGTTTTTCCTGTTTAGGATTCGATTTCTTGTTCTATCTTCTAAAGCCTTCTTATTCACTTTCACTCCCAGTTACTTCTTGAGTCTCAGTGGCATTATCGCCTTCCTTGCGGGGAAATGATTAAAAAATGTAGGCGGTTCCTACTTTCTCATAAATCTACCCCACTAACTATAGACTCGCTGGTACGTATCTTTTTAACCTTCTCGCTGAATTCGTTTCCTTTCATGTCATATTATTATTTGAACATTTATTTAAGGTAGCCAACTTGTATTTAGTTTGCTGTTATATTTCTCCATATCGAACCTCTTTCACCACGTGTTGACTATTTACACACTTCGTCATACTGTTGGTTGCTTGCTTTTGTTTAGCGGCATATCAACACCTCTATGGCTTATTTAATGGCAAAATCAAAATATTTCGATCATACAGTGATGTTCGATAAAAGTGACTCACCTGATTATTTTTACTAAATGTTCTCTTCTCCGATGAAACGAAAGTTGAACTAAATTCAAAGGATAAGCGATCTAAAATCCGAAGAAGAAGCTTCGAAAACTCTTTGAATTTAGCAGTAAGTACTGTCAAGCATCCGTTCAGTATAATGTTCTGGGGATGCTTTTCTTTTCATGGAACTGGTTTCTTAAAACCTATTGAAAAGACCCTCAGGAGCGAGCAGTACAAGAGAATTTTAGAGTCTTGTCTGCTCCCTTCTGCTGAAAGGGTGCAAATGGACCCCACCAAGCTCATTTTTATGCAGGATAATGCTCCCTGTCACAAATCAAAATTGATGAAGGAATACTTTGATGAGAAGCAGGTGAGTGTTATGACATGTCCGCCCCAATCTCCTGACCTCAACCCCATAGAAAACTTATGGAGTATTATAAAGTACAGGCTCTCGAGAAAGCAGTTGAGCAACAAAAAGGATTTGATTGTGAATTTCATATCCGAATGGAATTCAATGCTTGGAGATGAGATTTGCCAGAACCTAATCAAGTCAATGCCAAAAAGGGTTGAAAAGGTTATTCAAATTAAAGGAGAACCCATAGATTATTAAATATTTCGAACTATATTACCTATTATAAATAAATTATACCTCCATTATTCTTTATTTAAAGCTGTTCGGTTATGTTTCTATTGATTACTAGTTGCAGGAAATAAGTGTTTTTCCCTAAATCTCATTTATATCCAAAATTATAATTATCAGTAGAATACCTTAGGGTGAGTAAACTTTTTTTGCTAGGTGGTCGGGAAGGGGTCTTTATATTAGTAAGATTAAAAATTAGTTTGACCCCAAAAACAATAGGTGAAAAAATCAGGTGAGTCACTTTTATCGAACAGCACTGTAGTTTTATGGCTCCAACTACAAATAAAATGAATTGTTGGTAATTTTCTTATAAAATTCATTGTTGGTAATTCTGCTTTAAATTGTTGGTAATTTTACTATAAATATGTATACTTAGTAACTTTTTAATATAAAAATATAATATTGGTATTTTTACTATAAAAAATATATTTTTATACTTTCGTAGTGATTTCTTTTTGGTTGTGGGTTCACTATTTGACCATACCTAGGACTGTAACAGTTGCCACCACCCCGTGTCAGCAATGAAGAGGTGGTTCCACGATCCTCAAAACCTCCAGTCTCCCGATCAGAGGTCTTGCTGCCAGTTGTAGTTTATCATCATACCAAGGACTAGCGTCATACAGTACCTTTGTGTAACATTCTTCTTTTTGTAGACATATTTTTGTATAACCGTAAAACAGCTTCCTGAGAGTATGATCATTGCTAATTAAATTTAGAATTTTTGTTTGTTTTGTTTTGTTTTACGGCATATCAACCTCAAAGGGTCATTTAATGCCGATGGCTTTTTTTAAAATATTGTTTTATTAGAAAACCATTTCTGTTTCTCCCTTTTTTTTTCTTTTTTCCCTTTAAACGTTTAACTTTCTTTTAAATTTTCTGATAGAGGCCGATTTTCTTGAAATATGAAGAAATGATTTGGGGGCTGTTTTTTTTCAAATATATCTTTAATATTTTTTTTCTTTGTAGAGATTTTTTCTTGTTTCTGTGAAATCAATGCAGTCTGTTAGAATGTGTTTAATTGTGAGTGGGGTTTGACATGGTATACAGAAAGGTTGAACTTCTCTTTTCAGAAGATATGAGTGGGTTAAAAATGTATGGCCTATTCTTATTCTTGCAAGTGTAACTTCTTTTCTGTTTAGTTTGGTATTATGTTCCTGTTTTTTAATTTTTGGCATGATTTCGTATAGTTTGTTTTGGGGAAAATCCGTTCCAGTAAGTTTGCCATTTTTTCCTTGTGTATGCATTGATGTGTCTTCTAAGATCTGTGTAGGGAATTTTAAAGTTTACGTCAGTTGGGATATTTAAGGCAGCTTTAGCTGCTGAATCGGCTAATTCATTTCCTCTGATACCTGTATGGCTTGGAATCCAGCAGAAAATAATTTAGAATTATTCTTCTCCTATACTGATTGACAACCCCGGCTGAGACAGTCCGGTCTGCACTTGCAGTTGTTCTAGGTAGGATGTTTTTGTCGCTAGTTTAATTGAAAAATAAATAAATCCGCATCTTTGTGCGAAGAGGATTTAATCTATGTAGGTCTAGAGCTTTGATGTCTGCACGCATATATACAGCTTCCTGGAAAGACATCTGAATGGCTTGAATTGAGAAACCTATTGAGCGTTTTAAAATTGCAATTTGCTAATAGTAAAGATGAATTATATTGACGTAAAACACAAAATGTTTATAAAGCAACAGATTGAAGAGCATTATCCCCAAAAATGGAAACGCAAATATGAGCGTACTAGCAGCATGGCCCGGCGTTGCCCGTGCTTGATTCAATAATCGTACGACATATACAGCTCGGATTAGCCATTATCAAGGGTTTTTTTTTGTTATTTTTTTTTTGTACATTTTTATACAGAGTGATTGAAAAGTTGCACCCCATTTTAAAATACTTATAATTTATTTATTAACTGTAATTATTACAAGAAATGGATATGAGATGAAAAAGTTTAGCATGAAGTTTTGAAATTCGATATGGGCACCAGATTTTGCTACCAGCTTCTATAGACATAGAAATGGTGTCAACGGATTTCATCAGGGTCTCTTGTGGTATGGAAGATATAATTTCTTCACTATTCACATTATTAGGACTATTGCCCTCATCTTTGTCGCCATATTTATTACTACGTTTCGGCCATTGTACGGTCCGGCGCTCTTCAGATGGTTGGAATGTCGAAATGAACCCTTTATTTCACTTACTGGGGTAGACTGTTCTAGTTCCACGTGCCATGTTAAATGGATGTCAGTTATCTCCTGCTTAACTAGATATTGAACTCACACTATTTGGGTCCTGTCACTGGATCTATCTAACGTCTTTATCCTTGAGAAAATGTGTATGGATTTCTGGGTATTATAAACCTAATGTCTTCAGCAACCATTGTTACCAGTGCTCATATTGCAATTTTTGCTGTTATCCTTAATGTATTTTACCAGAGCTCATATTGCAATTGTTTTGTTGTTATTATCGTTTTTCTCTGGCACTCCTTATTACTGGTTCCCATATTGTATTCATTTCTATGCTTGGTCGGCTCAGAGGATTTTTGTGGGTTAGCATATGTGCTGATTCCTTACGTTTACGAATTTATAGACAGATATATCTTGGTTTTGAATTATAGACTTGCTACTTTTAACTAACCCTCATAGAAAAAATCACAAACTGTTAAGACATGATTCCTGGTTGGCCACTCATACATAAAACATGCAGCTACTTTTCAATCACATTTTATATATTTGTCTATAGTGATAGAAATTTTGTTTTTGTCTGTCTATATCTCTGAGATGAGGTATTATAATTTCGGACTGTTATCCACATCTTCATTGACATATTCACAACTTTTCGGGCATTGTACGATCCACCCTTCTTCAGGTGAATGGAATTTCGAATCGAACCTTTTATTAAGTCTACGGGGGTAGATTGTTCTAGTCCCACGCCTACGGGTGTCTCAGTTATTTCCCTTTAACTCAACTCTCCAAGTTTGCCATGGCCTGGTATTGAACTCACAGCTCTGTGGGTCTAGTCACTAGATCTAACCAACGTCTTTAACCACAGAGCCTTTGGATGTGAATTTTTGGGACTTATAAACCTAATGTCTCAGCAAACATTTTTTACCAGTATTCATATCGCTATTTTTGTTATCATTTTTACATTTTTTACACGACCTTATATTGCAATTTTTGTTCTTATTGGTTTTCTCTAGTACCTCTTTATTACTGGTTCCCATATTGCATTCATTTCTATGCTTGGTCGGCTCAGGTGATTTTTGTAGCCTAGCATATATGCAGATTGTGATAAATATGGCAACAAAGATGAGGACAATAGTCTGAATAATTTAAATAGTGTCCATAATACCTCATCTCAGAAATATAGACAGATACTGAATGGCCGAAACGTTGTAATAAATATGGCAACAAAGATGAGGACAATAGTCCGAATAATGTAAATAGTGTACATAATACCACATCTCAGAAATATAGACAAACAGTTATAAACCTAATGTCTTCATAACATTTTTTACCAGAGCTCATATTGCAATTTTTGTTGTTGCTATCGCTTTTCTCTGGCACTCCTTATTACTGGTTCCCATAATGTATCCATTTCTCTGCTTAGTCGGCTCAGGGGATTTTTGTGGCGTAGAATATGTGCTGATTCCTGAAGTTTTCGTATTTTCCAATGATGATGCCTATTATTTCAACCTGATACCACGGGGAGGGGGGCGGTGATCTCCCTTTTCTTTCCATGTTTGGTCAGCTGCGTGTCTTTGTTTTGTTTTGTTTTTTTAATTTCCCAAACCCGGTCAATACGTTGTAACATTGTTTATAGTTGATATTATCGAATGGTGGCATTTTGTTTTTTTATTGTCAATGCTTGTAGTATTTTAACTGTTATTTTTTCTGCATCTGGATGATACTATTAGTGTCGTATTTTCTACAAGTACTCAGAGCATAGAATTTTGTAGGTTTCCATGATAGAAGAAAAAAAATTACAACTTTATTTGTATTTGCGATAGAAATAATTTGTAAAAAGGATAAGAAAGAAGTAAATCTATATTTTTTAAGGTTTTATTGAAATTTTATTTAAGTTTCCACATGTCCTCCATCATTAGCAATACAAAGGGTGATACGATTTTGCAGTTCACGGAAAACATTTGCCAAATGATTTACAGTAATGCCTGAAATCACATCAGTTATTTTAGCTATACTTAAAACTAGGTGTATTAAATTTTATAACATTTCTGATAGATTATTTCTATCGCAAATACAAATAAAGTTATAAGTTTTTTAAAGTGCACACGAACGTTATGGACACCCTGTATATATATATATATATATATATATATATATATATATATATATATATATATATATATATAATTGCTATAAATTTTATGTTTAGTGGGTACACAAGTTTTAGTTGGCATTCGTACGTTTTCACTGTGAAATTAATATCAACCTGCCTAGATTAAGAAGTTCTACTTGTATGTTAGTCAATATAATTTATTTATTCTGACCACAGAATGAAACATCTGTCAACATCTTAAATAAAATTGCAATAAAACCTTAAAAATATAGATTTACTTGTTTCTAATCCTTTTTACAAATTATTTTTATCGCAAATACAAATAAAGTTATAAATTGTTTAATGTGCACACGAACTTTATGGACACCCTGTATTATTTAATCTTCTTCAATATTAAAAATAGTAAAATTATACATACACTTTCATGTGTCCTAATTCATGTTTGTGACAGCCATTTTCAAAAATTATAAACCCGGGTCTACAAAACAGTATTTACTTTTTTCTATAATTTTCATTGTCTGCAAGAAATTCCAGGAAATACTGGATTCGTGCCTTTTTTTGTCAGTTACAATTTTACTGATGCTTCTACTTATTTTTTTTTCATTAAGTTACAATCCCGATAGGCGCGAATCAATTATCGTCTGCATTTATGCAGTTACGATAAAGAAGATTAAAAATGAATTCATTGTGAATTTATTCTTTTCAAACTACAAAACCGTAAACCATTAATTCTCTTGCTCGTCAATTTGCACCATTAAGCTTCAAATATCTTTTTTACAAAGTTGTTGATTTCAAATGAAAGCGCTTTTGATAAAAAGAAGATGAATTTTATGGCATCAGACCCCGAAGAAATGTAAGTAAATATAGATTTTCTTTTCAGAAACTAAAACACGAGACTTAATTTTAAAGAAATTCTGTGGAATTTTTCATTTTAATAAATTACATTTATTAATCTCGCACATTTTAGTTGATATTAGGGGTAAAAAAGATGGAAAATTTATATTCACCAATAAAAAAAGACATATACTCCCTTATTCAATCAAAATATCCTTCTTGAGACATTAATACGCCGGATTAACGGTAATTCTATCTCTCAGAAATTCTACAAAGAAGTTAAGAATTAGTGGACTTCGCTTGAAAATCGGACATATTTATTTCCATAAACTCAATTAAAATGATTCATTACATATATATATATATATATATATATATATATAGTTGTAAGGTATGCAATATTGATGGGTTAAAGTGCTCAATATCAGGGATAGAGCGTATGTAAATATGAAAGTGGACATTTAGTACAACACCCAACGGCGTGATGGCATGGAACAGAGTGTCCCTTGGTGTTGACGTCAATATATATATATATATATATATATATATATATATATATATATATATATATATATATATATATATATATACTGATTGATTGATATCGTCATGGTATGTAATAGAGTGTCGCTTGGTGTTGACATCAATATTGACGTCAACACCAAGGGACACTCTGTTCCATGCCATGACGCCGTTGGGTGTTGTACTAAATGTCCACTTTTATATTTACATACGCTCTATCCCTGATATTGAGCACTTTAACCCATCAATATAGCATAGCTCACAACTATATATATATATATATATATATATATATATATATATATATATATATATATATATATATATATATATAAAGAGAGAGAGAGAGAGACAGCGACAGATACATATATACGGAAAATGTTATTGATACAACAGACATTTTGTGTTTATTAATTTTACTGATAGACTTTTCCAAATTACGAATTATACTTGTCACAATATTCAAAATAACGTTATCAAAATATTTTACCCAAATGTTTTTTTGCATGTGGATGCTTGCATTTTCTACTAGTATAATTCGGATGTCGTTTGATAGGTTTTTGTGTGTGTGTTTAAATGAGTTCTAATGAAGCCATAGTCAGATAGGTGCAACGTAAGTCGTCTGGATACGCATGTAATAGTGCGACCGATGTAAATATGTATGGGTTTGGTTTGATCTGGAACACAGTTCCTTAAGGGTCAATTCAACTCGTGAATAATGTTGTTTCATTGTAGTTTTGATTTTGCAGATGTGTTGTTATTTTTTAACATAAGTTTAGCAGTTTTAGATTTTTAGTAATACGAGGGCCATTCAATAAATAAGTTGAATTTTTCGGTATAAGGACTTCTAATATAGATAGAAGCTTACTTTTTTAAAATTTTTTTTTGTTTTACATGTTTTTCACATGGATTTAATTTCTGTTGCAGATTAAAAAAAACACTTTGAGAGTTTTGGCGATTAACAAAGATGGCCGACCAAGAAGCATGCTTCTGGATGGAACAGCGGTCAGTTATCAAGTTTTTGGTTGCTAAAGGGTGCAAACCAGTTGAAATTCATAGGAGAATGTCAACTGTGTATGGTGCCACATGTTTCAGCCAAAAAAATGTCTACAAGTGGGCTAAATTGTTTAAAGAAGGACGGAGCAGTGTTGAGGATGAAGACAGACCTGGGAGGCCTGCAGAAGTGAGGTCTCCTGAGGTGATCAAATCAGTCAATGACCTCATTCAGTCTGACAGTGGATGACATTGCAAGGACTTTGAGCTTATTTGTGGGACAGCACACAAGGTTAGCTGCCGGTGGGTGCCAAAGATGCTGACTGCAGAGCACAAACAGCACAGCAGCCCAAACGGTGCAGAACATCATCGAGCTGGGCTGGGAACTGCTCCCTCATCCCCCTTACAGCCCAGACCTTACCCCTTCAGACTTTCACCTGTTTAGTCTCCTGAAAGCGTTCACAAGAGGCACAAAGTTTAAAAGTGACGATGAAGTCAAAAGTGTTGTGAACGACTGGCTGAGACATCAGTCCAGATATTTTTACGCTCAGGGAATACGGAAGCTTGTGTACATATGGGAAAAGTGTGTGACAGTGCTGGGAGACTACGTTGAAAAATATAAAAAAAAGTAAGCTTCTATCTGTATTAGAAGTCCTTATACCGAAAAATTCACCTTATTTATTGAATGACTCGCGTAGATAATTTTCTTGTTTTCTTGTCGACTGGCGTAGAGTAATTCATTATATTTTTAAGCGAATATAAACGCACAAAAAACTACCAGTCTCCATCCAAAACATACTAGTTGAAAATAGAAACATAATAACCTCATCTATCTGTAAAAAATGATTGAAAAAATGGAAGCCCTAATAAGGAAAAAAAAAAGCCAACGCTCCATAACATTAATTATGAACACGGCCACAATGTGCTGACTGTGTTTGGAAAATAAAATATCCCTATAACTCTACATACATACATAACACAACCAATACATTCAGTTCAAGGTAAAAATAAAATCATACTTGATAATGTTTAGACGTATAGCCGAAAACGCACGGAAATGTAAAATTTTTGGACAGTTGTTACACACTTTGTGCCCATAAAAGAAAACACTTGTATGAAAGCAAGAAAAAGTAAATGAAAAGCTTAATCGGAGTACCTTATCCGTCGTCTTCACACACGCACACACACACACACACACACACACACACACACACACACACACACACACACACACACATATATATATATATATATATATATATATGAAGAAATGTAGTCTTAAAGTGTGCTATATTTATGGGATAAAGTGCTCAATATCAGAGATAGAGCGTGTGTAAATATAAAAGTCAACACTTAGAGGCGACAGACTGTTTCATGCTCGATGCATCTAGCATGAAACAGACTGTTGCCTCTAAGTCTGACTTATATGTTCACTTTTATATATATATATATATATATATATATATATATATATATATATATATATATATATATATATATATTTAGTTTACGAAAAACTAGGTAATCCGTGTGGGTAGACCCAATTAGGATAGAATCCAGAGAGCTCAATGTAAATCAGAGCTAATAATTTAAATAAAAACAGATTACATTAAGGTTCCATATAATAAATTATTTCACCACAGCTCTTTTAAAGGACAGCGGATCATCAGATTTATTTCCAATATATATATATATATATATATATATATATATATATATATATATATATATATATATATTAATGCTTTCGCCTCTAAGTGTTGACTTCTATGTTCACTTTTTTATTTATATATATAATGCTTTCCAAGAATATCTGGGAAATTAAAACCAAAATGCAAATCACACCAAACATATCATGGAAAAAGTCGAAGAATGTCAGCCTAGAACCATCAGTCCCAAAACTGCAAACTATGTCTTGAGGAAAAATAGCTATAATATACCTTCCAAGACCAAAACAAGCTACTAAATAAACGATTAGAACTCATCTCAAAATGCAGACACGAAAACGATTTTTTACTCTTACTTAAAAATCGAAAACTGAAAAGAATAAATAAAAATGAATAAAATAAAAATAAAATGCCAAAACAAGTAAAATAAATTAATTCAAATAAATAAATAAAGTAAAAAAAAAAAAAATTAACAAACCACTCCTGCCAAAATAACCGTTAGAATAGACTACCCACAATGCATCACTAACACGTATATATAAATAGTCGGGAAAAAACACAACGCATGTGACCTGACGATTGCCTTTAGCTTGAAACAGTCTGTCGCCTTTGAGTGTTGACTTGGATGTTCACTTTTATATTTACACACGCTCTATCTCTGATATTGAGCACTTTATCCCATGAATATTGCACAACCTAAGACTATATTTCTTCACACACACATATATATATATATATGCGTGTGTGTGTGTTTAGGGATAAGAGAAACCTTCATATATGTTAGATGTTGTATTATAAAAGTGTTTAATATTCAGGCAGTAATCATAGCATGTGTATTTTTGTTACGAGTAACTAGAAACTTATACACTGAAATATTCATGAAGAAGCTTAAATACACTACCAATTTAAAGGAGTTACTACATATTTTTAATATTATTAAAAACATGTTCCTTTTTAACTTGGGCAACAATTCTGAAGCCAGTCGCAAAGCTATTACGATGAAACAAGGTTCGATTACCCAGTGTAAGAAAGGCACATGTCACGTCGGGACATTTTGAAGCCTATATCTGTTAAGTCTGTTCTTCGTGTCTGAAGATTTCACTCTCTAGAACAGTGGTTCCCAACTTTTTTTACGTGGCGGCACACTATTGAGTTCTTTAAATTTCCGATGCACACCTATCACAAAAAATAAATATTTTCCACTCATAAAGCCTTTTTGCAATAAAATAATAAAAAACAAAGAATATTATATAAGAAGAATTTTTATTAACATAAATCAACATATCCTGTATTCAATATCGGGTATAAAAGAATAATGGTGAATGTCAGTGGGACAGTTGTGCATAAAGTTAGATTAGCCTGAAATTGAAAAGATTCAAAATGTTAGGAAAAGGTAAAAAAATGTTTGGGAGTTAGGAGCATGACGTAAAACCTCACATAGTACAGTTCTGTGTTACAAGTTTTTGTCTTACAACCTGTGTATTTAGGAATCGTTTTGGTATCGAAATCGGGTCTGAATTATTCAGCTCCGATGCCGATTCCCGATACTTTGAAAAACTCCTGATATTCCGATTAATCGTCCCATGACTAATATAAACCATAATAACGCTTACCAATTCGTATGCGCGAAACGTTTAGATTCCAGAAATTCGGCGATTTTGAATTGAGCGGTGTCATCATGATTAAGAAATTGAATGTCTTTATTAAACAAAATGAAATGGCTTCTAGGTATTATCTCTTCGCGGCACACCAGTAATCATTCCGTGGCACACTAATGTGCCGCGGCACAGTGATTGGGTACCACTGCTCTAGAAGAACACTTTCTTTACTAATACTTTCGATATATAGGCCTGTAGATGTTAATTTCCTTGTTCACAAAGAAAAACTGTTGTTTACTTAAGCAGCAGCGCTGGTTCAACCGTGGAGGATGCTATAGCAAGGAAGAATATTTTCACAACGAAAAAATAAAACGAAAGATTCATGGGGTTAATCTTCAATTGGTTTATATAGCTCTTGGTACAACAAAAATTAACCCTTCCGACATCAACCTCTATAGTGACACTATCCTCGCCTAATAATTCGGGTTCAAAGTTCTTCGAAATCAGGAAATCTAGTGGTAGCTGACATGGAATCCACAAACACTCGATGCAGGTTGTCAGCCCAAGTCTTCGAGCTCTCAAACCTATCTTCTTATATGCACGCCGAGCCAATGGCGTGAGACCGAGGATTTTTTGTGGATTTTTTGATTCTTCAAATTCACATTAATTTTATAAGGCTACCTTGTTTCCTGTTTCTGCTTTCTGATCAACCTTACAAATTTGGAGAATTATCCAACTTCACGGAAGTAGTTACAGTGATTGCTCCTCCCCTAACTCCAACCTGATTCACTTCACATCTCACACCACCACTCCACGCTAAATTCTCCCACTTCCTCCTTCGTTCTTGGCATTCAACTTCAGTCCACCTTTCAAGGCTGTCACAACTGTCTTCGTGACAAATCTAATTTCAAATTATGTCGGTGAAAGAGCGTAACTCACTCCAGTCATCAATCTTAATTCCCCTGCCTCCTCTAGGTAGAGATAAAATTATCTCTCCATTCTTATCCAATGATAAACGCAAACCAGATCACCCTTTCGGCAATTACAGGATATGTTTCATAATTTTGACCCTAAGAAAATGGGTTCGTTCCTTGATTTCACTTGCCAATTCCTTTTCATCACCGAAAATATATTTGCTTGACTAAATTCTCAAGGAAGAGATAATATTTTTTCCATCACTGGGTTGATCTCGGTGAAACGAAAAGACAAACCAGATCACCAGTTTAACACGACAGGATTGATCATCATAGCATCGGCCCTCACAATTGTTCTTTCTTTGTTTTTATTTCTCAATTCGTTTTCGTCAACGAAAATATATTTGTTTAACTAAAATCCCAAGGAAGAGATGAAATTGTTCGTTAAATCTTTTTCCGTCCGCATGTCAGACTCTCGATAGATATAAACTTTAGGAGAGAACTCTAGACGGTCCCATTTACACCAAGGAAAATATCTCCACTCACTCTCTCTCTCTCACTCACTCTCTCTATCTCTTTCGCGCGGGCGCTGTCTTCCAGCTTACATTCTATTTTGGGCTTAAACTTTATCATGGCCTCAGTGTCACATCAATCCTTTTCCCATTTTGTCATTTACTTGTATATGATATCTAACTCCACTTTCCCTAAGGTGAGAAAAAAAATTAGCAATATATATATATATATATATATATATATATATATATATATATATATATATATATATATATTGAGATAGATAGATAGATAGATAGATAGATAGATTGCTGATATTTCTTTTTGTTTGGCGGCATATCATAATCCATGGGTTATTAAATGTCGAAATCGAAATATTTTGCGCAATATTTTTAGATAGGTAGATAGATAGATATGAACGGAATACGATAGATAGATAGATAGATAGATAGATATGAACAGTGTGCGATAGGTAGATATGCACAGATTGATATATATCATTAGCTCTTGAAAATATATTTCAGTTGAGCACTGTTGAGTGATATGCTAATTCTATAAACAACAGCCACGTGCGTTAATGCAAAGCTCTTCAGTAAAATGAATAGAACACTCTGGCTGATTGGCATTTGTTTACATTCGTAAAGAAAACAATATGCGAGATTTATCTGTTTCACTCTGCCGAATGAAGATAGATCAGTGGTACAAGCTCTGAGTGACACCAAATCAGTTGGGTTTCAATCCTGGCTTGACGCATTAGCATGTTTAGTTGCCGTGATACAGCGACACATTACTGTCTTCGAATGACATATCATTCATAGCTATCTATCTATGCATATATATATATATATATATATATATATATATATATATATATATATATATATATATGCATATTTATATGTAAATATATATATATATATATATTACATATATATGTACATATATATATATTTACATATATATATTACATATATATATGTAAATATATATATCAATCTGTACATATGTATATCTTTCTCTCTCTCTCTCTCTATATATATATATATATATATTTATATATATATATGTATGTATGTATGTATGGATAGATAGATAGATATATAGATATAGAGAGAATGTGATAGATTAATATGTATAGAGCGATATAGATAGATAATGAACAGGCATAGATAGGTAGATATATACAGACTGTTATAGATAGATAGATAGATAGATAGATAGATGAATGGCTGAGTTAGATAAGAAAGTGAGAGAGAATGTGAAAGAAAGAAAGAAGCAGAGAGTGAGAGAGAGAGAGTAATATGTATTCAACCATCACAAATTTATTCAGGGGATTTCGTTAATTTCCGAATAAACAGTTGTGAGAGCTCACAGGCGAGGAGAGTTTAGATTTTCATGAGAACATCCCAGCTTTTGGCCAACATCCTGATTTACATTAACACAGGATGGTGTAAGGAGTTAAACCCGTGAATGTGTGGCTTACGGAGATATCGATAGTCCTGTTAAAGCAAATCTCGCCGCAGACGAACCGCAAAAGCTTGTATGAGATTTTAGTTGGTAAGGAAGCAGAAATTAACAGTAATATTGAAACGGAAATTTCCTACTAGCCTCTACTTGAAATAGTATGAGACCAAATGCAGAACAAAAGAGCATATTGTTAGCTCTTAAGTCATTGCTGCTTTCCAGGAATATCCTTGAAATTGGTTTCACAGAAGGACAAAAGACAAAGAATGCCAGAATTGTTTGTGGTCAAATCGGTCCTAAAATCAGTCAGTTATGTGCCATCGCCATCTTTCAATAGATGACTGACGAAGCAGATTTTTTTCTCGCAGTAGGTTGCCATTTCTTTCTGCGGTAGACCAATTACCATGGTCTGTCCTGCTATTTACCCGAAACTGGGGAGAGGAGAAGAAGAAGAAGAGGATTCATACTTTTTCCAAGGGCACTAACACCTAAGTGAATGCAACGAATTCGACTGAAATTCGATCTCGGCCCTCCGATTCTTCAATCCGAGCCGCTATCTATTACTCCACCGTGTCTCCTAGGAAATGTGTCCAATATATTTTGCATACGCTTGTGGACTGTCGGCAATGTAAAGCAAATCTTGGACATGGAAAACGATATTCAAAAGCGCAAAGGATCCACCATTAATTGAAAGTTAGGAACGGATAAAATATACTCACGCTACATGGGATAATAGGGTATAAAAATGTTGGAAAGCACTCACCAAAAAATGGAACAAAATGTTCTGAGAATGTTCTGTGTCTGAACAGTCTGGTAAATATGATATCTGTGAAATAACCCCACACTCCAGCTTTACGATTCTAAACAAGAATCTGCAACGATATTGCTCTTAATCTGGCATCTCAGTCCCTCTTCCATCGACGTAATGGAGCATCCCCATACCTTTTTTTATAAATACTTTCATGGTAATTGTTCGGATGATGTTTGCTTCAAAGTACCTAGATCTTATGAATTTAAGCGCAGTACTAGATTGTCAGTTAGGTCTCTTTATTTTACGACACAGTGAACCAACCTTCGTAACTGCAGATGATTCAATATATTTCCATTTCATAACGAGCATAATTGTTAAATTATATATATATATATATATATATATATATATATATATATATATATATATATATATGAAGAAATATAGTCTTAAAGTGTGCTATATTTATGGGATAAAGTGCTCAATATCAGAGATAGAGCGTGTGTAAATATAAAAGTGAACATAGAATCAACACTTAGAGGCGACAGTCTGTTTCATGCTAGTGCAATCGTCAGGCAACTAGTGCTGTTATTTTTCTCGGCTATTTATATATAAGGGTCAGTGGTGCATTGTGGGTAGTCTATTTTGGCGGTTACTTTTACCGGAAGTCGTTTATTTGTTTATTTATGTCAAATTATTTTGCTTGTTTTATTTAATTTTATTTTTATTTTTTATCTTATATATATATATATTTATTTTTTTATTTTGATCGGTGTTTTTATTAACGTAGTAAAAATTTGTTTATATAGTTTATTGTTGGTAGTCTATTATGGCGGTCATTTACCGGAAGTCGTTTATTTGCTTATTTATTTGGGTCAAATTGTTTTGCTTGTTTTTATTTATTTTCATTTTTATTATTTATCTTATATATTTGTTTATTCATTATTGATTAAAGCGATTTGTTGAATTTTGGGGTTGAATGTTCTGGTTTGTTCTGACTATTATTTTGGTGGGAACAGTTTTTAATTTATTTATTTGGATTCATTATCTTCGTTTGTTTTTTTCTAATCTGTTTATCGGTATCGGTTGTTAGTTTATTTATATATTTGGATGTATTTAGATCAATTTATTATACTTGTTGTTATTTATTTGTTACACTGTATATTTTCTCTTTTTGGTTTTCCATTTTTAAGTAACGCAGTATTTTTTTATCGTTATATAACAGTTATAACTATTTTCCGTCCGATTTTTTGTTTTGATTTTTATAGTTTAATTTTTTGGTCATAATAGTTTGATAATTTGTTTATTATTTACTTTATTGATTTTTTTCCTTATTTTATTATTCTATTTCGCCTATTCTAACAGGTGTGGTTTGGTAATTTGTTTTGATTAATTTATTTTGCTTATTTTATTGTCATTTTGTTTGTTTATGTATTTATTTATTTTTCTATTTTAAGTTACGTAGTAAAAAATTTGTTATCATGTCTGCATTTTGAGATTAGCTCGAATCTTTTATTTAATAATTTATTTTGGTCTGGGAAGTTAATGATAGCTTTTTTTTCCTCCAAGCAAAGTTTGCAAGTTTTTGAGAGGTTGTTGTAAATAAACAAATAAACGACTTCCGATAACCGCCAAAATAGACTACCCACAATGCACCACTGACCCTTATATATAAATAGCCGAGAAAAATAACAGCACTATTTGCCTGACGATTGCACTAGCATGAAACAGACTGTCGCCTCTAAGTGTTGACTTCTATGTTCATTTTTATATACATATATATATATATATATATATATATATATATATTGAGTGTGTGCATTATATTAACCTTTTTTTACACGTGGAAGCAATTAATATATTTGTGTTGTCTACAAGTATATTTCTAATGGAGTCTGGTAAATTTTTGTGTGTGTTTAAATGGGTTCTAATGGAGCTGTGATCAGATTGGTGTAACGTAAGACGTCTGGATAAGCATGTAGTTGTGTAACCGATGTAATTATTTTTGAGTCCGGTTTCATTAGGAACGCAGTTCCCTAAGGGGCATTTAAAAGGTTAAAAATAATGCAGGCTTTAAAAAAGAAAAAAGAAAAAGCCTACCCGTAACAATATTAACTACGAACATAGCCACAACGTGCTAACCGTATTTGGAAAGTAAAACACTACTACTACACACTAAGACATATACATAATGCACACACTCAATTAAGCTGAAAAATCAAATCATCCTTGATAATGGCTAAAGGTATAGCCGAAAGCGCTCGGAAAAATAAAACATTTGGACAGTTCTTACACACCCTTTGTCCAGCAAAGAAATCTCTTGTTCGTACACAAGAAAAATTAAATAAAAAACTTAACCATAGTAACTTGTCTGTCGTTTTTAATGAAACTTGCATAAAAGAAGAATTGGTGCCTAAATATACAACTATATATATATATATATATATATATATATATATATATATATATATATATAGATAGATAGTTAGATAGTTAGATATAGATATAGATATTATTGGTTAATATATACATATATATATATATATATATATATATATATATATATGAAGAAATATAGTCTTAAAGTGTGCTATATTTATGGGATAAAGTGCTCAATATCGGAGATAGAGCTTGTGTAAATATAAAAGTGGACATCGAAGTCAGCACTCAGAGGCGACAGTTTGTTTCATGCTAGAACAATCGTCAGGCAACGGAGATTGCTCTAGCATGAAACAGACTGTCGCCTCTAAGTGCTAACTTCGATGTCCACTGATATATATATATATATATATATATATATATATATATATATACGTATATATATACGTACACACACACACACACACACACACACACACACACACATATATATATATATATATATATATATATATATATATATCTTCTTCTTCTTCTTCTACACGTAATGCCGTCCGTTTGTTTATTTATTTTTAAAAATAACAATATAACGTTCATTAGTTTTTGTTTTTTAAATGAAGCGTTAAGAGGTCATTTGATAAAAATCGCCTGAGAATACCGTCAAGTTGAAGCCAAGGAGGCGGATTCAACTAACCTTCTGATTTTTATTATATATATATATATATATATATATATATATATATATATATATATTATAATAATTAAAAAAAATATGATTCATTCGCTACATAAGAGTTCTCATGTTTCAAAAGCGAGAGCCGAGACCCATAATATAATTTTTGAAATTAAGTTGAATTAAGGTGTCTGGTCTCGCTTTTCTCGTCAAGCGAGAATTTGGGAATAAGCTATCTTGTGTTTTGCGCGTGTTTATCAGTATGGTCTCTTGCAACATCAGTTATTATGGAAACGGCTAGGGTCGGCCATATTGGTTAGGTGGTCGAGGAGTTAAGAATTAATTTTTATCTACAGACCAGTCCCCTTCGGAAAGTTTATGTCAGGTTATGTTGGGGTCCCTATTTCAAGTCTGATAGTAGTGGTCGCCGTCTAGCTGGTCTAAAGGCATTTTTGGCCTTGCGGCAGGTCGTTAAGTGTCGAGAGGATTCTGTTTCATTATTATCTGTCTATTAATCTCTTTATTTATTTGTTTATTCAAATGGCTATTTTCTTTTATAAACGTGTTGAAATGAATTACAATTTGTTTTCTTCACGACTCCACAAAGGGTTTTTCTATTTTATGATTGGGCTGAGCTTTTCAGGCTTTTATTAAACTATAGAAATTATTTGTTTATATTTTTTTTTTTTTGTTAATTATTTAATGCGAATATTTGTTCATGTCGGCAAAAAACCGTTAACTCCTGCCTAGGGTTTAATAACTTTTCCTTATTTAGAAACTTAATGATGTGTAGTTTTTCATGTAGGCCTAAAGGGCATGGGTCATCCCAGATTTTACAAGTTCTTGTTCTATTTATTATTTTCCATTTTACTTTTGGTGTTTTATTCGTTTCTTTTAAATGCCAGATATATTGGGATAGAGATGTTTGATTTCTATTTTGAATATTGTTGAAGGAGCTCTTGTGTTGTCTCCATCTGATTTTAAATTTATTCTTCGTTGAACTAATGTATATCCTGTCAGTGTTAGGACTCTCAATGGATGAGATAGTGCATTGGTATACCACGGATTTAGTGAGACATTTGTTTTCTAACGGGCAGTCATTAGGGTTCCTAAAATCACATAATTTTTCATTATTTTTGTCTAATTGCATTTTAGGAGTTTTATTGACACTGTTTTGGCATGCGTGTTTTTCCAGGAATTTATTATTATGTTTTTTATGATTCTTTCTAGATTTTCAGTGCAGCTGTAACTTAATTTTAAGGTTTTTATTAAAGTTTATTTAAGTTTTTATTAAAGATCTCGCTAAGTTTGCTATTTATGGGAAAGTGTTTTCCAATTAAAGCGAGGAACTTATGCCCAAGTTTAGTACTGACTATTTGGTTGAACGGAGGGGTATACCATATGATCTTTCTTTTTCTGTTTTTCTTACTGTTGGTACTATTGTTTGTATAGCTTATGTCAGCGCTTTTGTATCCGTTAATTTTTAGGGCTGTGTTATAAAAATTACTGTGTTGTCGGAATATATATATATATATTGATAATATTAATGGTCAATATATATATATATATATATATATATATATATATATATATATATATATATATATATAATTAATCCTCCATATAATAAATACCAACCTCCTCCCAATTGCTAATGAACTAATCCAATAACACAGACTAAATATTTATAAAAATGGAATAAAATAATAAACAATTTTCTTTAAAGCGAAACATACAACCATGATGACGGTTGAAGGCGACAGAAAGCGCTCGGCAAAACACCAATTTCTATGGTCTTTTTTTCAGCAACTTTGACTAAAAAAAAAAAAAACTCGTGAGAAAGAAAGAAAAGACAGAAAAAAGATTATTAAACTTAAAATTTCCATAGTCTTTAACAACACATGCCTCAATACATATATATATATATATATATATATATATATATATATATATATATATATATATATATATATATATATATATATAGTTAAGTAGGTGAGTTTAGATACAAGCATCATCAGCATATCGAAATTAGAAGTGTTTATTTGTATTTTCTCTACTTGGCAATCGTCTCCGGACAAGTGGAGACCGGAAAGACTGGATCCTGGCTTTTAGATAAGAAACTCTGACCCCCGTCCCAAACCGTCGACCTTCATGTTTAGCCGACCCGATCTAGGCAAAGGCATTAGAAACTTCTGCTAGTTATTTTATTTCCTTAATATTGTGCCACCATGTTTCCCACGAGGAAGAGACTCAGTTTTTTTTTTCAGAAATGGAAATTTTCGTATTTGTCTATCGACCACAACGATACGGATTCTTGAAAAGGCGTTTAAATCCTGAAACACCAGGAGGAAATTAAAAGTTTAATAGACTTAAATATCTCCGTAAACAGAATAAGTAGTTCTAAATGTAATAATTAATTGTAATTTAGATACTGGCAGAGGGTAGATGATCTTAGGACTCACAAGAGTCTCGCAACAAAATAGGTGAATATTATAAAGTTTGGGATATTTAGAATCAACAACGCAGTCACTAACTTATTTCTTTGAAAATAAGCAGTGAGCTAAAATAATTTGAAATATAAATAAATTAAGGTATTACATAATAAAATGTAACTGAAAATTCTGTTCCTACCAGAAGAGCTAACTCTATGAATATATATATATATATATATATATATATATATAAACATAAAAATGTCTTAAAATAATCGTCGGACTTTGTCCATTTCATAATGTGTGACGTCATTTGATTTGTTTACATTTGGATGCGCATCCAGAAGATATGAATGTACGTGAGAAAATCATGGAAGATTGTAGTTTAAAAACAGTAAAATCGAACTTGCTAACCGGAACGCACCTCTGGCAAAATCGGTAAAAGCGCGCCAGGCTATATATCGGTTCAGTATAGGATACAGGTTCGATTCCTGTCGGAGGACGCATATTTTCTATGACAATTTCTCCGATATTCTGGCCGGTAAATGTTGTCAATACTGTTTATTATAAACAGAGCATTTATTTAAATATTTGTATCTATAAAAAAGAATGTATTAACATAAAAATGTCTTAATATATATATATATATATATATATATATATATATATATATATAATATAAATATATATATATATATATATTATATATATATATATATAATGAATCATTCATACAAAAAGTAAATTGGTAAAGTTAATGATATAAAATGGCGAAATCCCTTCGCTAACTAAATTTTAAACATGCATTAACCGCCCTGGGTAAGACGATAAACTACGTCCGGCAGCAAGGCCTCTGATCAGGAGGTTTTGAGGAGCATAGAACCACCTCTTAATTGCTGGTTTTTCCACGTCCACCCTGACCCTGGGTTGTAGCACCTGTTAGGGTCCCAGCTATGGGCAAATAGTTAACCCCGAAACTGAGGTAAAAAGCATTATGAAAGTGTTTAAAATAGGTTTTAATACCATAAATACTTTGTAAAAACTATTACCAGAAATCAAATTTTTGAAAAAAAAATATTAACAGCAATACGTTTTTGAAATAAAATATTACCAGCAATACATTTTTTAAGATATTACTAGTTATACTTTTTTGAGTAAAGAAAATATTACTAGAAATAGATTTTTGACAAAAAAAAATATTACCAGTCGGCATTAAATAACCCATTGGTGCTGATATGCCGTAAAACAAACCAAACCAAAGATGCATTAACCCACCAATCACACGATGAATGTTATTATCCTTGTTTTTTTTAATTTATAAACTGTATTGTAGAGCCCGGTCTGTCCTGCTTATCACGCATAGCTGGGGAGAGAAGGGTATTAGCCCGCAAGCTGAACAAAAACCGTATTCGGTGGTGAGGATTTGACTTTCATCAAAAGATGAGCGACCTTACCCATTTTTTTATTCCTACCATTCTTGTCTTTTTTCACAGCAGAATATTTATGTTCTCAAAAATAAATATTATTCATGTGAGATTTTAATTAATGGACGAAGATAACGTTGTCAAGTTTAAATTGCATTTCATTCTTCATGATTCTAATGTGTAAACACCGCGGATTATAGGAGATCCTGCATACCATCAATTGATGATGCAAACGTGTTCCATCGATACGGGCATCATTCATTCTTAAATCGAAACATTTTATTTGAGTATGCTTCGACAAGTTTTAAACAAATGCTTTATTTGGAGTGTTCAAAACGTATCCTTCGACAAGTTTTAAATAAATGCTTTATTTGGAGTGTTCAAAACGTATCTTTCGACAAGTTTTAAATAAATGCTTTATTTGGAGTGTTCAAAACGTATCCTTCGACAAGTTTTAAATCAATGCTTTATTTGGAGTGTTCAAAACGTATCTTTCGACAAGTTTTAAATAAAGGCTTTATTTGGAGTGTTCAAAACGTATTCTTCGACAAGTTTTAAATAAATCTTTTATTTGGATTGTTCAAAACGTATCCTTCGATAAAAGGCATATTTGGATTATGAGGAATACATGATACCAAAACACCGATAATTGGTTTCTCCTAATGATTTAATTTTAGAACTATTACGATAGTTGTTTTTAATTGATTTAATAATATCTAAAAACGAAAATGATATTTACTGATTCAAAACCCTGTCACGATTGAAGGGTTACTTGACAAAATTGAAGCTCATACTTATTATTGTGGTTTATGTCCTTAGCAGAGCCAATTGCTTAGTGCGCTAAACCAAAAAAAAACAAAAAAACCAAAAAACCCAATAAACTTGTCCCTATTTTGAAACACTTGACTTATATTAGCAACTGAAAACAGGCAACAAAAAGTTATTGTTTCACGATTTAAAACGACCAATTTAACACGCACACAGATACATACATACATACATACATATATATATATATATATATATATATATATATATATATATATATATATATATTGCTAATTTGAATTATTTATTTCGCCCGCCTATAGATGCAAAATACAAAACAAGTTTGTTGTTGTATTCGCTTTTTTACATTTGGATTAAATTCAAGAACCTTCGTCTGTCTGTTTTTTTTACCGCAGGCATCGCAACTTTCTTAAATTACTCTTTGTTGCAGCAGTCACTATCTGTCATAACCTGTACTGTTTGGCAACAATTATTTAATCCTAAGATGTATTGCGTTCCTCAATCACTACCGCAGACCACAGGGCCACTAAACCTAACACATTCTGTGCAATAATAAGATGACTTGCTCTTGCCCAATCTAAAGATGCAACATATATCTCAAGATTCTTTCGAATAGTTACTGTGGAGCTTTTGCGGGCCCACCTTCGTTGTCGTAAAGATCAGGATGTGTAAACGGAAAGAGTATAGTTATGTTAACCCCTAAAAACAAAAGTATGAATTTTTTTCTGCAGATACGAATGTTTATCTCTAATTTTAAATGGGAGGTGTTGTCTAGAAGAAAGGACCTCGATAATGAGAATAAAAATTATTGTTAAATTTACCAGATACGCGAGAGGACGTTTGTCGGTTCGTCAATGATATTTGGCTAATGACATGACAAATTGACAAATACCGTATTTGGTGACATAAATTTATAAACTGTATTGTAGAGCCTGGTCTGTCCTGATATTCACCCATAGCTGGGGAAAGAAGGTTATTAGCACGCAAGCAGAACAAAAACCTTATTGGGTGGTGAGGATTTGACTTTTATCAAAAGATGAGCGACCTTACGCATTTTTTTATTCCTACCATTCTTGTCTTTTTTCACAGCAGAGTACACATCCATTCCAACAAAGCATATTCAGAAAAAAATGATTTTCGTGAATTTAAATATTTAATCCTTAAAGAAACATTTCCGAATATGAAGAATGCATCACAAAAAGCACTTTAGATATAGCATTAGACATTACTGTATATAAAAAGCAAGCCATTAGGACAACTGAACATGAAGCAAGAAACCAGACGTATCAAACATTACAAGTGAAAACAAAACAGAAAACATTAGAAAGAAGCAAGTTGCACCACGGTCTAGCATAAACCAAATCACAGTTACAGCAATAACTTTGTTTTGTTTCAGTTAGGATTCTATTGAATTTGCATTACTTACATTATTCTAACTGTTATCCTCATCTTCATTGTCACGTTTACAACGTTTCAGCTGTTGTTTGCTCCGGCCTTCTTCAGGATCTCTCTATATCTCTAGATGAGGTATTAGGATTGCTTGCATTGTCTACATTATTCGGACTGCTATCCTCATCTTTATTGGCATATTCAAAACGTTTCGACCGTTGTATACTCCGGTATTCTTCAGGAGATTGGAAATCTCGAACCGAACCATTTATTTCATCCACCGAGACATCCGGAAGATGTCCATACAACTGAATATGTTAACTGTATCACTGTTATTTCCTTTAAGTATCGGGCATATATAATATATATATATATATAGAGAGAGAGAGAGAGAGAGAGAAATTATATATATGTGTGTGTGTGTGTATGTGTGTGTGTGTGTGTTATTCCGTACCTATGAACACTAAATAGGTTATGTCCCAATCCTCATAAATAAGTTGGACACTATTGTAAGTGTGTGGGGGGCTTAATATGCTAAGTAGTCCACCACACTAACAGTGGTTTCACGCCGCTGGCGAGTATTGTACAACAATAATATATATATATATATATATATATATATATATATATATGTGTGTGTGTGTGTGCATATATATATATATATATATATATGTGTGTGTGTGTGTGTGTGTGTGTGTGTGTGTGAAGGTGTGTGTGTGTGTGTGTGTGTTTGTGTGTGTTTGTATATGTATTTGGGTAGCAAACCTTCTTTTAGATATACTTCATTACATGTGACAGACAAGTACAAACTTTTCTTATTCATATATATATATATATATATATATATATATATATATATAGTTGTATATTTAGGCAGCAATCCTTCTTTTATGCAAGTTTCATTAAAAACGACAGACAAGGTACTACAGTTAAGTTTTTATTTAATTTTTCTTGTGTACGAACAAGAGTTTTCTTTGCTGAACAAAGGGTGTGTAAGAACTGTCCAAATGTTTTATTTTTCCGAGCGCTTTCGGCTATACCTTTAGCCATTCAAAAATTAACCAGACTCCATTTGAAATATATTAGTAGAAAACACAAACAAATTAATTGCTTCCACCTGTAAAAAAAGGTTAAAAATAATGGAGGCTTCAGAAATAAAAAAGAAAAAGCCTACCCATAACAATATTAACTACGAACAAGGCAACAGCGTGCTAACCGTATTTGGAAATTAAAACACCCCTATTAAACACTAAGACATACACATAATGCACACACTCAATTAAGCTGAAAAATCGAATCATCCTTGATAATGGCTAAAGGTATAGCCGAAAGCGCTCGGAACTATAAAACATTTGGACAGTTTTTACGCACCCTTTGTCCAGCAAAGAAAACTCTTGTTCATACACAAGAAAAATTAAATAAACAACTTAATCGTAATACCTTGTCTGTCGTTTTTAATGAAACTTATATATATATATATATATTTGTGTGTGTGTGTGTGTGTGTGTGTGTGTGTGTGTGTGAGTGCGTGTGTATGTTTGTGGTGAGAGAGAAAGAGAGTGAAAGAGAGAGAAAAGAGAGAGAGAGAGAGTGTGTGCGTTAGGATAGAGAAAGTGGTTTAATCTGTTTTCAATACAAACTTGAGTACGCTGACATATATTGCTTGCTTATGACTCCATCTTATCCACCGGGCGACATTCCCGCACTGAAATATATTTTATCAACATGACAAATGACACACATAAAATACAAAGGCAAATGTGACTCAGTGCAGAGATAACACGCGGGAAACTGGTTTGACAGACGATTACATACAGAGATGTACGCACGCACATGCAAACGCATGCACGCATACATATTCGCTATCAATATGTTCCGCATACATTTATACGCACTAATCTATCTATCTATCTATCTATCTATCTATCTATCTATCTCTCTCTCTCTCTCTCTCTCTCTCTCTCTCTCTCTCTCTATATATATATATATATATATATATATATATATCTATATATATATATATATATTGTTTAAGATTTGTTATATTTATAAAGGAAGAGTGCTCAATATCGGAGGTAGGTCATACTGATATAGACAGTGTGGACATAGGAATCAACGTAACATCGTGGTTGTAATTTCCATGCTTCAATACGATCACTGCTGATTTTTCACTCCAAACAATCTAGCTAGTGAAACACACGAATATATATATATATATATATATATATATATATATATATTTATATGAAGAATTATAGACTTAAGATGTGCTATATTTATGGGATAAAGTGCTCAATATCAGAGATAGAGCGTGTGTAAATATAAAAGTGAACATAGAATTCAAAACTTAGATGCGACAGTCTCTTTCATGCTAGATACAATCGCTAGGTGGCCTGACGATTGTATCTAGCATGAAACAGACTGTCGCTTCTAAGTGTTGACTTCTATGTTCACTTTTATATATATATATATATATATATATATATATATATATATATATATATATATGTATATATCGTATTATGAAGGGATTTTAGGACGGCAAATGTGAGAATTTTGTTTTTTCACAAGTCTTTATATAAAAGAGAAAAATGTGATGGGTTTTAGTTTATTAGTCATTGAAATAATTTTTGTACTACTTTTGGTGAATTTCCTAGAGACCCTAATAGATGCTAAATTGATTCATCATCTCTCATTGCAAGGCCTTTTCTCAGACAAGCAATACGGCTTCGTTTTTCCAGGTCAACTGCTGATGTACTAACGATAATTTCGGTAAGAGTTGATAATGTTCAAGATAAAAATGGTGAAGCCCGGGCTGTAGCCTTGCATATAACGACAGGCTTTGTTAGGCCCTGGCATTCAGGTCTTCCCCACAAGCTGAAAGGTTACGGTCTCTCCGGACACATTTTTGAACTGATCCAGTCTTTGCTATCAAATCATGAAATGAAGGTTGTCTTAAACGGCCACTCGTCTAGATCCTTTCCTACTAACTTGCGTGTCCCCCACGGCTCTATCCTCGGTCCTCCTCTGTTTTTAATTTTCATTAATGACCTTCCTGATGACATCAACTCTCAGCTTGGTATCTACGCTGGTGACTACAATTTACTCCTGCTGTCTTCTTAGCTGAATAGCTCAAAGTCTTTTTCAATGATTCTTACGGCAAATGGTGTCAATATAGCTAAGTATCTTGTCTGAAAACCTGGAAAAAAGAAACTCAATTAGCTTAGTGGGTTTTTAGATATTAAACATTTTGATTGATGGATAATTATGCAGTTACACAATATAGACAATTTTGCTGTTACACTCGGCATATATATATATATATATATATATATATATATATATATATATATATATATATATATATATATATAGCTGTTTCCTGCTTTCATCATCCTTCGACCTTTCTAACTATCGACTTATTAGTCTTCTACTTCTCTTTGGGAAATCCCTAGAGTCCTTAATCAATGCGGAACTGGTTCAACATCACTCATGGCAGGGCCTCTTCTCAGACAAGCTATATCGCTTTCCTTTCTGCAGGTCAACTGCTGATGTATTGGCGATAATTGCAGAAGCCTTTGACAGGATCTGGCATTCAGGTCTTCTCCACAAGCTCCGGACACATTTTTGAACTGATCCAGTCTTTGCTATCAAATTGCGAAATGAAAGTTATCCTGAATGGCCACTCGTCTAGATCCTTTCCTACTAACTCGGGTGTTTCTCAGGGCTTCATCCTTTGTCTTACTCTATTTTTAATTTTGATTAACGAACTTCCTGATTATATCAGCTCTTATCTTGGGATCTACGATGATGACAACTATATACTACTACCTCGACAGTAAGGCTGATCAATCCGACAAGGTCAAAATAGAAGCCGATGTCCAAAAGATGGTTTGTTAATTTTAACCTCTCCCTGCCCTCCATCAGCATGGCTGATGCTAACCTCCAAGAAAGTTAATCGTTGCGCCTTCTCAGACGAACGTTCTCAGCTGACATGAAGTGGAAATACAATATTGAATCCATTCTTAGGTCAGCTGCTAAGAAGATTTGTGCACAGTATCGTGCGAGACCATTTTTCTCTTCAGAATCTAACTTACTATAACTCTAAGTCTACTATTCGTCCATGGTTAGAATATTGCTGCCACATATGGTCCGATGCCGCTGTTATTTACCTTGAGCTCGTTGATAAGATTCAAACAAGGATCTGCAATATTATAGGTACTGCTATGGCGATCAGCTTGAGTCACTTTCCCATAGCTGTAACGTTGCCTTTTCTATAAATAGTTTCATGCTAATTGTTCGGATGAGCTATGGTATCTAGGGATTTTGATTTTAAGCGCAGTACTAGACTGCCGTGAGATTTTATCAATTTACAGTTGAACCGTGGAAATTCCCCCCGACTCCATGATTTGCCGCAATGTCAATCGTTAACTGGTGTCCTCCTGATTAATCTCTTCGCTTTCTCTTCTTAACTTTTCCACACCTTGTAACTATTTGTGTCTTAGTGGCTCTACTACCTTCGATGGGATGATACCGATTATATATATATATATATATATATATATATATATATATATATATATATATATATATATATATAAATATTAGGCAGCATGTATTTTATATACAAATTAATTCTATTTATTTTATAAATATATTTATAAATTGATTTTATTATACTGCTTGACATGGAAGTCAGCAATTAGAGGCGACAGTCTGTTTCATGCTAGTGCAGTCGTATAATTGATATATATATATATATATATATATAATATATATATATAATATATATATATATATATATATATATATATATATATATATATATATATATATATAATTGATTGTGCTGTATATATATTATATCATGAAGAGGTAATCATACAAAGAATTAATTATTTATGTAATGTAATTAATGGCGAAATCTCTTCGCTAACAAGAATTAATAAGGCATTAACTTACAATTCACTGAATAACGCGTTTGTTATGTTTTAATTGTTGTCAGATAGATTTGATGTTGATGGGCCGAGTTCTTTGGAAAAGTTCACACTTTCATCCTCAGGGCGTAATTATTCCATTTACAGGTGAACTCCAAGACAAAATAAATGTATTGATGACCAATAGAAAAATACATGTTGATACCAACATATTTTAAACGCATTTTTAATACTTCCAATATATTAATATATATATATATATATATATATATATATATATATATATATATATATATATATATATATATAAGTATATATATATATATAAGTATATATATATATATATATATATATATATATACATATATATATATATATATATATATATATATATATATATATATATATATATATTGAACAATAAAAAATATTAAAAAATTAAAATCTTCAGACACACTTCCTTGTAGATTAATATTCCTTCGTTTTTATTATTATTTAATTTAGATTCCTCGACTAATTTCGCCCAACATGACCATCATCAGGAGAAAAAATATTTCTGCTTGCTGGTAGCAGTGAACTACAGAAATGAATGTCTTGATGGAGAAAATTAACTTTTGTCTGTAGTTTTCATTTTAGTTAATTTTTTATTTCATATATATATATATATATATATATATATATATATATATATATATATATATATCCACAGACAGACTGTTTCGCTGTATCACAGCTCATCAGTGTGGCTAGACGTACTGTTGCCTCTATGCTAGGATCCAAAACTGGCTAAATTGGTTTCAGTCGGAGAATCTACTCCAAGCCTTTGGCGCACGGTAGGGATGAAGGTGAATTTAAGCGTATTTATTTTTAGATAAACACGCTAGTCACTGAGAGAACTCGATTCTATTTGCTGAAGACTATTGCATTAGTAGCAGTAATAGTCACTGTTTGCAAAATCACAGTTTCTCCCCAGAGACCTTAACAGGAATAATTTTTCCTGAGCATATACTGTCATGCACAGACTGATGTTTCCCTGTATCACAGCTCGTCAGTCTGGCTAGATCTCCGGTTGCCTCTAGCTATGATCGAAACCTGGCTGAATGGGCGTCAGATAAACACGCTAGTGTTGGTATATAAATATATATATATATATATATATATATATATATATATATATATATATATATATATATATATATATATATATATATAAGTAATATATATATATATATATATACATATATAAAAAATATAGTCTTA